>JALMGJ010000002.1:57368913-57928913 GCA_023362775.1 Charina bottae | reverse complement strand
ATGGGTTTAGATCCTGAAGAAGATAGTTCATGTAAAAATTATCTGGATTTCCAGAGAATTTATCTACTAGGGGCAAAATGTAGATTGACCTAATGTCCCTATAGAACAGGTACTAATTGTCTTCCACCAGTGTAAAAAAACCATTTAATGGTGTTCATTGACCTAAGGGCTGATTGCACTATGTAATTCTGGTGTGCATTCCAAGTACCTTTTGAGTGGAAGACCACCCCAAGGTATATAAATGCATTAACCTGCTCTAATTTATGCCCTTCTACTCTCCAGGAATGCTGCCTAGCTCTCTTAGCAAAAACCAAAATTTTTGATTTATCAAAGTTGAGAACCAAATGATTTTGTCTGCAGTACCTTAATGTTGCTGCAATTACTCATTTCAATCCAACGGGGGTTTGTGAAATTATAGCAACAGCATCAGGGTATAGGAGAATTGGAATTTTGTGCTGTGCTAGATTGGGTGCATGGATATCCATGTTATGTAAGAGGTCCACCAATGAATTAATATAGAGATTAAAAAGGGAGGGGCCAAGAATACATCCTTGTCGCACACCTTTCTGCACATTTACTATGCCAGAGAGGGTCCCGCGGGGGTTACACCTCACTCTTAAGGTGGATTTGGAATATAATTTCTGTATGAGATGAAGGAGACACCTATCGATAGTTGTATTTTTTACTTTTTCCCAAAGAACATTTCTGGATATTGAGTCAAAGGCTTGTTTGAAGTCAAGGAGTGCTACAAAGAGGGACAATTTTTTTTGTATGCCAGTAAGGTAATGCTCACGATCCTGCAAGGTAGACTCCAGCAATTCATGGAGCGAGAATTGCCAGATGTACAAGCTGGGTTTAGAAAAGGCAGAGGAACTAGAGACCAAATTACCAATATCCTCTGGATAATGGAGAAAGCCAGGGAGTTTCAGAAAAACATCTATTTCTGTTTTATTGACTATTCTAAAGTCTGGCCCCTCTTCCTTTTGCCTTCCACTTTCCCTAGCATCAGCTTCTTCTCCAGGGTATCCTGTCTTCTCATGATGTGGCCAAAGTACTTTAGTTTTGCCTTTAATATCATTCCCTCAAGTGAGCAGTCTGGCTTTATTTCCTGGAGTTTGGACTGGTTTGATCTTCTTGCAGTCCAAGGCACTCTCAGAATTTTCCTCCAACACCACAGTTCGAAAGCATCTATCTTCCTTCGCTCAGCCTTCCTTATGGTCCAGCTCTCACAGCCATAGGTTACTACAGGGAATACCATTGCTTTAACTATGCAGACCTTTGTTGTCAGTGTGATGTCTCTGCTCTTAACTATTTTATCGAGATTTGTCATTGCTCTCCTCCCAAGAAGTAGACGTCTTCTGATTTCCTGGCTGCAGTCAGCGTCTGCAGTAATCTTTGCGCCTAGAAATACAAAGTCTGTCACTGCCTCCACTTTTTCTCCCTCTATTTGCCAGTCATCAATCAAGCTCGTTGCCATAATCTTGGTTTTTTTGAGGTTTAGCTGCAACCCAGCTTTTGCACTTTCTTCTTTCACCTTCGTCATAAGGCTCCTCAACTCCTCCTCGCTTTCAGCCATCAAAGTGGTATCATCTGCATATCTGAGATTGTTAATGTTTCTTCCAGCGATTTTAACTCCAGCCTTGGATTCCTCAAGCCCAGCACGTCGCATGATGTGTTCTGCGTACAGGTTGAATAGGTATGGTGAGAGTATACAGCCCTGCCGTACTCCTTTCCCAATCTTAAACCAGTCCGTTGTTCCGTGCTCTGTTCTTACCGTTGCTACTTGGTCGTTATACAGATTCCTCAGGAGGCAAACAAGATGACCTGGTATCCCCATACCACCAAGAACTTGCCACAATTTGTTATGATCCACACAGTCAAAGGCTTTAGAATAGTCAATAAAACAAAAATAGATGTTTTTCTGAAACTCCATGGCTTTCTCCATTATCCAGCGGATATTGGCAATTTGGTCTCTAGTTCCTCTGCCTTTTCTAAACCCAGCTTGTACATCTGGCAATTCTCGCCCCATGAATTGCTGGAGTCTACCTTGCAAGATCTTGAGCATTACCTTACTGGCATCTCAGTACTCCCACTTCTACATTCTGCGAGTGACTCTTTAAAAACTGATGTTAAAATAGCCTTCCTACAGCTGACACCCTCAAGATATTTTATTTTATTTATGTATTTACAAAGGATTTTATGGCCTATTTCCCCATCATAGAACACATATAACTTCCATATAACTATCTAACATATAACTAACATATAACTAAATAATATAGAACACATAACTCCCACACATACAACCAAAAGTATGGATATGGTATGTAGATGACACCTTTGTCATAATAAAAAAAGAACAACTAGAGAAGTCACATGAAACAATCAACAACATCTTCAAAGGGATAAAATTCACAAGGGAGGAAGAAAACAACAGCACACTACCCTTCCTGGATATCCTCATCAGCAGAGGAAATGACAGCAAATTTGAAATGTAAGTCTATTGCAAAACAACCCGCACTAACCAAGTGCTCCATCACCAAAGTAAAAACCCAACCTCCCACAAGAGGAGCTGTGTAAGAACATTATTCAGATGAGCAGAGACACAGAACACCAGAAAAAGGAAACAGGCAACCTATAGAACATCTTCCAACAAAATGGATACCCATGCCACTTTATCAAAAAGATCCATGAACACCAACTAGCGACATGATGAAAACTCCTTAATCTCACAACACATGGACAGACTCAACCATACTTTCAACTGGGAAACATCCTACATCCTACATCCTAGACCAAGCTAAATCCAAAAATGCTAGGGAATTCCTGGAAGCTTGTCATTCAGACAAATCAGCCATCAATAGACACATAGAGATAAACCACATTTACACACCATTCAAAAGAGACAATAAAAAAGCTAAGAAGGAAACAAAAAGACCATAACACATCCTCTCCAGCAGCCAACACCCACATAAGCAGGGATTAACGCCAGGCAAACAATCAAGCAGAAAACAATACCCTAATCAATGAACTACCAAGGAGAAAACCACATTATCTGAACAGGGAGCAAACTGCACCCTCACTCGCACTGATGATGTTACCTAGTTGGGTAATGAAACATCTGCAAGCAAACAACCAAGCTCAAAGAGCACCAAGGACTCCACAGTTCAACCCTGAGCTATATTTATTCCCTTATATTGGAAACACATAAGAGAGCCCACAGTGAATATAAAATAATCTGCCCAATTCAACAATGTATGATTTTTCTCTGGGTGGGATTTTAATTAGGGTTTGAATTCCAAGTCCAATTCAGATTGGCTCAAAAATACCTATTGCTCAATGTCTGAGGGGCAGGGAATGACTTGTCTTATTTTAAGCCATTCCAATATATGCTTGGGGTGATTCATCCATGACAAATGTTAAATGGATCCATGCTTAATTGTGCAGATTAGGCAAACAATCCTAACATGAACCACTGATGATTCTACCTTTGGCTATCAATATGAATAGTGATAACTGTAGTAGGAAGGGATGTATTATTGTTAGTATGTGGGCTTCACATGTAAAATAGAATCTGCACCAGACTAAGGAACATCCATCTCACTCCTTTCTTAGAGCTACATTGTTTCTCAGCTTTATACAACAGGGAAGTCAGCCTAATTTCTCTTTCCTGAATTAAGTCCAAAAGCAATTTGCATTTGTTATGTCATTACTTAAAGGCAGTGAGAAGTGCCTATCCAATCAAAGGAGATTTATAGCTTCTTGCAACTGCTTAATGTACAGCCTTATTCTCCCCTAGGGTGCATTGCCAAAATGAATAGTAAAGATGAGAGCACATCATGGTACTTCTAACACTCAACAATCTTTGATTCTTAAGGCACAGGATTAATAATTATAAGAATATAGTAAGCTTTTTTGGACAAAGAAATAATCTACAGCTATGGATTTTGATAACTGGATGCACCCTCCACCCTATTTGTTTATTTGACCTGATAGGACAGTTGCATAGATATATGACAGGGATTATTTACAAAATGATGGTTCAGTGGTTGGCAATTTAGGTAAATTTTAAGAATTTATATTCCATTTTACATAATACATAATTGTGTGGCTTGCACAAAAACCCATAAACATTCTAAAAAACCACTCTATTTTTTAAAATCAATTTTATGCAGCAGCCAAGAAGAAGATAAACTGAAAACAAATCTATCAGCAGGGAGGCCAAGGTTCCTGCTGCCTCAGAAAAAAACAGGTGACCCAGATCCTGCTCCTTCATTTCTGATAGATCGGGACAGATGCTTAAAAATAGCACTTGTATCTGCCTGTTTAAATATGCACAAGTGTTCCCTAATCTCAATCACAAAGAATATTTCTGTATATTCAACTGAATGCAAGTAATCTTTCTTTTCTAGATTTTCACACTACAAAGATCAGTAGCAAACAGGATGTTAATGACAAGGCTAAAATGATTACTCTATCCCAGTGGTTCTCAACCTTAGTAACTTTAAGATGTGTGGATATCAACTCCCAGAATTCTGGAAGTTGACATCCACACGTCTTAAAGTTGTCAACGTTGAGAAACACTGCTCTGTCCCCTTATCCATAAGTCCTTGCATGCAATGTATACTGGGAATCACTAATAGTATTTTTAATAGTAGCTTATTTCTAAGGGTAGTGTGTGTGTCTCTCTGTGTGTGTGTATTATCACAGGAAGGCTCAGTAAACAAATATTCAAGTTAACTACATAATAGGAAAGAGAGGATAAAGAGTAATCCACTTAGCTAAGACACTTCAAGGTACAGATCGTACAACTGACCATGAAATACTGGTGTCAAACAGGTTTGTTTGTTTATTATTTCAATTTGTATGACCACCCATCTCAACTTCATGAGCCTGTGTGGATAACAATATTTAAAAACAGCATAAATCATTAAAAACAAACAGGAAATGACAACACACATATAAACTACAGCCAGAGTAAAAACAAACTTATGAATGAAAAATCAACATAACCATTGTACTCTCTTAGACACATCTCCTGGCCCCCACGCCTGGTGACAGAACCATATCTTTAAGGCCTTGGAAAGGGCCAGCTGGGTCCGGGCCAGTCTAACCTCTGGGGGGATGATGGTCCAAAGGGAGGCCACCATGACAGAAAAGGCTCTCTTCCTGGGCCCCATCAGATGGCACTCCCTAATAGACGAGACCTGGAGCATGTCTCTTCTGATTGAGTGTGATGAGTAGACATAATCTGGGAGAGGTGGTCCCTCAAATAACCTGGTTAAAGTTAGAAAATTAAAAAGAATAGGTGTACCACAAGATTTGGCCTGGAAATCAACATTTCTGAAAGCTTTTTTTAATGGTTTCTCTAGCTCATTCTCAACACTGCCTGGCATTTCTTTTGATGAAAACTCTGAGATTTATTTTTGTAAGATTCTGGTAAATGCTAGGTTTGTTTTGGTTAATGCTGTAAACCTGCTGGAAAAAGTTTGTTTGCAATGTCTCCCCTTTAGGTTTAACTAAAGCGTGGGAGGCCAGGGTAGCTGCAGTCTGCTGAAGAGAAGTTATACAATGAAAGATATTCACACAGAGAGGCCTGAGTTACCGCAGAATTAAAATCCATGCAAGAAACCTGAACCTATTCATGAAAATCGCCAGAATCTTCTTCTATTTTAAAAGAAAATTATGAAATCAAAGTCCAAGAAATCCGTGAAACTGAAGATTTAAAAAACAAACATGCAGTGATATTCAGCCCAGTAATATTTAAGTCAGAGCTTATAAAATGCTGGTTTTACTTTTTCTCCTGTAGAGTAAAACAATTTTAGGAGTAAATAATATGGTAATTACATTTTGGCAATGCTCCAGGTCCTCTGGTAACTTTTGCCTTTTAAACACAAACATACAAATTATTTTAAAGAATGTAGTTATTGCATTCATTCATTCTCTTGTTATCTTGGGATGCACAACTGCAATTTTCTATCTCCTTGGATGCTGATAGCATTTTATGAAAGCTTTTTAATCTAGTTAAGGCTGATATGAAATAATTCTTCAGGCACTCTTGTTTCCAGTTTTGAACTCAAAAATAGTCTATGAAGGCACCAGTGCCCCCTTTAAAAACATTTAAAACAAATAGAGAATGGTCTCTATTGTAGAGTTTCTATGGTAGATTTGTGCTTTAAGCAAATCTGCTCAACTGATATAAGTTAATCTTGCAGGTGCTCTGCTCAAATAAATAAATAAAATGTTCTAAACATCCTCAGCTTTTTAAGTTTAATTTACCTCATTCTCAACTGCTTTCAACTGCAGATTTTTCCCTCCAAAGTGCAGAAGCCAGCTATTTAGATTTTAAACTTCTCTTTGATTTTATCCCAATCCCACAGATGTCTACTAGGAGCTAAACTCCTTCAATCTTACATAATTATTTTGAAATAAGTACAATTGAAGATAGTGAGATGTGCAAGGAAGCATAGATTTATAGGGCTAGGTTGTATACCCTATTAAAGCACTCTCACTCATCTTTCTGGATTATAGTATGCATCTTTTATTCAACTATAGTCTGTACAAACTAACTATTAATAGCAATGGTACTACACTCTTGCTTTCATAGACTGTTCTTGTTCTCACACATAAACAAAATCTGCTAGTAGAAACAGGCTTCTATCCTATGGTGTTTTCCTTTAAAGATACTGGACAGAGACTATAGGTGGAGTTGGAACAATGTACTGTAGAACAAATGGATCTATTACTTCCCATAATTTGGATTTTGAAGAATCAGGATAGGAAGAGTATTTATGCTTTTGAACTTTGGTGTGGAAAAGACGTCTGAGGATACTGTGGACAGTCAAGAAAACAAACAAATGGGTCATCGAACAAATCATCCCATAATTCTCACTTGAGGCACATATGACCAGGCTCAAATTACCCTACTTTCGATACATTATGCAAAGAATTACCTATATAGAGAAGGTTCTAATGCTGGGAAAGGTGGAAGGAAAGAGAAGAAGAGGATGACCAGCATCAAGGTGGATGGACTCACTTCCGGTGGTAATGGGTGCATCATTAGAAGACCTGAAGGACCAAGTTAGAGATAGATCATCTTGGAGAAAATCTGATGGATCATCATGGAGAAAATTTATCTATGTGGTTGCTAAGAGTCAACACTGACTTGATGGCACATAATCAATCAGCATAAAACTGCCATGTGTCTGTTTGGATCTGGTCAGTATATACATATTATAATAAATAAACAAACTGATGTAAATAAATTGTTTCAACTTTATGATGACTCATCAATCCTATGAATCCTTTCCTCGCACTTCCTGGATACACCTTATCTAGAATTGGGAACACTGGAGAAGCATCACATTTTACAGACATCAGCAAGCTGCCAGCCTAACATGTGACAATTACATAGCAGCTCTTCTGTAACTGGGTGGGGGTGGGTGGAAGAAGGCAGAGATGGTGCAGAAGGATATCATGTCCCATTGCCAGGAAAGAAGCAACTAGTTCTTACACCAAGTTCCATTTCATCTAGGAAACTCTCAACCAGCCATTAACAGTCATATCAGTCAGCAATAGTCACAAAATTTTGCTTCGTAATACAACCAACTTTAGAGATATGGGGTCCTAATTTATTTCCAGATATTTTGAATTAGTAAAGTAAAATATTATAGCTGTTCAGAGGTCAGTAGTGGAAAAAAACAACAACCAACCAACCAACCAACCAACCAGCCAACCAAGGGTTTGTTTGAATGGAGTGATCTGTGCAATCTGACATATTTCTAAGACTTTTTTCCCCACAAGAAAACACATATCTTTCAAATAAGATATTGTGTGGCATATTTCTACACATTCATTTGCACATAAGTCCCTTTCATGGGATATTGAAATTATTGTGTGTAGGATTGCAGCCATAGGAATAATATGCTTTGCAATGTGACTGCAAAGTCTCTACTTCATCAGTAAGGGTGTTGTACAATAGATTCCTCCCCAAGAAGGATAAGAACAAATCTTCCCCATTTTTTTTCCCCTTATGGCATGTTGCACAGTGAAGAAGTCAGGAGTAATATTATATATCATAAGTCACTTGCAATACACCAGTATACTTAAAGGCATGTGGTTTAATGTGATCTGCCATCTCCCATTTAACAGATTTAACACTTATATATTATTTGTTCCTCTTTTTGTTTAGATTTTAGCTTTCAACCCAAATAACAGCAGGGAATTGATTGCCAGTTCAGTAAGTTGAGAATAGAACCTGATTACTGAACGTGAATTATAACTCCCCAAAAGAGCACCATGATCCTAGAAGCGAGCAAGATAAATAGGTGCCATTTCCTAGAAAAGTTGAGGCAGATTTGAAGAATGTCTAGATGGAGTGTTCATTGTTGTACTGGGAGGTGACAGAAAACTAGTAAGTCTGTTTGGCTTTCATCTGTGTGGTATTCTTATCATTTCAGATATACTGAATGATCATCTACTGTCAAAAATCTAAGAACTTTTATATTGGTAGAAAACTTTTCCAATGTTCAGACCTTAATTTAGATCTTCCTAGATGTATTTGTATGACTGCTGTTGGGAAGAGAAATATGACATATTATAACTTAAGTTCAAAAGTGGTTTGAAATTGGTATAAAGAACAATTAAATCTGTTTGTAACATTCTGGTAGCTCTTTGATTCCCAAAGAGAATTCTAACCTTTTTCTTTAGCAATTTGGTCTGCCATTATGAAATACCAAGATAGACTAAGCTGAGGTTTAATACAGCTTGGGCATCTTTTTGTTTCAGTCCAATGGGATCCAGGACATTGGGATTTATTCAGTGATGACTTACTGACTGACTGACTGACTTTATGTAGCTAGCCATCTGTAGTGGCAATGTGGAAGACCATTGTTATTTGGAGGAGTTACAGTGACATATTTTTATTTTTCTCCTTCACACGAAGAAGCTTAGAGTTTGAGTTATTATTATTATTATTTATTTAATTTATATGACCGCCCATCTCCCCCAATGGGGAACTCTAGTTACACGAATGTTTAGCTGGCTTGTTTTTTTATTTTTGTTTGAAATGTGGGGGAGAAGAGAAAACCCCAAGAATGTTTTTGTTAAGCTTAACTGTATAGCTTCCTAGGCTCTTGGATTATGTCATAAATAGGTGCTCCAGACCCATAGAACTATCCCGTCAAGGTCAGATCTTGCAACCATGGAAATGGTCATGAGGCTTTAGGGCCAGACTTTGATAAAACCTTAGGATTATGTTTGTTTTTTGTTTTTGTTTTTTTGAGTTTGGGAGCTTCTGCACAGACCTGAGCACTGGGTGCTGTGGAAATTAAGCCATCCTGGGGTATGCTTTTATTTAATCTGCCTAATCTGTGTTTCTGGTTAAACTGTGTTTCCGTTTAAATTTGTTTGCTTAAGTTTATAATAAAGCTTAAACTGTCTTTATCCACTGGTGTGCTTATTGTCTCTGGATCTAAAAGAACCAATTGTCTGAGCACCTTATCACTGCTTGGACACTTGGCAGAATACCATCTCATTCTTGTGACTCTGAGCAGCTCACAATACAGGCATAAAAACAAGAAATAATAAAACAATAACACAACAAAGCTGAGCTCCTAAAAGCTATAATCCAATTCAATCATTCATGTCAGACTCTACTAGCAGCTGGCCCTAATGCTGAAGGAAAAGCCCAGACTTCAAGGCTTTCCAGAAGCCTTGAAGGATTGGGGTCATCCAAATCTCAGGGGGGATGCTGTTCCATAGGACAGGCTCTGCAACAGTGAACAGAAATGTCTTGGGTCCCACTATTGTTTCAGACAAGGGGCCCAGAGCATGCACACTATGTCAAACCTTGTGAGACAGGAAGATAAAATTGGGGATATGCAGTCCTAGCAATAACCTGTCCCTGTGCCATGTAGCGTTTTGTGGGTGTTTGTTCTTTTGAGGACTCATTCAGTAAATGAACTCCAGTGATGAATAGTCTGGCAAAGTGCTGCATTAAATGCAAGGTCAGCTGGAGTAAACTATTGCCCTCATGTGCAGACTTTCACAGCAAATGAGTTTCAAGTCAAGTTTACCCTAGCTAACTACATGTTGTTGCTTGCCACATGCAACAGCTCAACCTGGTGTTTGAAGGTTCAGCCAGGTACTTCAAGTAAAGTCTATGAAGCTCCTGAAGGGCTTCTATAAATTGTGGAGATTTCTGAATAATCTCAGCCTGTTCTGTTGGATCATACACAGATAGTTTATGTTCACTTGAAACCATGCCTACAGTGCCAAAATATGTATTTTGATAGAAAGTAAGAGACCAGCAATGGGTCTATAATATTTTAAACGCAACACTATTCTCTTTAAAAAAAGAAAAGAAAAAAAAGATGCAGGAATAATGCTATATAATAGAAGAGGTTCATATTGTCACAATAAAGTGATTCTTATCTGCATATATTCAAAAGAAGTTTCCTATAATTTGGGGGTGGAGTGAAAGAGAGAGAGAGAAATCAATGCCAAATAATGCATTACAGTTTAGCTTCAATAGTTCCTCCTCCTCCACTTGTGTTCTTTTATGTTGCCACATGTTCTCTTTTATAGAAGTAAGTCTCAGAGCTATAGCTACAATCATAATATCCTGCATGGACCACCCCCAACACAAACAAGCAGATATTTTTTCTATGTTGTCAAAGACTCTTCTAGCAAAAAATGAAAGAGAAGAGTTATCTTTTATCAGATATAACCAACTTTCCTTTTCCTTGCCTACAATGTCAGAAAAAGTATGTAAATGATCACTGTATCTGATGAAGGCTACAATGATGAAAACTGGAACCATGAATAAAAGTTTGGGCAATACAAACTAAACAGCCTGTTGTGGATCTTAATCAGCTCGAAGCATTTTCACTTTTGGTGACCACATTTACATGATAGGATAGACGAGAAAACCACTGACAGGCAGAAATGCACAACTGATACTGGGTAGTGTGGAAAAATGGGAGAAGTCTAACAGTAGGACCACCAATTGCAGAGATTGGTCCTTCCTTTTTGTGTTCAAATGTCTGAATATATAAGCCTAACCAATTAGAGTGTGTCATTTTATTTTAGTTTTCAGCAGGGGTAATGTAATGACTGCACAATGTAGGGCTGTGCAGTGCTTTGGATTTTATCGCCAAAAGGTGCTTCAGAGAACACGGGAATGTAAATGTACCACTTGTCCGCTATACCTTTAAAACAGCAGTGTCTTGTCCCAGAATCACACACATTAGTAAAAAGTTGTCAGATGAAGGCTTTTGTAATACAGACATACGGTACAAAAATTCATCTATTAGATTTTTTTTTCTGTCCAGAAAGTGGCTGGAGACCATGAGGGAAAAAGAGAGAAATTGTTTGTTGTCCACAGTCATGTGTGTGATGACTTTTAAGTTATTGAAAAAAACAGCCACCATTGTGAACATCCAGGCAGGTTTTTCAAGTTGCTTGTGCAGTGAATCTGAGGTGCATACTTTCTGTTTTCATTTATTTTGCCTGAAAATAGTTTGTCTTCCACTGACATCAGAACAATGCCATAAGCTATGATTATATTTCAATTTTGCAATCACTGCATTTATTTGCAGACATTTGGCTCATAAGTTTAAGCTACAACACTTCATGTATTTTTTGATGTAGCCAATTTTCTTGACATTTCTGGAGTTAAAGAATTTTGCAAATCCACTGTTTCAATATGCAGCAGCAGACATGCATTGTAATAGCAAGATATCTCTCAGCATTGACTACTAAACATCTTTTCCCTTTTGTTACTAAATATAGAAGGAGATGAGAATCAAAAATAAAATTGTTTCAGAATAAATTAGCTATTCAGTAAAGAGAGGCAAGAAGCTTGAGACATTTTGAAAACAAGATTGCATCTTATCAAAAGATTAGACAGATAAGACCAGAGCTCAAAAGTATTTTGCATTATAATAAAGAAGCCCTGACTTATATGAGCCATTGACTTTGCTGAAAAGAAACAGAATTTTTCAAATGAAAAATACAGACCTTTGATCTCTTGCCTGAAATACAGGGAAACTTTATTATTTATTTATTTTAAAATGTTGTTTAATACAGGAAGATGGGAGCTACAGTATATCACTGAGCTCTTATTCCTTCAATCATAGGTGTTTCCAGGAGAGAGGCGAGGGACAAAATGTGTATCATGAAATTGTACCTTGTTTGTGATGTTGTGATACAAGTATGAAAGAGGGTGGAGCTTGCATTGTACTGTCACGGCTCACGTTTTGTCATTTTGTCGTTATTGTGGTTAAGACTGAATGGCTATGTTTCAGTCTTTCAAAGAATTGCAAGAGCAATCTGAGTGTTTTTCTCAAACAATGCAAGTTCACATTGTAATTTTTAGTGGCATCATTCTTAATTATCTAGATTGGGCCTAACCTTTTTGGGGACAAGGCATTTTCAAGAGGATGATCCAAGAGTGGGAAGTATAATTTGCTTTAGAAGCTAATTCCCTCATAAGAAACTGCTGTATAACAAAGTTAGTATACCTTACTCAAAAAGGAATAATTACTATATATAAAATATATGAAAATAGTTCTGAGGACTAGAGAAAGGTTTTTTTTTTAATCCAGTAATATACAATATAATAGAATCACTACATTTTATGTGATTTACAAATTCAAGTATTGTCTTTTAAAGGTGAAACTCCAGAGATAATTTTCAACAACTATAGTCTTAATACTTTAAAGAGCAATAGTCACTGCATGTTCTTTATCATTCTGAACAATATTGGCAATATTTTATTGCTACACTCCCTTTAGAAAATAATAATAATTGACTAGTGTCCATGATAGGAAGATTAAAATTGGAAAACAATGCAGTATATAAACCATTTATGATGGTTTTGTCAAAAAGGCTTTATTCTGGACTCAGGAAAACACAGACAGACACACACAGAGGAATCAAGGGCTTTAACATTTATCACATT
Organism: Charina bottae; assembly: GCA_023362775.1. Taxonomy (NCBI): domain Eukaryota; kingdom Metazoa; phylum Chordata; class Lepidosauria; order Squamata; family Charinaidae; genus Charina; species Charina bottae. The sequence continues at coordinate 57,915,949 of JALMGJ010000002.1, read as the reverse complement.
GCTTTAATTTTATTCCAGATGGCTATTTCTTTCTACTGTTAATATTTTTTCCTAAATCACATGTATTAAGAGAATGAGGTCCTACATTATTACAACAAAATTGGATTTGAAGGGTTCCCTCAGTGGCACTAAAATATATTCAAGGAAAATAAATAATCTCCATAACAATTGAGCATATAAAACACATTGGTGTAGGTTTAATGGCTGGTTTAAGATTGGGAAAGGAGTACGGCAGGGCTGTATACTCTCACCCTACCTATTCAACCTGTACGCAGAACACATCATGCGACATGCTGGGCTAGAGGAATCCAAGGCTGGAGTTAAAATCGCTGGAAGAAACATTAACAATCTCAGATATGCAGATGATACCACTTTGATGGCTGAAAGCGAGGAGGAATTGAGGAGCCTTATGACGAAGGTGAAAGAAGAAAGTGCAAAAGCTGGGTTGCAGTTAAACCTCAAAAAAACCAAGATTATGGCAACGAGCTTGATTGATGACTGGCAAATAGAGGGAGAAAAAGTGGAGGCAGTGACAGACTTTGTATTTCTAGGCGCAAAGATTACTGCAGACGCTGACTGCAGCCAGGAAATCAGAAGACGTCTACTTCTTGGGAGGAGAGCAATGGCAAATCTTGATAAAATAGTTAAGAGCAGAGACATCACACTGACAACAAAGGTCCGCATAGTTAAAGCAATGGTATTCCCTGTAGTAACCTATGGCTGTGAGAGCTGGACCATAAGGAAGGCTGAGCGAAGGAAGATAGATGCTTTTGAACTGTGGTGTTGGAGGAAAATTCTGAGAGTGCCTTGGACTGCAAGAAGATCAAACCAGTCCATACTCCAGGAAATCAAGCCAGACTGCTCACTTGAGGGAATGATATTAAAGGCAAAACTGAAGTACTTTGGCCACATAATGAGAAGACAGGATACCCTGGAGAAGAAGCTGATGCTAGGAAAAGTGGAAGGCAAAAGGAAGAGGGGCCGACCAAGGGCAAGATGGATGGATGATATTCTGGAGGTGACAGACTCAACCATTGGGGAGCTGGGGATGGTGACGGCCGACAGAAAGCTCTGGCGTGGACTGGTCCATGAAGTCACGAAGAGTCGGAAACGACTGAACGAATAAACAACAAAAAGTTCTTTCTTGTCTTTCCTATAGGATAGGAATTAAAAATGAGATCTTCAAAGACCTTTCTAAGAAACTCCTGGAAAGCCCTTATTGTCCATTAAATAATCATAGAAATTGCTTTGCTCAGCACACAAAGGGTCCGACCTTTAAGGTACAGCCTATTCTCCAAATGTAGACATTTTCCAATTGCTTGTTATTAGGGTAATAGATTTTTACATGTTATTTATGACACATTATTGGTTGAAATGTTCACACCAGGTGCATTTAATTCATTGTGAAAGCATAAAGGCTATTAAATGTTACCAATAAAAATGTGCTTAGGGGCTGATATGTCTAAAATGACATTAGTTAAGCTTCTTTTGTTTTTCCCCATGAGCTTTTTTACACAATTGCAGTATAGAGTAATTATCACGCAGTTTCTGGAAATGGGCTATAAATTATGACGAATCAGACAGCAACAGGGTTTTAATTGTGCATGAAATTCATTTCATGTCTCATACATTGTGAGGAGAACTAAATTCTTTCAACAGTTTGATTAGACATCTGAAGCTTGAATGTCATGCAATGATAACACTTCTTAACAGATTTTGAATTTAATGCATTTCAAGGAAAGCACCTTTCAGATGACTACGTGGACCTGAGAATTGTATCTGCAACATGGTTGCAACGAAATCAAAGTACTGCAGTGTTGATTTAACATTAGGACCCAGCTAAATAAGCTCTATTTACATTACCTACAATATTACTTTTTCAGGGCAGTTAAAAATTATAGTTGCAAATGGCTGAAGAATAGATGATAGAGACCTCATGGACTAACATGTATATAGGAGATCCAAGGTCAAATTAGTCTACAGAAATCCTGGAAAAAAAGTTTGATCAAAGAGTGATGGGGGGGGGGAAAGGATATATAGAAGCATTGCATAAACTGCTTGCAGCTCAAGTCCCCTAAAGATGGTTGCTACAGCCTATAAAAGTTATTACCAACTGTAAGTTTTAAAATTATATAAGAACAAAATTATTAAGTGGGTGGGCATCACACACTACCCCAGTCCTGAAAGACTGAAGGTGGTATACAACATCAAACAAAAAGATAATAAAAACAATAATGGTAACAAAAATATTATTAGAAAGTGATACATCATGATGCTGCACTGTTTTGGACTTTAAAGGTAATAACCCACACTTTGAATTAGACCTGGAAGCAACCAATGTAGTGACTTCAATATAAATGAAATTCTATACTGGTGAAGTTGTCCTGCATTTACATTTTCTACCAGCTGTAGCTTCCAGGTCATCTCCAAAGGCAGTCCCAGAGACTGTGTGTTACAGTAATTCAACCGTGTGCTACTCAGGGCATCAGTTTCTGAAATCAGAGCATCCTGGTCCAGGCAGAATTGAAACAAATGTCCAAGCCAAAACTGGACAAAGGGCCAGCAGCCACAACTTCCACATGCTGTTGAACAAGAATTATCAGAGCAGGAGAACCCCCAAGTCACAAACTGCTTCCTTTGGAAGGAGCCCAACCCTGTTCAGAATTGCTGCTGGGGCTGGTTTTATTCAAGTGCCTAGATGCTTACTGACCATTCATAATTCTGTCTTGATATAATTTAATTGGAACTTGTTTTACTCCATCCAGATCCTCACAGCCTCCAGAGCCCAGTTCAAGATTTCTGTGGCATCAGTGGCTCAGTCTGGATGGTGATCTATAATTGAGCATCATTACCAGTGACACTTAATTGCAAAATGATGCATGACCTCTTGCAGGATATTTATGTAGGTGTTAAACAACATGGGGGAGGAGACCCCCGAGTCCTATGGAACCACACACAAGAGCTCCCATGAATTCAACTGCATCATCCCACAACCACTATCTGGAATTGCCCACTCATGTAGCAGAACTACCATGAATTGGTGCTGCAACTCTCAGCCCTTCTAGGCAGTCCTGATGGATACCAGAACCAATGGTATTGAATGCTGCCAAAGAGTCTAAAAAGGCCAAGCGATCCCCACATCTAGACCTCAACAAAAGTTATCTTCCAGTACTGTTTCTGTCTTATGCCCAGGCTTGAATCTCAACTGAAAATAATCTAGATAATCTGATTCCTCTAGGATCCTCTATAGCAGATTCCCAATCTGAAGCTCAGCGAAGAGATGGTGAATAGTTTCAGTATGGGTGCCAATATGATATAGGGTTCAAAGTTCTGAACTACATTTGGGAACATCTAACTTCAAACCTCCATCAGCTATGGAAACCCAACTCTGGGTCAGACCTCTCAGCCTAACCTAATTTTACAGGTTAGTTGTTATGAGAATAAATTTATAAATACTGCCTTGATCTCCTTAACTGCATCCTGTGGGATGCAATCTATCAGATAAATTCTAAAGCCTCTGTAAGCAAACTCAGAAACTGGTTTCCAAATGTTGCCCTGCCAAATGGGCAACTTGATTTCCTATAGCCCTTTTCATCTTCTCCCTTGGGTTAAAGCAAAAATAATGAGCGAAAAGAGCAATATGTTAAGCTTCTATCATCTAATTTATAAGATAAATATAACCTTTACTTACCTATCTGAATGGCAGGATTCTTTCTAGCAGATGTTTTCATTTGACAATGTAAATTCAATTAGCAGAAAGCCACCAATAAAACCTGGCTCTGAGCTTGAAACAATGCCTTTCAGTACATTTTTTCCCTTTGTTTTTGTCCTTTATATGTCCTGCAGAGCACATTTACATTTTAAATATTTGCCTTGATAATAAGCACAGGTAGATGGAAGAATATGTTTTAGGTGGTAACAAAATTCAAATAACGGTTATATCATAAAAGACAAATGTTCCTCACAGTCTTTCAACATGCATTAAGCAAATTTGTATTGAAAAATATTTGCAAAGTGGGAAGATGTTTTACCAGCATAGTTAATGCATTTCACTGGTTTTCAAAAGAGAAATCAGTTTAAGTTGAAACAAGAGTGGTGGAATAGAAATTTAAGGGGGGAAATCCTTAGGCAGAACTGAGATACAGTATGTGGTTATTTTCAACATCACATCACAAGTGCCTCACCCTTGCTGAGTGTGTCTTAACCCCATTCAAATAATCTCTCCTACCAATCAATAAATTGAGAGCCAAGTATTTGCCATTTGGGTACTGTTAATGTTTGACAGGGAGGGAATATTACAAGCACATCTGTAGGGGAAAAGCGTTAAGACGATGTGGTGGATTTTGAGGCTGCCGCTGGTTCTCAGGAGGGAGGGAGCACTTTCCAAGGAGATAAATGGAGTTGCAGTCTGGAGAGTCTTGGCAGGGAGTCAAAGAGAGTCAGAGTAGCTCTGCCCTAGAGTCTCCTGGGTTATTTCCCCTTAGGTTAGTTAGGATAGCTTTAGTCTGGCAAGATTATGTCTGTATGGTGAGAGCAATAAATAACTGAGTTTGAAATACACTGACTCGCCGTTGTTCTTGGGTTGCCCCTGACAGACAGTAACAATTTCAGAACTATAAAAGATCCAGTGAAGATTGACTGTATTGTCTCTTGGGTGTCAGTATGTTGATAACTTAGCTTTAGGATTCCAGCAAAGTGTACACCCATATTATGCATCCAAAATTTAAAACAAACAAACTGCAGTAGAAACAAGTTTTGTCAGAAGTTTGTGGAATATCACGAAATGTGTGGAAAAATCTGGGTCGTTATAGTATATATTATTATATAAATTATACTGTTTATGTATGATAATTATCACATTATATATTCTGTGAAGAGACCTTTGGGATAGTTTTTTTCTGGACTGTGCTAGATCCATTTACATGAGTTTTGTAATGCAATTTAAAAGAACAGTGTAGTTCCTAAAAGCAAGTTCTTGCTAATATTACCTATTTTATTCGTAGAAGTCAGTATCAGAATGATTTCCCATGATATTTCTTTGTCATTCATTTTAATAAATGAACTTGGCCAATAAGTTCATTGTATATTTAGCATCCAGATATAATTCTTGATATATGTTTTCCGAAAATAATCTGTTGTCTTTGAAAGAGCTGCCATTGTGAAAGCTAATGATACACTTTGAAAAGGAGAAGGAATTACAATTTATTTTACATGAAGCCTAGTTTATAATATAATAGCAACAGTTATTTCCTCATTATAGTTTGGAGCATAGCACATCTATTAATTTGAAAATTAATTTGAAAATTACAAGGAAGGAGGCAGCTGGCACTTGTACAAGGAAAATAACTATTTGAACTTTTGATATATTTGAGGAATTTTGTTATAAATTCCAATAAGAATTTAACTGGTTCAGCTCCTGGGCTAATGTGCCTACCAAAACTTCCCTGATCATCAGTTTTTGCACTTCTCTGAATATTGTGATGGCACCCTACACTCCTCCAGCAAAGGAGATTGTTACCTTGTCGTGGTGCTGGAGCTTGAGCACCTCAATGAAACCATGAGCTAAACCGTGAAGGGACACCCAAGACGGGAAGGTCGTGGCAGAGAGGTCAGACTAAATACGATCCCTGGGGAAGGTAATGGCAACCCACCCCAGTATTCTTGCCATGAAAACTAAATGGATCAGTACAACCAAAGATATGTCGGTATACCATCGGAAGATGGGACTCCCAGGTCGGAAGATGGTCAAAATGCTACTGGGGAGGAACAGAGGATACGTTCAACTAGCCCCAGATGTGATGACGCAGCTAGCTCAAAGCCGAAAGGACGGCTAGCGGCCGACGGTGCTGGTGGTGAACGACGAATCCGATGTTCTAAAGATCAACACACCATAGGAACCTGGAATGTAAGATCTATGAGCCAGGGCAAATTGGATGTGGTTATTGGTGAGATGTCAAGATTAAATATAGACATTTTAGGTGTCAGTGAACTGAAATGGACTGGGATGGGCCACTTCACATCAGATGACCACCAGATCTACTACTGTGGACAAGAGGACCACAGAAGAAATGGAGTAGCCTTCATAATTAATAATAAAGTGGCTAAAGCAGTGCTTGGATACAATCCAAAAAACGATAGAATGATCTCAATTCGAATTCAGGGTAAGCCATTTAACATCACAGTGATCCAAATATACGCCCCAACCACAGATGCTGAAGAAGCAGAAGTAGATCAGTTCTATGAGGATCTGCAGCACCTACTGGATAATACACCAAAAAGAGATGTTATTTTCATTACAGGAGACTGGAATGCTAAGGTGGGTAGTCAGACGACACCTGGAATTACAGGCAAGCATGGTCTGGGAGAACAAAATGAAGCAGGACATAGGCTGATAGAATTTTGCCAAGACAACTCACTGTGCATAACAAACACTCTCTTCCAACAACCTAAAAGACAACTCTATACATGGACTTCACCAGATGGTCGACACCGAAATCAGATTGACTACATCCTTTGCAGCCAAAGGTGGCGGACATCTATACAGTCGGTAAAAACAAGACCTGGAGCTGACTGTAGTTCAGATCACGAACTTCTTATTGCAAAATTTAGAATCAGACTAAAGAGAATAGGGAAGACCCACAGATCAGTTAGATATGAGCTCACTAATATTCCTTAGGAATATGCAGTGGAGGTGAAGAATAGATTTAAGGGACTAGATTTAGTGGATAGGGTCCCAGAAGAACTATGGACAGAAGTGCCATCAGATTGGAAAAAATCAACTTATATCCCCATACCAAAAAAGGGAAGCACTAAAGAATGTTCAAACTATCGAACAGTGGCACTTATTTCACATGCCAGTAAGGTAATGCTCAAGATCTTGCAAGGTAGACTCCAGCAATTCATGGAGCGAGAATTGCCAGGTGTACAAGCTGGGTTTAGAAAAGGCAGAGGAACTAGAGACCAAATTGCCAATGTCCGCTGGATAATGGAGAAAGCCAGGGAATTTCAGAAAAACATCTATTTCTGTTTTATTGACTATTCTAAAGCCTTTGACTGTGTGGATCATAACAAATTGTGGCAAGTTCTTGGTGGTATGGGGATACCAAGTCATCTTGTCTGCCTCCTGAGGAATCTGTATAACGACCAAGTAGCAACGGTAAGAACAGAGCACGGAACAATGGACTGGTTTAAGATTGGGAAAGGAGTACGGCAGGGCTGTATACTCTCACCCTACCTATTCAACCTGTACGCAGAACACATCATGCGACGTGCTGGGCTTGAGGAATCCAAGGCTGGAGTTAAAATCACTGGAAGAAACATTAACAATCTCATATATGCAGATGATACCACTTTGATGGCTGAAAGCGAGGAGGAGTTGAGGAGCCTTATGACGAAGGTGAAAGAAGAAAGTGCAAAAGCTGGGTTGCAGTTAAACCTCAAAAAAACCAAGATTATGGCAACCAGCTTGATTGATGACTGGCAAATAGAGGGAGAAAAAGTGGAGGCAGTGACAGACTTTGTATTTCTAGGCACAAAGATTACTGCAGACGCTGACTGCAGCCAGGAAATCAGAAGACGTCTACTTCTTGGGAGGGGAGCAATGGCAAATCTTGATAAAATAGTTAAGAGCAAAGACATCACACTGACAACAAAGGTCCGCAGAGTTAAAGCAATGGTATTCCCTGTAGTAACCTATGGCTGCGAGAGCTGGACCATAAGGAAGGCTGAGCGAAGGAAGATAGATGCTTTTGAACTGTGGTGTTGGAGGAAAATTCTGAGTGCCTTGGACTGCAAGAAGATCAAACCAGTCCATACTCCAGGAAATCAAGCCAGACTGCTCACTTGAGGGAATGATATTAAAGGCAAAACTGAAGTACTTTGGCCACATCATGAGAAGACAGGATACCCTGGAGAAGAAGCTGATGCTAGGGAAAGTAGAAGGCAAAAGGAAGAGGGGCCGACCAAGGGCAAGATGGATGGATGGTATTCTAGAGGTCACGGACTCAACCATTGGGGAGCTGGGGATGGTGACGGCCGACAGAGGGCTCTGGCGTGGACTGGTCCATGAAGTCACAAAGAGTCAGAAACGACTGAACAAATAAACAACAACAAAACCCTACACTCACAAATACAAAATGTGCCCAAAATGCATAACCTGAAGTAACACATTTATGTGGAGTCTTTGGTGTTCTCTGAGCCTTGTTGTTTTCTTGCAGACCTTTTTTTTCCCCACACTGAAGATGTTGCCTAGTCTGGTAATGAAACATCTGCAAGAAAACAACAAGGTTCAGAGAACACCAAGGACTCCACAGTTCAACCCTGAGCTACAAATATTCTCTTCGATTGGTATAATACATTTAACAATGCAAGGCCTAAGGTTAAAAAAAAAACTGTTTAAAATATGGCCTGTGAAATATTAAAGGATTTTTTTCTTGATTGTTTTTAAGAATTATGTATTAATATGGAAATAAACATAGGAATCAATTCAGATGAAAGTTACATGTATGAAAAACAAACTTATTCTCCATTCCTGTATATAGGCCTCAAATTCTGTCAAGATTGTGAAGAACAGTTCTGGGGACCATTGTGGTAAAGGCATCTTAGTGGTTGACAGACAGTTTTTGAACTTTTCCTCAGATGTCTGTCATCACTTGAATTTGAATGTTTCCCAAAGAACCCTATCATTTTTAAATCAGTGGGGAGAAATGTGAGTGGGACAATATCTTTTGAATGTTGTATACATGTATGCATGTGCATGGATAGAGAACTGCTAGGAATTGCAGTTCAACAACATATGAAAGGCTATGGATTCCCTATCCCTCTATGATTGCCTGCCAGAATAGCCCAATATGTTCTAAAGAAATACAACAGAATCCCTCTTCACCTGGAATTGTAGCCAGATAATATTTTCTGATGTCACCATGGTTAATACACTGGGAAAAAATAATATAATATTAAGTACAGTATGGCTTATGATTACATCTAAGGTCTAATTTACATTCTGGTATTTTAATAAAAGAATGATATATAGTTATGTTCTCTTACATGGATTGGCCTAGAAGCGAAAGAAGTCAAACCTTCAACTGGAAATTAATGAAATTTCCTATGTTACATATTACAACATAATTGTCACAAGAGTTTCTACGTTTTTGAGATATCACACATTTGCTGCTGTTTCCATGGTATTGGGGGTTGTGTCAGAACACCTTGGTTATTTTTTGAACCAGCAATAATTGTTTTCCTCTATTAAGCTTCATGCATCTAATAGCCAAGCAGATTAGGAATATACATGTATCCCACTTTTAAAAGGCCAGCAAGGAAATCACCCCTAAGTCCTATTGATTTCAATGGGATTTCAGATTGATGTTCTTTCTTGGAACTCCATTGATTGAAACCAAAGGACATAAATGCTTCAATACCTGATAAGATTTCCATTCAATTTATAGGACTTAACCATAATTAAATTCATCTGGGCTGATCTCCCTATGTGGAAATTCCATTGATTTCCATGAGACTAAATTTCAACAGTATAATTAGGATTGGAATATAAATCATATATGTATCGATTTCTTTCCTGTGCTAAGCATTTTTACATTTTTTTTCCTATGCCAAAATTGTATTAATTTTCAGGAACATCAGCAGCATATTTTTTCCTTAGCTTCCCCCCCCCCATATACTGTACAGTATGTATAATTTTCTACATATATTTATACTGTTACACACCTTGTTATTGTTGTATTACCACAGCAGTAAATAATAATAATAGTAATAGTAATAAAATTTAAAGACCTGCAAATAGTAGAATAACAAATTCCAAAACATCTGGAGCACCACTTGAACACCATTGGTAATGACAAAAATCACCATCACTGGAACACCTTACATCCTGCAACAATACCTTTAATATTATTAAACAACATCTGCCTATCCCAGGTCCTTGGGACGGACTCGATAAGTGGACAAAAATGCCAAATCCAGTCTAAACATCTGGCTGACTGTGCGATCAACCATAATAAGTACAAAGTCATTCTAAGTGTGTATGTTTTAAGATACACACACATTATATTAGTGGTGTGCAGTGTTCAGATCCAAAGCAAACAGTGATACTTCAGACCTGGTGTGAACACCCTCTTTATAGCAGTCAATAGTTCCTTGAAGAGCTGTGGCTCACATGCAGGTTCAGAATATACTTGTTTATGCTCAGGAGGTGACAACAGGTTGAGACCACACATGATAACAAATACCATCTTTTCAGGCAGTTTTTTGGAAGAATTGTGGCTAATTGTATTATTGGTGGTGTATCAGGGTTCATTCACATTGGGTTTCAGGCCTGGTTGCCTTGGCAGATCACCTGCTCTGTGAGAAATACAGGGGCTGTGCTACTTGTTGAACCTTGCTGATCTCTTGGTAGCTTTTGACTTGACTGATAATGGTATCCTGAAAAGTTTATTGTCTGGAACTAGAGTAAGAAGCAAGGATTTCCACTCTGAACTGTGGTTTGCTAGGGATTCTACAGAGGCCAATTGTTGTCAATATCTATATGAACCCATGAATGAGCTCATCAAGAATTTAGGGAGTGGTTCTATCAAGGCCCAGGTTGAGGGTCTCCAGTTAATCATAGGTAGAGCTTAAATAGTAGGCAAGGTCTGAGCCAAAAATGGGTGTGGCTATCCATTTTCCACCCAACAGTCTCTTTCTGAATTCCATCCCTTTCTCTTTGCCATTCTTTGTTTTCCACTCTCTCTCTTTCTATACAAAACACTGAGACAGATTGCTCTTGAAAAAGGTCAGTGCCTGCTCCTTGCAATGAGCTTTTGAAATTAGGATGAAGGACACCTGAAATGAGGTGGATGACTGAATGGCCACAGGTGTTCACCTCTGACTTAGAATAAAGGGATGACCTGGGCTCTCAACACAATGATTGCTCCCAAATATACTTATCTAAATCATAGATGTAGTTGGACTACTTGCTGTTCTGAGAAGGCTCGGTATTCTGCTGAAGGCTGTGAAAAGATTGGATTGATGACTGCAGCATGAGTGGTAGGATCCTTGCAGTGAATGCAATTGAACACAAGTGAAAGCCCATTACTGGCCTTATTTTGTGGCAATGATAGCTAAATTCCCTCTCAAAAGAGATACATCTGGCTTCTTCCGTGATTGCTTTTAAAGGGGTTTTAAAACTATTCTTGTTCACCAGAACTTTTAATATAAAATGATTGGTTTGGTCTTTGCTTCCATTAGATATTTGAAATTTTTTTTTTTTCTTTAACTGGTTTTAAAAATCATTTACATTTTGCACGATACCCAAGACATACAGTATATTAAATGAAAGAGGTACAAGAATAAAGTAATAGAGGAAATTGATTCGGGCTTAAGAGATGGAGCATCCAGAAACATGTTTGAGAGTTTGTGTCGGGCACTTGCTGAACAGGTAGAGGAGTAGGAGACCAAGGACCTTCCACTTGATGGTGATCTTCAAACAAAGTCTCAAAGGCCTACTGCTGTCAGACTCTCACCCATATTTGCACACACACATGAAAAGCATTGAAACAGGTTCTGATAAGTTACTTTTAAATCTTTCCCTAAAACACTGGCACTAAAAAGAGAACTGATAAAATCATTCCATGACTGGAAGCTGACAGTCTTAGATTTACACCCCTTCCTTTGGGTTGGTCTGCACACCCTTCTCAGGTTTTTCTTCTATAAAGAGGTTGGAGTTGTGGGAACTTTTGAAATGTATCAAATTAGCCAGAAACAGTTCTGAAAAGGCACACTTCTGATTCTCAATTGCATTCAGTGAACCTAAGTTTCACTAGGAAGTTCCATCACTACAGCACTGTAGCACCGCTGCCAGAGTAGATGAAACTCCATCTTCATATCTATTTAATATACCCTTGATTTGTAAAGAAACCATTACATTGGTAAGGACAACCAAAGAAACGTGCATATTTGTGGTTGCATTTATCAGTAAGGACTGCACAGATGTGGGGACTAAAAGTAGTTGTATGTGCAGATCTGACTCAGCATATCAACCGCCTGAATCCTTAGTCTTCTTCCATTGCATTTCATGAAAGTTCTATTTTATGTTCAGTTGAATTCAGGAAGGAATCTCCTGGTTAGAAATATTGATAAAGTATACATATTGATTATACAAAGGCTATAATATGTAAGTCAACAGAAGCCCATTTCCCACATTTTCTCTTAACATGCATGCCTTTTGTCATGGGGGAAAAAGTGATCTTTTATAACAGAGCTTTCCAAACTCTGTGTTGGGACATGTTAGTGTGTCGGCTGCAGTGTCTGGGTGTGTCGCGGCTGCTGCTGCCGCCTCCGAGCCCTGCCAGGATTCCATGCAGGTCCTAGTGCCTGCCTTGTGCCTTGCTGCCTCCAAGCTGTTCTTCCAGGCTTTGGGGCATAGTGAAGGTTGAGTCCCTACTGGATATATGAACAACAGGCTTCAGCTGAACCCTGGTAAGACGGAGTGGCTGTGGATTGATGGTTCTTCCGGATCCGGGAAATTATCATCTTTGGTTCTGAATGGGGTTGCACTTCCCCATTCAGAATCAGTGCAGAACCTGGGGGTCCTTCTGGACTCACGACTCCTGCTCGAAGAGCAGGTGGCAGTCGTGGCCAGAAGGGGCTTTGCGCAACTTCGTGTTGTGCGCCAGTTATTCCATTTCCTGGATCGGGAGTCCCTCCGTACAGTCACTCATGCCCTGGTCATCTCCCATATAGACTACTGCAATGCGCTTTACATGAGGCTACCCTTGAAGAGTATCCGGAAGCTTCAACTGGTCCAAAATGCGGCTGTGCGCGCAGTTATTGGTGCCCCTAGATCGGCTCATGTGACACCTCTGCTGCACCAGCTGCACTGGGTGCCAGTATGCTTCCGGTTGCAATTCAAGGTGTTGGTTATTACCTTTAAAGCCCTACATGGCATGGGACCAGGGTACCTGAGGGACCGTCTCATCCCCATAACTTCAGACCATCCCACTCGAATATGCAAAGAGGGCATGCTTAGGACCCCGTCTTTAAGGGAGTTTCGCTTGACGGGGTCCAGAAGGCGGGCCTTCTCGGCAGTGGCACCTACCCTTTGGAACATTCTGTCCCCGGAGGTGAGGCAGGCCCCGTCGCTCCTGTCCTTCTGGAAGAATTTAAAGACCTGGTTTTGCCGCCTCGCTTGGGATGGGAACAGGAATAGTTCCTCATGGGGATGGCTGGTGCCATAGAGCCCTTTTAAAAGATCATTGTATCGCCTATTGGATTTTATATTTAACTTATTAATAATAATGATTATAGATTGTATTATTTTATATCTATTTATACAATAAATTTTAATTGTTATGTTTGTAAACCGCCCAGAGTCTCCTTTGGGGGAGATGGTGTGGTGATAGAAGTTGAAGGATAAATAAAATAAAAAATATATATATCCAGGACCACCACTCTGTTTCTGCCCTTCTGGTAAGGTCTAGTAGGATCATTGTACTAGCAGTCCCATCAGCAAATCAGTGCCATCTTGTGGGGCTCCAGAGATGGCCCTTTTCTGTGGCTCCCTTTGGGGTAGCATTTCCCAATCTATAAATGTTGTCCTTTAGGAAAGCCATGAAAAGTCTGGCTTTTTCAGCAGGCCCTTGGACTGGGTGGCTTGTGACTCCACTGGTGTATGTTGTTTGTATTGCAGTTTCCTGCTGGCCATTGATTGTATTTTCTATTAAATAAATGCATTGCAGTTTCCCCACATGGGCAGATTTATTTATTGTTGGTTTTATTTGGTGTGTTTTAAATTGTTATTTTATTTGGTGTGTTATTGCTATCTAGTAGACTTTGAAGAAGCAGGATGGAAAGAATATTGACACTTGAAGAAAACTTCGGACAATACTATGGACAGCCAAGAAAACAAACAAATGGATCATTAAACAAATCAATCCGGAGTTCTAACTCAAGCCACAAATGACCAGGCTCAAATTATCCTACCGCAGACACGTTATGCGAAGGCCCAGCTCTCTGGACAAGGCCCTCATGCTGGGAAAGGTGGAAGTAAAGAGAAGAACGGGAAGACCAGCAGCAAGGCGGATGAACTCAGAGTAGTGATCGGTGCATCATTGGAAGACCAGAAGGACCTTGGATTCAAATGCTTACTTTGTTACAGAGGATTTTAAAAATCAATATTCAGTTGAAGCCAGAACTTTTCTTTTTAGGATTAATGGACAAACAGTTAGAAAAAAGCCGTGGAAGATTGTTTCAGTATATGATTACTGCAGGGAGATTACTATATGCACAGAGATGGAAAGTTTTGACATTACCCACTATGGAGGAATAGTTGGTGAAATTGACAGATTTTGCTGAAATGGATAAATTGACTTCTTTGATTAGAGAAAATACGATATCTACATTTATTGGTGACTGGAAGCCTCTTATGGACTTTTTGCATAAAAATGAAAAAAACAAACTTGCGATTTATGGTTCTGATGATTAGACAGGATACATTATAGAAAAAAGAGTAATATGATGTACCATCAGAGAGGGAGGTTAACATATATTGTATTATTTTGAAAAATATTTTTTCTTTCTTTTCTATTATTCCTCAATTTTTTTTCTTTTCTTGCAATTTCTGCTTTTTATTTGATTTCTTTCTTTTTCCTTTTTCTTTCTTACTTTATATTAGTTTGTGTTAGTTTTTATCTTCTTGTTTAAAAGCGTTAATTTTTTTTAAAGAAAGACCAGAAGGACCAGGTTAGGGACAGAAAATCTGTGTGGTTGCTAAGAGTTGATACCAACTTGATGGCTCATAACCAACAACCAATCAATCAGTCAATGCTCTCTAGAGTTGCTTTGGTGATTGAGGCAACTAATAAATTGAATGAAAGAATAAAATTAATGATTATTTAAGAAAATATTGAAATGAAAAGGTCAAAATGAATCCCCTCTACTAATGAAAGAGGAAAAAAGCCCATATCCCAATAAGTAATTACAAAAATATTATGGCAGTTGATGAAGTTCTTATCTCTCATGTGTAGAAGTGGCCAACAGAATTGCCCACAAAAAATAATTCTCACATCTATCACCTCTGGCTTTTTTTATTATTTCCTCAAAGACAACAAACAAGTCCTGTAGCTGCACTAGATATAAAGTTATTCATTTGTTTTACTTATCCAAAATATGGGCTCTCTGTGAAAATGTGAAAAGAAAAAAATCCCCAGCTACAGTCATAAGAGAATAATTATTCTGAGAACATATTCTTATAAACAATTTCAGTAAACAAATATTGGGCCCCAGTGTAAATAATTAATATTCCCATAAGCAAATAACTATATTGAATTTACTTAATCTTAGAAAGGAATAAATTTCAACTTGATTATTGCTAGTACAAGGAGATGGAAAAGCTTAATTATAACAAGAAAGACATGGCCAGGGTTGACTGTGGACAGATCACAAACTGCTCATGTGCAAGTTTCAAGTAAAACTAAAGAAGGAGAAGAAAGCCAATCAGTTTACATATGATCTTCAATACATACCCACCATTTTCAAGGAGAACATTAGGAATCACTTTCAAGTCTTAAACTGCATTGATTAGGAACCAGAGGGAATGTTAAATGAAATTAAAGAAGCTGTTAAGGTTGAATATTAAAAAAAGAACTGTCCAAATTCATGAATCAGAAGAAAGAAAACCGGATGTCAGAATAATTGGTGGAAATTACCAAGAAGAGAAGCCAAAACCACAAAAGACAAAGATCTCAGGAAGAAACTTAACAAAGAATTTCAGAAAGCTGTTAGAAGAAAAAAGAAACGTAATTACAATCACATCAGTAAAGACACTGATGATGGAAACAAACATGATGGACAGATATTAACTGATTTAAAGATCAAACAAAGAGTATACAGGAATGTGATAGAGATGTCAAAATCCAAGTTACTGTACCTTAGAATATATTTCCTACTTACAAGAACCTCTTTTACTAGAAGATGAAGTTAAATCAGCACTCTGGTCATTACCAAGTTAGAATTCTACAGAGATTGATGGAATATCTACAGAACTATGGCAAGCAACAGAAGAAGAACCAGTAAAGGTTTTAACCAAGAGAACAACAGAATGGCCAACAAAGTGGAAGGGATCAATCTACATACCAGACCAAAGAAAGGAGACTTAATGGAGTATGCAAACTATCGTACAATATTGCTTAGATAATCCAATGTAGATTATAATCTTACATAAAAAAGGGAGATGCCAGATATTCAAGCTGGTTTTAGAAAGGCCAAGGAACATAAAACACTATTGCTGATGCACACTGGATAATTGAGAAAGCCAGAAAATGCCAAAAGAATTCAATATGTGTTTCATTGATTGTAGAAAGGCCTTTGATTGTGTCAGTCATGTCACATGTGGAATGTGCTTTGAAAAACGTGAATCCCAGAACATCACATTGTCATCATGCAAAATCTATACACAGGTCAGGAAGCCTCAGTCCAGATGGAACATGTTGAAACAGACTGGCTCCAGATTGCCAAAGGTGTGAGACAAAGCTTATATCTCCCTTCAGTCTATATACTGAATCTATATTGAGGGAAGCTGGGTTGAAGAAGATTAGAGTGATTTCAAAACTGGAGAAACCACAATGATATGCACTATGCTGGTGGCTCTACTCTGATATCTGAAAATTGAAACAATCTTGTCCTGTTCTGAGTATGATTTGATCAGGGAGAGTTGAATTATTAAACTTTATTTACAAGAATGTATAGTAAACAATTCAAACAGGCAAGTAATAGATTAATGCGTGAACACAAGGCAAGGCTTAGCACCAGGGTTCCCCTAGACAGCAGTGTAAGACTGGAATAGATTCCACACTTGGCAACAAGGCAAGGTTTGGTTCAGAATCCCCACTTGACAGCAAGGCAAGGTTTTAGGAATCAGAGTCCCCACTTGGCAGTAGGGCAAGGCTTGAGAACAAAGTTCCCCACTGCACAGTAAGACAAGGCTTGACACGATGTTTCCCTGGAGCAGCAAGGCAAGAGTCAGGCGCTACGACCGGCGCAGAATCCCAGCAGGACCCAGAAGCGGAACTCCATGCAGTTGAGCTTGGAGGCAGCGGTGGCAGCGGGGCAACCACCAGCAGCAAGCTTGGAGACAGCGGCAGGCTTGGAGGCAGCAGAGGCAAGATGCAGGTCAGCAGTAGGTTCTGGCATAGCGATGAGGCAGGGTGGAGGAGCAGGTTCCGTCGCAGTGGCAGGGCAGGCTTCCAAAGGCGATTCTGGTGGGTAGTCTAGAGGCAGTACTGGGAGCTCCGTAGAACGGTTGTCTCCAGCAACCTGCTTCTGTGTCTGGCTCCTTTTTATATCCTGGATTTCCCGCCGCTGGCAGGTGGGAACCAATCCCTGCTCCAGCTGGGCGGCTCTTTTCTCAGCTCTCCTGGCTCATGCACTGATTGGTGGTGGGGGACTCTGCCCCTGTCTTTCCCCAATCAGCTGGTTCGCTTCTCCCTCAGTTGTTGCTTTTCCCCCAATGGTTTCTCCTGCACTTTCCCCAACGATCTTTCCCGTGCTTTTGTCCTCCTCTTCCTCCAACACAACCTCCATCCTGACAGATCTTCAAGCTCTAGTAGTGAAAGTCTAGGAGCCCAGTGAAAAAAATGGGACTAAGATTAAATCTAAAAAAGACAAAAAGAATGACAAAAGAACAACCAGCTTTAGAATTGACAATGAAGATATTGAAGTAGTGGGTAGCTTCTGCCTTTTAGGATCTGCTATCAACAGTAACCCCTTCATGGATCACTGCCTTGTCATGGTGAAGGGGCTTGCGTAACTCAATGAAGTCAGGTCAAGAAGAACAGGTCATGATGGAGAGTTCTGACAAAACGTGGTCCACTGGAGGAGGGAATGGCAAACCACTCCAGTATCCTTGCCAAGAAAACCCATGGACAGTATCAAAAGGCTAAAAGATATGACGCCGGAAGATGAGCCCCTCAGGTCGGAAGGTGTCCAAAATGCTACTGGGGAAGAGCGGAGGGCAATTCCAAGTAGCTCCAGAAAGAGTGAAGCGGCTGGGCCAAAGCCGAAAGGACGCTCAGTTGTGGATGTGTCTGGAAGTGGAAGGAAAGTCCGATGCTGTAAAGAACAATATTGCATAGGAACCTGGAATGTAAGATCTATGAATCAAGGTAAGCTAACAGCAAAGCTAGCGGAGAAGACAGTATCCCAGCTGAGCTATTTAAAATCCTAAAAGATGATGCTGTTAAAGTGCTGCACTCAATATGCCAACAAATTTGGAAAACTCAACAGTGGCCACAGGATTGGAAAAGGTCAGTTTACGTTCCAATTCCAAAGAAGGGCAATGCCAAAGAATGTTCAAACTACCGTACAATTGCGCTCATTTCACATGCTAGCAAGGTTATGCTCAAAATCCTACAAGCTAGGATTCAGCAGTATGTGAACCGAGAACTACCAGAAGTGCAAGCTGGGTTTCAAAGAGGCAGAGGAACTAGAGATCAGATTGCCAACATTCGCTGGATCACGGAAAAAGCAAGAGTTCCAGAAAAACATCTCCTTCTGCTTCATTGACTACGCTAAAGCCTTTGATTGTGTGGATCACAACAAACTGTGGCAAAGTCTTAAAGAGATGGGAGTACCAGACCATCTTACCTGTCTCCTGAGAAACCTGTATGCGGGTCAAGAAGCAACAGTTAGAACCGGACATGGAACAACCGACTGGTTCAAAATTGGGAAAGGAGTACGACAAGGCTGTATATTATCACCGTGCTTATTTAACTTATATGCAGAGTACATCATGAGAAATGCCAGGCTGGATGAATCACAAGCCGGAGTTAAGATTGCTGGTAGAAATATCAACAACATCAGATATGCAGATGATACCACCCTAATGGCAGAAAGTGAAGAGGAACTAAAGAGCCTCTTGATGAGGGTGAAAGAGGAGAGTGCAAAAGCTGGCTTGAAACTCAACATTAAAAAAACCCAGATCATGGCATCTGGTCCCATCACTTCCTGGCAAATAGAAGGGGAAGATATGGAAGCAGTGACAGATTTTATTTTCTTGGGCTCCAAGATCACCGCAGACGGTGACTGCAGTTATGAAATTAAAAGACGCTTGCTCTTTGGGAGGAAAGCTATGGCAAACCTAGACAGCATATTAAAAAGCAGAGACATCACCTTGCCGACAAATGTCCGTATAGTTAAAGCTATGGTTTTTCTAGTAGTAATGTATGGAAATCAACCCTGACTGCTCATTGGAAAGACAGATGCTGAAGCTGAAGCTCAAATACTTTGGCCACCTAATGCAAAGAGAAGACTCACTGGAAAAGACCATGATGGTGGGAAAAACTGAAGGCAAAAGGAGAAGGGGACGGCAGAGGATGAGATGGTTAGATAGGATCACCGATGTAATGAACATGAATTTGAGTAAACTCCGAGAGACAGTGGAGAACAGGAAGGCCTGGCGTGCTATGGTCCATGAGGTCACGAAGAGTCGGACATGACTAAACGACTGAACAACAACAACAACATTCAACAGTAAAGGAACCAGCAGTCAAGAAATACCCTGCAGTCTATAACTTCGTATGTCAGCCAATGAAGGTCTTGGAAAAGATATTTAGATGCTGTGATGTGTCTATACCCACAAAGATTAGAACTGTTGAGGCAATGGTATTCCATCAATCTATGGAAGGGAAAGGTGGACTTTGCAGGAGCATTATACAAAGAGTATTGATTTTTAACTTTACTATTAGAGACTGAGAATGCTATGGATAGCCCAAAAATAAATGGATCATCAAACAAATCAACCCAGAAATGACCAGGGTGAAATTATTATACTTTGGACACACTATGTGAAGATCTAGCTCTCTGGAGATGGTGGAAGGAAAGAGAAGATGATGACTAACAGGTGGATGGACTTAATTTCAGTGGTGATGGGTGCACCATTGAAAGATCTAAAGGACCAGGTTGGGGATAGATTGTTAAATCTCTCTAAGTGATTGTTAGGAGTCAACACCAACGTGATGGCAGATAATCAATCAATCAGTCAATCATTTTTTTACAAAACAGGAATGAATGAATCATCATATTGTTATAGATACATCCAGAATAATGCTTCATTAAACATTATGTTTTGCATATCCCTAAAGTTATGTTCTGGGAAGAAATAATTACATATATTAATTTGATTTTGAAACAAAGCTTAATATTATCAGGTGTACATGTCTTCTTGAACTACATGCCTGCTACATGGAAACTGATAGCTGAACAATGGAAATGGATTCTCTGTGCCCTTTTGTTGCTAAGAGATTAATTCTTCAACATTGGAAAGATAAATTTATGGCCCAATTACCCAGTGGATTGAAGACCTGATGTTACTTGTCTTACAAATAAGTTGCCTATACAGTAGATGTAGATTAAAAGGTAAAGGTTCCCCTACACAGTTCTGTCCGACCTTAGGGGCTGGTGCTCATCTCAGTTTGTTAGCCGAAGAGCCAGCATTGTCCGAAAACGCTTCCGCAGTCATGTGGCCGGCATGACACGTGCGAAATGCTGTTACCTTCCCACCAAAGTGGTACCTATTTATCTACTTGCATTTGCATGCTTTCGAATAGCTAGGTTGGCAAGAGCTGGGGCAAGTGTGGGAGCTCACTCCATCACGCGGGGCTAGGGTCTCGAACCTCCGAACATGTGACCTTCCGATCAACAAGTCTGGTGTCTTAATTGCTGAGCCATCGCGCCCCCCTGGCTGAGCAATAGCAGAACAAAAAAATAGCACTCCAACCCATGCTCTCCTTCCAATCCTCAGTGAATCGTCTTGTTTGGTGCTTTTAATTGATCTCAGCTCTTGTAACAAGGAAAGGGTGATAAGCTGCCATCACTATTCCCTCTGATATGTTACAGTTGGCCAAGATGCGCTAGTGGCAGCATTTGCTTACATAAATTGGCTCATGTGTCCAGTGCGAAGCAGATTTTTTTTCCATTTGCACCACATTACAAGAAAGCTGGAAGTAAATCGGCTCATGCATCCAATGCAATCAACAATGTAGGAATGCAGGGTTATGGCATTGATGATTTAGTGGCACCAAAGTCCCAAGTGAAAATGCCCAAATTGGGTATAGATGTCCTTCTTTCCCACAGTGAATCTGTTGTATTCTAACTGGTCTGGGAGGGAACAAAAAATCTTCAGAACAGCAAAGGGAAAAAGCATCCATATATTAGCCATCTTGGCATTATTTGTTCACTCAAGGTGGTTAAAATAGAAATCTATACTCAGAGCTGATTCTTTCCACCATTCAGCAGGGGTTAATACATCATATCATAACTGTTCTCAGATGTCCCTTCTCCAGTATTATGTGCTATTAAGGACTTAGACTTGTCCTGCTTTTGTAAGACTATTTATTTTGTACATCATGGTGGGTACTAATGATCTTTTTACTTTGGGTTCATCCAGGTGACAAATATCCCATAGTTCCACTAAAATAGAATACCTTCCATGCATGGTTTTCCAAAATTAAAGTAAATTCTTATTGACATTTCTTTAGATATTTCTTAAACTCCCCATCATGTACGACACCCACTAGGCTTAGCAAGAGGGATATTGACTACTGCAGCAGTTACCTAAAATCTATATACCTGTAAATAGTTTAGCTTTACTGGGGTCAACTGAAGAGGCAGTGTTGATTTTCCCCATGAGTATAAGTAATAAAGAGTTTTCCATCTATTCAGCTATACTTCAGAGAATTTATTGAAGGTTTTATATTCACTGCAATCATTTATTGCACATTGGATGAAAAAATATTACTCCTTAAATCTTCAGGGAAATGTTTTACATTTTCTGCAGAAACTCAAGACAGAAAGAGATACTAGGCTCAGCCAAAATGGGTCACTTATTCCATGGTTTATCTCCAGTCTACTCTGACACTTCAGTTTAATGAATTTTCAGGGATATAATCAATGGATAATGACAATCAAAAATAGGTCTCTCACCTGCATTTCATCTTAATGAGCTCTTAAAAAAACAAAACAAAATAACAATAGTGGTTTCCTCTATTTTTGAGTTATTTCATGTAGATATTTTGTTGTTGTTGTTCAGTCGTTCAGTCGTGTCCGACTCTTCGTGACCTCATGGACCATAGCACGCCAGGCCTTCCTGTCCTCCACTGTCTCTCGGAGTTTACTCAAATTCATGTTCATTACATCGGTGATGCTATCTAACCATCTCATCCTCTGCCGTCCCCTTCTCCTTTTGCCCTCAGTCTTTCCCAGCATCAGGGTCTTTTCCAGTGAGTCCTCTCTTCTCATTAGGTGGCCAAAGTATTTGAGCTTCAGCTTCAGCATCTGTCCTTCCAATGAGCAGTCAGGGTTGATTTCCTTTAGGATTGACTGGTTTGACCTCCTTGCAGTATATCCTTGCAGTATATCCTTGCATGTAGATATAACCCTTGCTAAAATGAAGAAATTTGGCTTTAATAATTGGTTTTATAGTATGACAAAAGGGAAACCAACAATTATTGACTTGTTGTTTTTTAAGCAAGGTTTGGGAGCCTTCAGTACTATCCAATATCACTTCTGTCCTTATAGGATCCAGTCAGCATGTCTACATTCAAATCTCTTCTTATACAGAACTCTGGTGTATATATTCAGGAGATTATTCTCCACTCTTTTTGCTATAGATTTTTAACCCTCCACCTTAATGAAGGGACTAAAAAGTTTACATACCATTTTGTAAACTTACAATTGACCTAATAAAGTCATTACTTTATTATAATATTGCATGGTAGAGAAAGGTAGTTAAGTATGAAGAATATTGAAATCTAATGTATTGCTATCAACAATTTATTGCCTATATTTTTTTCTCTCTCTCAGCTATCATATCCTAATCTAGTCACTTACTTACCTTTAACTAATCTCCAGTGAGCCATTTTGAACACTTTTAGAAATGGGGAGGAGTTTATTGTTTCACAAAGCAACTCGAAAGAAGTACTTTGCACAAATCTCATATATGCTAGTTATACTCTTTCTTGGATCATGAAGCTCTAGGCAATGCTATTTACATCCTGTGACCATCCTTATTACTGGCTGAGGCAGCCACATTTCAAATACCAAAGATAGAATGGAGGACAGTAACCAGAATAAATGCAATTAGCAAAGCTTGATTGATTGATTCTCTATACTTACATTTTTGTTGTTGTTGTTCAGTCTTTTAGTCGTGTCCGACTCTTCGTGACCTCATGTACCATAGCATGCCAGGCCTTCCTCTCCTCCACTGTCACCCGGAGTTTACTCAAATTCAGGTTCATTACATCGGTGATGCTATCTAACCATCTCATCCTCTGCCGTCCCCTTCTCCTTTTGCCTTCAGTCTTTCCCAGCATCAGGGTCTTTTCCAGTGAGTCCTCTCTTCGCATTAGGTGGCCAAAGTATTTGAGCTTCAGCTTCAGCATCTGTCCTTCCAATGAGCAGTCAGGGTTGATTTCCTTTAGGATTGACTGATTTGACCTCCTTGCAGTCCAAGGGACTCTTAAGAGTCTTCTCCAGCACCACAGTTCGAAAGCATCAGTTCTTCAGCGCTCAGCCTTCCTTATGGTCCAACTCTCACAGCCATACATTACTACTGGGAAAACCATAGCTTTAACTATACGGACATTTGTCAGCAAGGTGATATCTCTGCTTTTTAGTATGCTGTCTAGGTTTGCCATAGCTTTCCTCCCAAGGAGCAAGCGTTTTTTTAATTTCATGGCTGCAGTCACTGTCTGCGGTGATCTTGGAGCCCAAGAAAATAAAATCTGTCACTGCTTCCATTTCTTCCCCTTCTATTTGCCAGGAAGTGATGGGACCAGATGCCATGATCTGGGTTTTTTTAATGTTTCAAGCCAGGTTTTGCACTCTCCTCTTTCACCCTCATCAAGAGGCTCTTTAGTTCCTCTTCACTTTCTGCCATTAGGGTGGTATCGTCTGCATATCTGAGGTTGTTGATATTTTTCCCGGCAATCTTAACTCCGGCTTGTGATTCATCCAGCCCGGCATTTCTCATGATGTACTCTGCATATAAGTTAAATAAGCAGGGTGATAATATACAGCCTTGTCATACTCGTTTCCCAATTTTGAACCAGTCAGTTGTTCCATGTCCGGTTCTAACTGTTGCTTCTTGACCCACATACAGGTTTCTCAGGAGACAGGTAAGATAGTCTAGTACTCCCATCTCTTTAAGACTTTGCCACAGTTTATTTTGATCCACACAATCAAAGGCTTTAGCATAGTCAATGAAGCAGAAGTAGATGTTTTTCTGGAACTCTCTTGCTTTTTCCATGATCCAGTGAATGTTGGCAATCTGATCTCTAGTTCCTCTGCCTCTTCGAAACCCAGCTTGCACTTCTGGTAGTTCTAGGAGAGTTATTTTCTCAATCAGCTACAGTGGGCATGGAAAGCGTTGGGAGAAGTTGGCCATGACATTTACAGGTTTGATAGCCCTTCAATCTCATTCCCTACCCCACCTCCCCTTTGTTTTCTGGGGTTGCTCTTTTTGCTTTTTGGAAAATAAGTCAGGAAATAGCTGCATAGTTAAGGCATCAGCAAGGGAAGATGACATATTAGCAAGGATTGGCTGCATTGTTAAGTATCTAGCAGGGATCGGGTACCTAACTGAGAGAAAAATGGGATTGTCTAATTGGGGTCAGAGCAGGAAGATCCTTATCTCATCAGCTCATGCAAAGTAATGGAGTATCCATGGCTTTGTGGAAAAAACAAGGGAATGACTAGCTTGATTAAGCAAGATTTAGTTTGCTAATTAAAGGTACGGTTCATTCACAGTACTGCATGAACTAAGAGGCTGTGCTTGAAGAATGTTTGAAAACTTCAACTGATGCACAAGGCATATTACATGAGGTCTTTCACACTTCCGTTCCTCCTCTTCATTTCCGAGTCTGGATGATTGCTAAGAACCTCTCTCCAGGACTGGGCTAAAACTTTCTACTGTCCTTGATAGGAAGCCAATAATGTGCCCCCACCCCAACATCACAACACATAGTATTCAAAGCAAAACATGCTATTTTGACACCAAAGCCAAAGACACACCATTCTCTTTGCATTTCAAGCAATAATGTATCGTGAGCTGCATTGGGTGCCGGTTTGCTTCCGGGTACAATTCAAGGTGTTGGTTATCACCTTTAAAGCCCTACATGGCATGGGACCAGGATATCTGAGGGACCGTCTTATCCCCATATCATCGACCCGCCCCACCCGATCATTCAGAGAGGGCTTACTATGGACCCCATCAATAAGGGAATTTCATCTAGTGGGGTCCAGGAGGCGGGCCTTCTCTGTAGTGGTGCCCGCCCTTTGGAATATCTTGCCCCCAGAGTTGAGGCAGGTTTCCTCCCTCCTGACCATTAGGAAAGATCTGAAAACCTGGTTCTGCCACCTAGCATGGGAGGGGAAAAGTAACAGATCCTCCTGGGGGTAGTTAATACCATAATGTCCTCCCTATTATTTGAGATACTTGCCAGATTGGATTTTGTATTTATTTATGTCATGTTACTAATTTGTAATTTTATTTTTATATTTTAAATTCAATTTTATTGTAAACCGCCCGGAGTCCCCTGTTGGGGGAGTTGGGCAGTCATCTAAATTTAAATAAATAAATAAATAAATAAATAAATAAATAAATAAATAAATAAATATCAGTTAAATAAATATCCATTTGCAAATTTTACCAGTGACTTAGAATGAATTTATTGCAGTAGTGCCATAGATGGGCTTTATGACAGAATTGCTCTTTTTCATGGATATAAGCCTAATTCGGCTGGTGCCCAATTTGCAAAACAGAGGATTTGTTCACACACTGAACCATTAATTAGTCAATCACATTTTAGCCTAGTATATTGTGCAAATCCAGGCTTTATGATTCAAGTTACTGTTTAATCCAGAAAAATGGGGCCCCTGAATATGCCATGATTAAGATAGGTCTGGATAAGCATGTTATGCAAACAAAGACACAACATTACAAATGTATAAAACTTTGTAGTATATTATTAATCAATGGCGATCATAAAAGGTATGTAAAAAGTCATGAATGTTGGACTAGAACATTCCCTGTTCACGACTTGTGATAATATATACAGAGAGGATCAAAGAAAGCAAAATTCTCTCTTCTCCATATATTCAAAGGTTATCCCAATTTTAAAATTCAGGAAGGAAAAGCCAAGGGCAGGGCAGGGAAGTGTGCAAAGAAAAGTTTGACTCTTGAGTTTGAATGGAATTTGTAAAATCCTGTTCTGAAGGTTCCAATGCTGTAGCAGACATGAAACCAGCCATACGGGAAGTGGGATGTTCATACAAACCCAGCCTTCTGTAAGAATACTAATAATAGTACGTCTGCAGACCTATAGGGGATGTCTTTTGTTGTCTCTGATGGCAATAGCTGCAGGGGTTGACATATGGTGCTATTAGAGGTTGTAAGATATGGTTCCTGTTTGCACGAGCGCATTGCTGGAAAGAGATTTCACAGCAGGTGTGGAAAAGCTGTGCAGCCAAGGCATCCAACTGAAACCATTCTTTTTAAGTTAAATAAAACTTTTGCTTTCAGATGAGCCTGTTGAATTTTTTTAAAAATTTTTTTCCTTAGTTCATTATCTTTTTGTGGGATGAAACATAGGTGTTTTATTATAACTTCTACAGCATAAGGATGGTAGCCTGTTTTCTATCTCATGTGTATGAATTTTATAGTACTGACATCGTGCCACAAAGCAAGGTACTTCTCTATGAGAAAGAACCACTTCAAAACAGCATATAAGCCTTCCATACAAAGCTGGATCTTGGAGATAGCGCTCAGTCCAGAGTGTCCACAGAAGTGGGGAGGTGGATGTCAAGAAAGTCAAAATGGTAGCCATGACTAAATGACCAAAGCCCCACTCATTTTATATATCATGACATGATATATAAATTGTGATCCTCCCTAATTCTTTCAGTGGATGTTTCTGCCTAGCTGAAAAGGCAGGTTTTCAAGATTGTGTGGGTGGGATTTTGTAAGCATGGGCTGGGGAAACAACTTGTGCATAAGCATCCACATTCCAAACACTGACTGGCTTGCTCTTACAAATACTTTCTCTATTTCCCATTCCTGCTGAAATTTTATTTATTTATTTATTTATTTATTTATTTATTTATTTATTTATTTATTTATTTATTGGATTTATCCCCGCCCATCTCTACCGTGGTAGAAATACCAATATCTGTTCAGAATTCATTAAAAGTAATGGGACCTTATTTGATCACATATTGTATCTCTTGTTAACAGGTGTGTGTGTGTGTGTGTGTGTGCGTGCACATGCACATGCACATGCGCATGCACATGGGCCTTCAAGTCAGTCTTGACTTAGATAAGTCCATATAATTTTCTTAGCAGCATTTTCTGAAATGTTTTTTCCCCTATTGCATTCTTCCTAGGGCTGAGAGAGAGTGACTGGCTCAAAGTCACCCAACTGGCTTCATGCCCAAAGCAGGACTAGAAGTCATGGTCTCCAGGTTTCTAGCCTGGTGCCTTTAACCACTACCCCAAACTGGCTGTCTGCTAAAGTTTAGAAATGTATTAATCCTTCTCTTTATATAAATATATTAGTATATTTAGTTGGTTCACATTATGGTCTAAAAAGTTTACTTTGTCTTTGACAGATATTAGATTGCCCTCTTTTACAAACCATACTTCTTTACCTAGAACGGTTTCCAAAATCCAAAATTTCATTTACAAAGGAAAGAGGACATTAAATTGGTTTAAATAATTTGTATTCACATAAATTAGAACTAAGAGCCTCGTGTGACGCAGAGTGGTAGGCGGCAGTACTGCAGCCGAAACTCTCCCCACGGCCTGAGTTCGATCCCAGCAAAAGCTGGTTTCTCAGGTAGCCGGCTCTGGTCAACACAGCCTTCCATCCTTCCGAGGTCGGCAAAATGAGTACCCAGCTAAGCTGGAGGAAAGGTAATCACGACTGGGGAAGGGAATGGCAAACCAACCCGCTATGTGTCTGCCTAGAAAACATCAGCGAAAGCGGCGTCCCTCCAAAGGGTCAGTAATGACTCGGTGCTTGCACAGAGGACCTTTCACTTTCACTTTCAAGTTAGAACTGTGTACTATACATGCCCTTTTTTGTTCCATGAATAGAACTTCCTGGTTCTATTCACATTTGCCTGTTACTGTTTCATTTCAGGCTGAAATAAAATGGTAGAAGAATAGCAAAATCTATTATCCCCAGCTGAAGCAGTATAAGCCATTAATACTAAGCCATCAGTCTAAAGTTCTTTTTGAATTCAGTCACAGTATAGATTTGTGCATGCATATTCAAAAGTATTTCCCATTCAGTTCAATGGAACTTGTTTCCAAGTATTTGGATATAGCCTAAATGAATAAAATATATTTGACAAAATATGTATTTAGGAAAATGGTCTTCAAAAAAAGGGCTTGTCATGTTATACAGTTATAATGTTAATAATAGTGTTATTAATTGGTAACATATTATAATACTATGATACTATTAATTACTATTATAACATTAATAATAACATATTATAAAGTTTCTTTGGATTCTCATGACAATGAGATGGGGCCTATAGGTTGGTGAGCCTGTCATTGCATTTTTTTTTCTGACACGACTGGAGTGTGAGTTCATTGTCTTCAGGTGCCACTGTGCTATTATTGTGCTATTGTTGTTTGTTACCACTTGTTCTTGTTTCTTTGGTTTTTAATCTTGCGTTTGCCACCATACTTCTTTACCTAATATAGGTAAGAGATGGGAGATGTGTGACTATGAAAATCAATATAATGAATAAATAAACATATTTAGGAGATATATTATGCTCATGGAACTTTCTCTTCCATATACTGTGAAATCTATCTCCTTTGTGAGCCAGCTTCTCAGTAATTTAGTTCAAGGAATGTAACAGTCCTTCTAATCTTTTTTTAAAAAATTACCAGATTGTTGCAAAAATATTTCAGAAATGAAACTTGTAATGATTATGATTGCTATGGTAAAAAAAATCTGTATTGGAGTTACAGCTTATTATCTCTATGAACACAAATTTGAATATAATTCAAGCTTCCATCTGTGAAAAATCTACATTCGTATTTTATATGAACAATTTAAATTGTAATTTTTGCTAGATGTTCTTAACACATTTCCAGGGAAAATGTGGACATAAAAATAACCACATTTCCACCTTTAATAGTGTAACAGCAGATGGAAAACATTTTTCTTTGTTGTCTTTTGAAAAGAATCCTCAGAAATTGCCTAACTTCTATATTATATTTTTATAGATAACTAATAAAATGTGCTTAAAGAAAACCAAAATAGCCATCAGTTCAGTGTATAGGTATAGCAGCAAGTCTTTAAAAATAAATGCAATCAGGATTTCCACAGATGTTCTTTCTGGAGAGTAATAAGAATAGTTGATTTTTGAGCAACTTTCATACCTGGGAGCTTATAATGCTCCTGCAGAAAATCTTTTCAACTATGCTACATTCTGCACAGCACATGAGACAAACAGATAAGCATAAAATGGGGAGGGGTGTGTGCAGTGTTAGTACAGAAAAAGCTGCATCTTCCTAGAAAACTTCTAAAAGTAGAAGCGATTATTGTATCACAGGCTTATATGAAAGATAGACTCAGTATATTGTTGAAGGCTTTCACGGCCGGAGTTCGATGGCTGTTGTGGGTCTTCCGGGCTGTGTGGCCGTGTTCTGGAAGTTGTGGTTCCTAAACGTTAGGAACCACAACTTCCAGAACACGGCCACACAGCCCGGAAGACCCACAACAGCCATAGACTCAGTACTTTCCAGAAACATGACCTTTCAGTCGATTGTTGAAAGTTAAATGATTGAAGAACTTTAAAGGACATCACTCAACTTTGGGTAGAATCTTATGTTAAGTTTGATGTACGAATGATAGCAAGAGGAGATGGACTATCTCAGAAACGCTTGTAATACTACTGCATCTGGTTTAAAAAAAAGTGACATCAATTTTAAAAGGAATATCTACTGCTATCCTAAATATCCTAAAATAGCTTCTGCTTTCACTGGATGTGGGTTCATTGTTTGTGTATGCTATGCTCCAGACATATAATCTCTTTCAATCATTTAAGGCACTGGCTATTAGTCCGCTTAGACTTTTAGCCTTTTTGATCATTAGGATTTTAGGCAGTCTTTGGTTATATATTTTTCTTCAGTAAGACTGTAATCCAAGATTCAGTCAGTAAAGTCCAACATTCCATCCACCTGTTATAAGAACTCAGACAATTCCCAATGAAAGAAATCAAAAGTACTAGATATCCCAAATGATAAACTTTTAAATAAGCATCTTCCAAATGGTATAACAAAAATAGTTAAATTTGGGACAATCTAGGCCTAACTGGACCTGCCAAAATCGATTGGTAGCATCAAACCATGATACTTGAACAGCTGCAAGTCATGGAAAGGTGTCTAATGTCTCTATCTTTTCAGAGTTTTATCCACTTGCTTATTTGACTATGCATTTTCAAATTATACTATTTTGTTTTCTCTATATTGACTTGTTCAGGTTGCTGATACTTTTAGCAACCTCTTGCTAAAATCAAAGGAAACAGATTATTAAAATTTTGCCACCAAAGATGCACAATGATCCAGACTTTTGACATATTTATTCTTTATGAACTAGCTTGAGATCTATCCTCCCTCCCTCCCTCCCTCCCTCCCTCCCTCCCTCCCTCCCTTCCTTCCTTCCTTCCTTCCTTCCTTCCTTCCTTCCTTCCTTCCTTCCTCTCAACAAAACAATATTGCACCTAACTATACTAAAGCAATCCTTCCAGTAAGGACATCTTTAAAAACCAACAGGGTGGGAACATTTCATATCTCAAGAGGTAAGGTGTTCCATAGTATGGAAGCAGCCACTGAGAAAATGCGTTGACAAGTTCCCACTTCCCCTCACTTCCAAAGGCATGAGAACTCTCAGCATACCCTCTTTGGGAACACATGCGATTTCTCAAATCAAGCCAGAAAATATAGTCCTGAAGGTATCCAGGTGTGAAGCCATGTAAGTAATAACCTTTATAAGTAATCAGCACTTTCAACTAAGCCCAGAAGGAAACTGCAAACCAGTGCATCAACTGTAACACGTGTGACATTATGATTTAATGAAATAAATAGTCTAATCTTCAGAAGGACTTATGGACTCTATGATCCTAGTTTGCCAAAGTTCCACCATTTCCCCCCCTTACAGTAACATAATATATTGGATTTTATTGTAATTCATTTTCTTTTCAATATTTATAGAAGGATCTTAATTGTCAAGTTTCTTCAGTTTTCCACTTAAGTTCTCAAGGACGTTCATCTGGAGTTCTCTTAGCATTCTGGCATTCCTCATAGAATTAAAAAAAAAAAAAAGATGAACCAGAATTCTGTTTCAGAGTGCAGGAAATAGGTAAAGCATATTTCAAAAGATCTCTCTGATGGTACATAATTAGAGGGGTTACTTGTCAAAAAAGACAAAAAGAATAGAGTATTAGCAATTCTTTAGAACACAAAAATAATAGAGAATAGAAAAGGTCAGCTTCCTAATCCCCAAGACCTTGCCTTCCAATTATATAGATAAACTGGCTGAGCTCCAGTGATATTAAAGTGTAAAATATATTTCAAGGATAATAATAAAAGAGAAATTCTCATTCTATTATAATGGCAAAAAATAAAGGATTAACAATTAAACAATCAATATCCTTAAACCATGAATTATCAATGTGTAAGAATTATGTTGGAACTTAAATCATTGAAGATGAACTGTCATTGAAAGTGATAAAATGTTCATCATAAAGAAGGTTGACTAAATATCTCCCCTAATTATTCAGATGACTATAACTAGAAAAATGTTACCTAGACCCCTTTCAGTCAGGTTTCAGGCCGGGATATGGGATGGAGACTGCATTGGTCACCCTTATGGATGATCTCTGGCGGGAGCGAGATGGGGGCAGTGCATCCATTCTTGCTCTCTTGGACCTCTCAGCAGCTTTCGATACCGTCGACCACAGTATCCTTTTGGGACGGCTCAGGGATCTGGGGGTGGGTGGTGTAGTTTTGCGCTGGTTCACCTCCTTCCTCCGGGACCGTTCCCAATCAGTGGTAATAGGAGAGGAGAGATCTGACCCTCGGCCCCTCTTGTGTGGGGTGCTGCAGGGTTCAGTTCTCACTCCTCTCCTATTTAACATCTACATGAAGCCGCTGGGCGAGATCATCCGTCACCACGGGATGAGGTATCACCAGTATGCTGATAATACCCAGTTGTATATCTCCGTCCTGGGTGAAGTAAGTGTTGCAGTTGACACCCTATCTCAGTGCATGGGGGCTGTAGGGGCCTGGATGGGGAACAACAGGCTTCCACTGAACCCTGGTAAGACGGAGTGGCTATGGATTGATGGCCTCTCGACTTCCAGGAAGTTGTCATCTTTAACTCTGGATGGGGTGGCACAGCCCCGTTCAGATTCAGTGCGAAACTTAGGGGTCCTCCTGGACTCACGACTCCTGCTCAAGGAGCAGGTGGCAGTCGTGGCCAGGAGGGCCTTTGCAAAGCTTCAAGTTGTGCGCCAGTTGCACCCATTCCTGGATCAAGAGGCCCTCCGAACAGTCACTCATGCTCTTGTCATCTCCCATATAGATTACTGCAACGCGCTCTACATGGGGCTACCCTTGAAGAGTACCCAGAAGCTTCAGCTGGTCAAGAATGCAGCCGCACGAGTAGTCATGGGTGATATAAGATCAGCACATGTAACACCACTGCTCCGTGAGCTGCATTGGGTACCAGTTTGCTTCCGGGTCCAATTCAAGGTGTTGGTTATCACCTTTAAAGCCCTACATGGCATGGGACCTGGGTACCTGAGGGACCGTCTCATCCCAATTACATCTACCCGCCCCACCTGGTCATGCAGGGAGGGCATGCTTCGGACCCCATCAACAAAAGAATTCCATCTAGCAGGGTCCAGGAGGCGTGCCTTCTCTGCGATAGCACCCGCCCTATGGAATATCTTGCCCCCGTAGGTGAGGCGGGCACCCTCGCTCCTGGCCTTCAGGAAGTCTTTAAAGACCTGGTTCTGCTGCCTTGGTTGGAATGAAGGAAATAATAGTTTCTCCTGTGGGTGGTTAGCTTAGTAATATCCTCCTTTTAAGAACACACCATCTCTAGGATTTTTTATTTATTTTATAGGAGATTTTAGAAGTATAGGTTTTTAACTTTTTATAATATGATTGTAAACCGCCCAGAGTCTACCATAGTAGAGATGGGCGGTGATAAATCCAAATAATAAATAAATAAATAATTACAATAACAACATTCATTTAATTAAAGGTTGTCAATTAAGCATAATGAAAATCAGTAGTACTAATACAAGATTAAAAGATTATCAAATTGCTTCTCTAGATCTATGTGATAAAAGAAGTTCAAGATGTCAATATTTCCTTGGAAGAATTTAGGTATGTTGATCTTATCAGGTACTTCAGGTTATCAATCCAAGCTAATTTTCTAATTAATATCCTCAATCTTAAGTAGTCTTCTCTTTCACTGGGCTAGAAACCAGGAGTCTGCGAGTTCTAGTCCCGCCTTAGGCATGAAAGTCGGCTGGGTGACCTTGGGCCAGTCTCTCTCTCTCAGCCCATCTCACCTCACAGGGTTGTTGTTGTTGTTGTGGGGAAAATAGGAGGAGGAAGGAGTAGTAGGGATGGTTGCCACCTTGAGTTATTTATAAAAATAATAAAGGTGGGATAGAAAATTAATTAATTAATTAATTAATTAATTAATCTAGTACTACTAGATCTGGAAGTCAACAATCTGGATGATGACTACATGGCAGTGAGGACATATTGAAATTTATTACCATCAAAAGGCTTTCTGGATTTTTGGGGTCCTGATATTAGAATACAAACTTAAGTTCCTGCTGTTTTATTTTATACATAGTACTTTCATCATCCCTGTTTCTACTTTTTTTTTCTTTTTTAGGGCAGATGGAAAAAGGAATTAATTTGGCTATGGCCCTCTATGGATTCCATGTTTCCTGAAAAGAATCAGTTTGTGTGATTGATTCTTGCAGACTATAATATGATGGCTTTCTCTATCTGGTACCTGCTTTTTCGAATTGGTAAAAGGGTGTTGTCAACTTTGTTTCTTTTATACACTTATCAAAGGATCAATATTTTATAATATATTTATTTATATCATGTTAATAAATTGTAATTTTATATTGTATTTTAAACTTAATTTTATTGTAAACCGCCCAGGGTCCCCCATTGGGGGAGATGGGCGGTCATATAAATTTAAATAATAAATAAATAAATAAATAAATAAATAAATAAATATTTTCCTGTTGCATATGTTTATGTTTAAAGTTCTTCTTGATGATTGGAAGGGAAAATGGTATAACCTTAATCATCAGTCCTATTTTCAAATGGTCCAGTAGCACAGAAATTAAAACCACATCATTTATTACTTATTTGGAAGCTTGATTTACAAAATCAGTGGAATGTTCTATTAATGTGACTGAGTCAGAAGGACTGGACTAATTTCCATCAGATTTGGAATGTCTTCTGAGCATTCTGGACATGCAAGGAATATATGTTATTAGATATGTCTTCTTTAATATTTTGAATGTCTTCCATATATGTATGTATATGCATGTGTGTGTGTGTGTGTGTGTATGTATATATACGTATATGTATAGATGTGTATATGTATACGTATATGTATAGATGTGGTCCCCTGGAGGAGGAAATGGCAAACCACTCCAGTATCCTTGCCAAGAAAACCCATGGACAGTAACTATACAAGAAAGATCTTAATATCCCTGATAAATACGATGGTGTGGTCACTGACCTTGAGCCGGACATCCTAGAGAGTGAAGTCAAGTGGGCCTTAGGAAGCATTACTAACAACAAAGCTAGCGGAGAAGACAGTATCCCAGCTGAGCTATTTAAAATCCTAAAAGATGATGCTGTTAAAGTGCTGCACTCAATATGCCAACAAATTTGGAAAACTCAACAGTGGCCACAGGATTGGAAAAGGTCAGTTTACGTTCCAATTCCAAAGAAAGGCAATGCCAAAGAATGTTCAAACTACCGTACAATTGCGCTCATTTCACATGCCAGCAAGGTTATGCTCAAAATCCTACAAGCTAGGCTTCAGCAGCATGTGAACCGAGAACTACCAGAAGTGCAAGCTGGGTTTCGAAGAGGCAGAGGAACTAGAGATCAGATTGCCAACATTCGCTGGATCATGGAAAAAGCAAGAGAGTTCCAGAAAAACATCTACTTCTGCTTCATTGACTACGCTAAAGCCTTTGATTGTGTGGATCACAACAAACTGTGGCAAATTCTTAAAGAGATGGGAGTACCAGACCACCTTACCTGTCTCCTGAGAAACCTGTATGTGGGTCAAGAAGCAACAGTTAGAACCGGACATGGAACAACCGACTGGTTCAAAATTGGGAAAGGAGTACGACAAGGCTGTATATTATCACCCTGCTTATTTAACTTATATGCAGAGTACATCATGAGAAATGCCGGGCTGGATGAATCACAAGCCGGAGTTAAGATTGCCGGGAAAAATATCAACAACCTCAGATATGCAGACGATACCACCCTAATGGCAGAAAGTGAAGAGGAACTAAAGAGCCTCTTGATGAGGGTGAAAGAGGAGAGTGCAAAAGCTGGCTTGAAACTCAACATTAAAAAAACCCAGATCATGGCATCTGGTCCCATCACTTCCTGGCAAATAGAAGGGGAAGATATGGAAGCAGTGACAGATTTCATTTTCTTGGGCTCCAAGATCACCGCAGACGGTGACTGCAGCCATGAAATTAAAAGACGCTTGCTCCTTGGAAGGAAAGCTATGGCAAACCTAGACAGCATATTAAAAAGCAGAGACATCACCTTGCCGACAAAGGTCCGTATAGTTAAAGCTATGGTTTTTCCAGTAGCAATGTATGGCTGTGAGAGTTGGACCATAAGGAAGGCTGAGCGCCGAAGAATTGATGCTTTCGAGCTGTGGTGCTGGAGAAGACTCTTGAGAGTCCCTTGGACTGCAAGGAGGTCAAACCAGTCAATCCTAAAGGAAATCAACCCTGACTGCTCATTGGAAGGACAGATGCTGAAGCTGAAGCTCAAATACTTTGGCCACCTAATGAGAAGAGAGGACTCACTGGAAAAGACCCTGATGCTGGGAAAGACTGAGGGCAAAAGGAGAAGGGGACGGCAGAGGATGAGATGGTTAGATAGCATCACCGATGTAATGAACATGAATTTGAGTAAACTCCGAGAGACAGTGGAGGACAGGAAGGCCTGGCGTGCTATGGTCCATGAGGTCACGAAGAGTCGGACACGACTGAACGAATGAACAACAAATAGATGTGTATGTGTGTATGTACTAATTCTTTCTACCAGTATTTAATTTTGAGAAAATTGATAGAATTTGAACTGGAATTCTATGTGTTTCCCCAATTATCAAATTATAAAAAAGCATGGCTCTAATTCGCTAGCTTTTTAAATACTGTATGTAGTGAGGCATGTTTTACATTTTAGCTACATTAATTAGTGAAGATTCTGAAGGGATTGAAAAGATAATCCCATAGAAGATAAGGTAATGCCCATAGAGATCATGTCAACGTTTTTATAGGTAAGGGTAAAAGGTTCCCCCCGCACATTTGTGCAGTCGTGTCCAACTCTAGGGGCTGGTGCTCATCTCTGTTTGTTAGCCGAAGAGCCAGCATTGTCCATAGAACCTTCCACGGTCATGTGGCCGGCATGATGTGCGTGGAATGCTGTTACCTACCCACCAAAGTGGTACCTATTAATCTACTTGCATTTGCATGCTTTCGAATTGCTAGGTTGGCAAGAGTTGGGGCGAGTGCGGGAGCTCACTCTGCATGCAGGGCTAGGGATTCGAACCCCCGAACTTGCAATCTTCCGATCAACAAGCCTGGCGTCTTACCCGCTGAGCCACCACGCCCCTTAACATTTTTATAGTGACATTTTTTTAAAAAAAATACAATTAAAAAGATAAAAACTAACACAAACTAAAAATATAAAAGAATAAAAACAAAAAAATAGGAAGTACAGGAAAGAAAAAATAGAAAGAAAAATAGAAAAGAAAGAAAAAAATAAGAATATAGGAAAGAAAAAGAAAAGAAATATATGGCTTCTGGTGGGGGACATGGCGGACAAAGCAGATTTATCTGCAGGCTCCATGGACAGAACTGACAATGCGCCAGTTTTTTTGGGCTCAGGCAGGCTTTTCCTGAAGCTCAAAAGCATTTGCATGGACTAGAAAATGCTTGGAATCACCCCATTTGTTCTCCGGAACGGCGACTTGTAGCCTGAGGATCG
Organism: Charina bottae; assembly: GCA_023362775.1. Taxonomy (NCBI): domain Eukaryota; kingdom Metazoa; phylum Chordata; class Lepidosauria; order Squamata; family Charinaidae; genus Charina; species Charina bottae. Next base: position 57,878,589 of record JALMGJ010000002.1, on the reverse strand, counting down.
CAAACAGCATTCACGCCGATCGGGTAAGAGCTGCCGGGAGATGGGATTGCCATCATTTCCAAGCCGTGTTGTAGCCTTAATGGGACACTAAGACCGGCCACCCCATTTCTAAATCACCTAATTTTTATCTTTTTAAGTTGATGTAACCTAAGAGAGGCTTTCTACAGCAAGGAGAAGTGACCTCACTTGGTGCTTATTGTTAACTCTGGGATTAATTAAAAAAGAAAAATCTTTTTAAGTTTTGGCTTGTTTCCATCCAAATATTGAGGAGGATTGAAAGTAAACGTTTGTCTCCCTGTTATTATTTTTTTGCTGAATTTGAAGATTTTAATATTCTCCTATACGTTGAATCTACTGTTTTAAATCTTCAGTTTTCTGCTGCTATTTTTTTCTCTGGGGAACTGTCTCTTATCAGCCTTTTACTTACAGTATGTAAACAGTTCCGGAAACTTTCCATTACATTTACAACTTTTGCTGGTTGAGTTCTTAAGGGGGCGCCATAATTTACTGTGTGAGACATGGAAGATTTCAAGCAGACCTCAGAATTCCATCAAGACCTTAAACAGATTTTACCTGACTCTTGCCAAGTTATTATACAAGATATTTGGGATATTGTTGAAAATATCAGCTTTGAAATATGGCATCTGGCTGAGGAAGGAATGGAAGACCTTAATAATGATACAAAGGTTTCTACTGACAGCAAGATCAAGATTTTTGCTGAAACACCAGAAGATGATTGGATGGTTGACGGGAAGAAACTGAAGGGACAGATTGCTGTTTTGAAGGAATGTTATGGGAAGGAAGGGGTTGTTATCTATGGGAGGCTTTTTGCTGAGAAGTTGGCGTATTTAAGGGGGGCAGTAGGGCTGTTTGATTTTTCTTTGAAAAATGCCCTGTGTCTATTTTGGAAATATGTGAATGCTTTGGTTTATTTCAAAGTGGGGTAAGGGGTTGAGAATGATTATTCGGATTACTCTTAAGACTTGTTTAATGTTATTCTTCTTTAATGATTTGGACTGAGATTAACAAGGTAAAATAACTGCAGTATTATTAATTATAAGAGCAGAAAATTTATATGCCTTTTTTTAGTTTGATCTTTATTACAGTGGACAGAAATGTATAGAATAGGGGTTGGATGGAAGTAATTATATAAGTGTTGTTTTTGGGCAGGAGGTTGTTTAAGTGGTTTATATATTTTCTTTTTTTTAATATAAGGGGAGGGAGCAATCGCATGTAGTGATTTTTATAATATGCTAATGTACATGTAGTCCGATGCCTGCAGCTGAAGAGCCGGTTCCCTTACCTCCTTCCCATCGTGCGCGTAAAACATTGTAATGATTGATTGTATAATATAGATATGAATTACATGTATGTAAGCCGCCTAGAGTCCTCCAGTAGGGAGGGGATAGGCGGGGTATAAATAAGATAAATAAATAAATAAATAAATAAATAAATAATAAGCTAATGGCATGATTTATAGAAATAATGTGATTCTGATTTAACATAGAGCAAGGGATTGACTATGGGAAATTGTTGTATATTCTTGCTGTTAAAAGTCAGAAGTCACTTCTTACGTTATCTTCAAAAAATCTTTTTTCATCATGTGTTTTCTCACTTTTTTAGTTTTTTAGTTTTTTTCTTTTTGTATTTTTTGTATTTTTAATCTTTGTTTTAAACTTAATAAAATTCACACACACACACACACACACACACACATATATATATATATATATATGTATATATATATATATATATATATATATATATGACTTCCCCCTTCATCACTTATAAAGATTGACTTGATTACTACAGGATGCATTGCAAACCTGAAAGAATGCAAATTGTGCCTCAACACAGCCATGTTCTGGAACAATTGTTTGTTCTTTTCAGTAGAACTACAAAGGAAATTTCCTCAGCAAACTCTGACCTTAATAAGATGTGCAGTTAGAAAAAAAGTTGGTTCACTTTAATCAACAGTTTAACTCATAGTTCTCAAGAGATACTTGACTTCTTGAGGCTCTAAAGAATCTGTCACTTTTTATTATATAACGGTTATCAGAAGCACCCATATGTGACACAAAATATGCTGTACCAACCCATAAGCTTTGGTTTTAATGAGCACAAAGAGGAAAAAAATGTTTCTTATATTTCTTCCTTTAAAAAGTAAAATGGAGATGAATTTAAGGTGACTTTTTGATGCAAAAATGCACCCTTGATTATTGTCCTAAGTTAAGTGGCGTGCATTTGTGTGTGTGTGTGTGTGTGTGTGTGATATGCACATATATTTAACCAGCTGATTGTAGCACTTTTCAGGAGAAGGCATGAAGTATCTAATAGATTTAGTTGTCCACATTCCTAATTTACTTCTAATGCTAGCAGTATTGAGAGACATTTTGGTGTAGGGGATAAGGCATCAGGCTAGAAACTGGGAGACCAGGAGTTCCAGTCCCACCTTAGGCACAAAGCCAAGTGGGTGGTCTTGGGCCAGACACTCTCTCTCAGCCCTAGGAAGGAGACAATGGCAAACCACTTCCAAAAATCCTTGCCAAGAAAACTGCAGGGACTTGTCCAAGCAGTGTCTGAGAATTGGACATGATTGAATGGATTAAAAAAAAAGCTAGCAGTAGCAGTGTCATATTCTGGACTTCATGATGTTAAAATCAGTCCACTGATTTTAAGGTCATATTAAAATCAATGGATATGACCTGGTCCAAGGTCATATGCATTGCTGAACTCAAAATACGTTAAGCCATTCTTGCTGTGTTTGGAGACTCTCTTGCTCATTCTTATGAAAGAGGTCCTACGCTGCTGTCCCAAATGCCTAGCCTTTGGAAGAATCAAGAGAAGACCTTGCCAATGGCACTGTAATGTCTATTAGCACACTGGTGTTTCATCATCCAAAAAGAAATTGAACTAATGCTATGCTGAAATCTGCCTTGTAATTTCTTAGAAGTTTTCTTCTGCAAATGAGGCTTCTGTTTTTCTAATTCCTCCTCAAGGTCCTTTGTTTTTCTGCATTATAGCAAGCTGAATATGCCAGGAAGTCAGATATCCACACCTATGATGGACCTCAGAGTTCCTCCCTCTCTAGAAGGTGGGGAGAAAAGAAGTAGAAAGAAGTCACAGCAGTGTCATGTCTTATTTTGTTTTTGGTTGCATTATAGTCCAAGCTGTTTGCTTCCTTTGTGTTAGAATATTTCCTTTTTTTATCTTAGTGTCCATGCCATGCGTGACTGAGATGCAGACCCATTTACACACATGAGCCAATTGGCATTTAGGAGACAGAAGTGAAATGTTTTCAGAGGAATGGATTTTGCATCCCTATGACCCCTTTCAAGTTTCAAGGATGCAATGCCAATTCCCACCTTAACCTTTCCACGTGGATATCAGTTCTTTTGACTCATTTTATGAAATGAGTATTGTTATGATCGTAACATGAATTGTGCTAGTGATAAGAAAAAAACAGCTCTTGGAAATACCAGGCTATTATAAACCAAGGTCAGAGCACTGAGCAAAACATATTACGGGATTTCAGGCAAAGAGGATCTTTCTTTCATTTAAATAGTCAAAAGGCATAGAAATAAATATAAAGCACCATCTCCAGCTGGAGAATAGTATGTAGCTCACCACTGTATTTCATGAATTAAAGAAAGAGAGGTAAATTAGCATCCCCTAGAAATATTTTATTTATGCTTTCCTTTGCTTAGAGACTTGTAAACAATGAAACACAATCCTGAAGAGACACTAAAAACTCCTGTCAACAAGGCTACCATTTACATCAATTTTATAGTACATTAATTCTTTAATTTTTAAAAGCAAAACAAAAACCACCCTTCCTCCCTCTGAAAGTGGTTTCAGAGTTATATCCTCTCAGTTCACAATTGTGCTTGGTTTGTTTTTTGCTATTCTTCAAAAAAGCATCAAATGGTTGCACAATAGAGAAAGATTCAGATGCATACCCTGCTAGGCAGAATGTAGAAAAATATGGTCACATAATGGGGATTTTGTTCATACCAGAACTACTCCAGCAGCTCCACAACCTTAAAATATGCTTGTGATATTTGGGCCATCCCTCAAAGCAGATTTGGAAGATACAAGAGTACTAACAGAGAGAGGATTGGTCAAAATTCCCACTGCACAAGATGTTCACTTCCACAATATTTGATTCCATCCCATGAAAGCTAAAGCAGCCAAATATACAGTACAGGCACCCAAAATCCTAGATGATTGGATGACAATATTATACAATTACATATCACTTTTGTTGTTGTTGTTCAGTCATTTAGTCATGTCCGACTCTTTGTGACCTCATGGACCATAGCACGCCAGGCCTTCCTGTCCTCCACTGTCTCCCGGAGTTTACTCAAATTCATGTTCATTACATCGGTGATGCTATCTAACAATTTCATCCTCTGCCGTCCCCTTCTCCTTTTGCCTTCAGTCTTTCCCAGCATCAGGGTCTTTTCCAGTGAGTCCTCTCTTTGCATTAGGTGGCCAAAGTATTTGAGCTTCAGCTTCAGCATCTGTCCTTCCAATGAGCAGTCAGGGTTGATTTCCTTTAGGATTCACTGATATGACCTCCTGGCAGTCCAAGGGACTCTCAAGCGTCATCTCCAGCACCACAGTACGAAAGCATCAATTCTTCGGCGCTCAGCCTTCCTTATGGTCCAACTCTCACAGCCATAAATTACTAATGGAAAAATCATAGCTTTAACTATACGGACCTTTGTCGGCAAGGTGATGTCTCTGCTTTTTAATATGCTGTCTAGGTTTGCCATAGCTTTCCTCCCAAGGAGCAAGCGTCTTCTAATTTCATGGCTGCAGACACTGTCTGCCGTGATCTTGGAGCCCAAGAAAAAAAAATCTGTCACTGCTTCCATTTCTTCCCCTTCTATTTGCCAGGAAGTGATGGGACCAGATGCCATGATCTGAGTTTTTTTAATGTTGAGTTTCAAGCCAGCTTTTGCATTCTCCTCTTTCACCCTCATCAAGAGGCTCTTTAGTTCCTCTTCACTTTCTGCCATTAGGGTGGTATTGTCTGCATATCTGAGGTTGTTGATATTTCTCCCGGCAATCTTAACTCCGGCTTGTGATTCATCCAGCCCAGCATTTCTCATGATATACTCTGCATATAAGTTAAATAAGCAGGGTGATAATATACAGCCTTGTCGTACTCCTTTCCCGATTTTGAACCAGTCGGTTGTTCCATGTCTGGTTCTAACTGTTGCTTCTTGACCCACATACAGGTTTCTCAGGAGACAGGTAGGGTGGTCTGGTACTCCCATCTCTTTAAGACTTTGCCACAGTTTGTTGTGATCCACACAATCAAAGGCTTTAGCGTAGTCAATGAAGCAGAAGTAGATGTTTTTCTGGAACTCTCTTGCTTTTTCCATGATCCAGCGAATGTTGGCAATCTGATCTCTAGTTCCTCTGCCTCTTCGAAACCCATCTTGCACTTCTGGTAGTTCTCGGTTCACATACTGCTGAAGCCTAGCTTGTAGGATTTTGAGCATAACCTTGCTAGCATGTGAAATGAGCGCAATTGTACGGTAGTTTGAACATTCTTTGGCATTGCCTTTCTTTGGAATTGAAATAAACAGACCTTTTCCAATCCTGTGGCCACTGTTGAGTTTTCCAAATTTGTTGGCATATTGAGTGCAGCACTTTAACAGCATCATGTTTTAGGATTTTAAATAGCTCAGCTGGGATACTGTTTTCTCCGCTCGCTTTGTTATTAGTAATGCTTCCTAAGGCCCACTTGACTTCACTCTCTAGGACAGAGGTTTCCAAACTGTGTGTCGCGACACAAAAGTGTGTCGCCACACACAGTGTGGTGTGTCGCCACACCATCCGGAAGCGGCGGCGCACGGGCCGCCGCACGCCCCCCGCACCGCCACCATGCACCCGCACCGCCGCACGCCCCCACGCCGCCGCAGCTGTGTGCACGCGTGCCGGTGCACACCCCCCCGCGCCGCCGCTGTGCACGCGCGCGCCGCCACCACATGCCTCCCCATACCGCCGCCACACGCACTCCTGTGTCACCGCCGCGTGCGCGCCCCCGCTCCACTGCCATGCCGCCAACGCTGCCGGAGTGTCGCCAGCGGCGGCACTTTGGAAAGCCCTGCTCTAGGATGTCCGGCTCAAGGTCAGTGACCACACCATCGTATTTATCAGGGATATTAAGATCTTTCTTGTATAGTTCTTCTGTGTATTCTTGCCACCTCTTCTTAATCTCTTCTGCTTCTGTTAGGTCCCTGCCTTTTTTGTCCTTTATCATGCCCATCTTTGCACAAAACTTTCCCTTGATGTCTCCGATTTTCTTGAAGAGATCTCTAGTCTTCACCATTCTATTGTTTTTCTCGATTTCTTTGCATTGTTCATTTAAGAAGGCCTTCTTATCTCTCCTTGCTATTCTCTGGAATTCTGCATTCAGTTGTTTATATCTTTCCCTTTCTCCCTTGCCTTTTGCTTCCCTTCTTTCCTCAGCTATTTGTAAAGCCTCATCAGTCAGCCACTTTGCTTTCTTGCATTTCTTTTTCTTTGGGATGGTTTTAGTTGCTGCCTCCTGTACATTGTTACGAACCTCCATCCATAGTTCTTCAGGCACTCTGTCTACCAGATCTAATCCTTTAAATCTATTCCTCACCTCCACTGTATATTCATAAGGGATATGATTTAGGTCATACCTGATTGGTCTAGTGGTTTTCTCTACGTTCTTCAATTTAAGCCTAAATTATGCAATAAGAAGCTCATGATCTGAGCCACAGTCAGCTCCAGGTCTTTTTTTTGCTGATTGTATAGAGCTTCTCCATCTTTGGCTGCAAAGTATATAATCAATCTGATTTCGGTATTGACCATCTGGTGATGTCCATGTGTAGAGTCGTCTCTTGTGTTGTTGGAAAAGAGTGTTTGCTATGACCAGCGTGTTCTCTTGACAAAACTCTATTAACCTTTGCCCTGCTTCATTTTGTACTCCGAGGCCGAACTTGCCTGTTATTCCGGTTATTTTTTGACTTCCTACTTTAGCATTCCAGTCCCCTATGATGAAAAGGACATCTTTTTTTGGTGTTACTTCTAGAAGTTGTTGTAGGTCTTCATAGAACCGGTCAACTTCAGCTTCTTCGGCATCAGTGGTTAGGGCATAGACTAGGAGTACTGTGATGTTGAATGGTTTTCCTTGGATTCGAACTGAAAGCATTCTGTCGTTTTTGAGGTTGTACCCCAGTACTGCCTTTCCCACTCTTTTATTGACTATGAGAGCTACTCCATTTCTTCTAAGGGATTCTTGCCCACAGTAGTATATATAATGGTCTCCTGAATTAAATTCGCCCATTCCTGTCCATTTTAGTTCGCTGATTCCCAATATGTCGATGTTCAATCTTGTCATCTCATGTTTGACCACCTCCAGCTTACCTTGATTCATAGATCTTACATTCCAGGTTCCTAGGCAATATTGTTCTTTACAGCATCGGACTTTCCTTCCACTTCCAGACACATCCACAACTGAGCGTCCTTTCGGCTTTTTCACTCTTTCTGGAGCTACTCGGAATTGCCCTCCACTCTTCCCCAGTAGCATTTTGGACACCTTCCGACCTGAGGGGCTCATCTTCTGGCGTCGTATCTTTTAGCCTTTTGATACTGTCCATGGGTTTTCTTGGCAAGGATACTGGAGTGGTTTGCCATTTCCTCCAACAGTTTTAGATCACGTTTTGTCAGAACTCTCCGTCATGACCTGTTCTTCTTGAGCTGACTTCATTGAGTTATGCAAGCCCCTTCGGCACGACAAGGCAGTGATCCATGAAGGGGTACATATCACTACTGCATTGCTTTTTTTTTATTGCATTTCTATTTGCCAGGAAGTGTTGGAACCAGACGACATGATCTGAGTTATTCAATGTTGAGTTTCAAGCCAGCTTTTGCACTCTCCTCTTTCACCCTCATCAAGAGGCTCTTTAGTTCCTCTTCACTTTCTGCCATTAGGGTGGTATCTTCTGCATATCTGAGGTTGTTGATATTTCTCCCAGCAATCTTAACTCCGGCTTGTGATTCATCCAGCCCAGCATTTCTCAGGATGTACTCTGCATATAAGTTAAATAAGCAGGGTGATAATATACAGCCTTGTCGTACTCCTTTCCCAATTTTGAACCAGTCGGTTGTTCCATGTCCGGTTCTAACTGTTGCTTCTTGACCCACATACAGGTTTCTCAGGAGACAGGTAAGGTGGTCTGGTACTCCCATCTCTTTAAGACTTTGCCACAGTTTGTTGTGATCCACACAATCAAAGGCTTTAGGATAGTCAATGAAGCAGAAGTAGATGTTTTTCTGGAACTCTCTTGCTTTTTCCATGATCCAGCGAATGTTGGCAATCTGATCTCTAGTTCCTCTGCCTCTTCGAAACCCAGCTTTCACTTCTGGTAGTTCTCGGTTCACATACTGTTGAAGGTAGCTTGTAGGATTTTGAGCATAAACTTACTAGCATATGAAATGAGCGCAATTGTAATTGCCCTCCGCTCTTCCCCAGTAGCATTTTGGACACCTTCCGACCATCTTCCGGCGTCATATCTTTTAGCCTTTTGATACTGTCCATGGGTTTTCTTGGCAAGGATACTGGAGTGGTTTGCCATTCCCTCCTCCAGTGGACCACATTTTGCAGAACTCCCTGTCATGACCTGTCCGTCTTGACCTGACTTCATTGAGTTACGCAAGCCCCTTCGCCACGACAAGGCAGTGATCCATGAACGGGAAAAAAAACTCAGATCATGGCATCTGGTCCCATCACTTCCTGGCAAATAGAAGGGGAAGAAATGGAAGCAGTGACAGATATTATTTTCTTGGGCTCCAAAAGCACTGTAGACAGTGACTGCAGCCATGACATTAAAAGACACAAGCTATAGTTAAAGCTATGGTTTTCCCAGTAGTAATGTATGGCTGTGAGAGTTGGACCATAAGGAAGGCTGAGCACCAAAGAATTGATGCTTTCGAACTGTGATGCTGGAGAAGACTTTTAAGAGTCCCTTGGACTGCAAGGAGGTCAAATCAGTCAATCCTAAAGGAAATCAACCCTGACTGCTCATTGGAAGGACAGATACTGAAGCTGAAGCTCAAATACTTTGGCTACCTAATGCGAAGAGAGGACTCACTGGAAAAGACTCTGATGCTGGGAAAGACTGAGGGCAAAAGGAGAAGGGGACGGCAGAGGATGAGATGGTTAGATAGCATCACTGATGTAATGAACATGAATTTGAGTAAACTCCAGGAGACAGTGGAGGACAGGAAGGCCTGGCGTGCTATGGTCCATGAGGTCACGAAGAGTTGGACATGACTAAACGACTGAACAACAACAACAACAACAACTGCATTGCTTTGATCAACCATGAAAGGTACAGTCCTATGCATGTGAATAGAGTCTTCTTGGGTTCAACTAGCCTTAAGGTAAAGGTTCCCCCCACACATTTGTGTAGTCGTGTCCGACTCTAGGGGCTGGTGCTCATCTCCGTTTGTTAGCCGAAGAGCCAGCATTCTCCGAAAACACTTCCACAGTGTCAGAGTGTGCACCGTGGGGGCGGCCTGCTGCCTATTTCCAAGACTCCAGTGATCCACGTTCTATGCAGTAAATAGACACTCAAGCAGAGATTAGATAAAATAGCCTATTTACTTTATATACATACGTAGTCCAAATACAGTCCAGTAACATCCAACTGCAGTTACAAATGATCACAGCAATGAGCAGGAATACAGCAACGAGAAGGAATACAGCAATGAGAAGAAAGAACATAAGAAGTTCTCTTCCTTTATACAAATACTGACCTATCACATTATAGGTCACTCTCATCATCTGCCACCCCCAACTAAACTGTAGCACCTGAAGTATGAGTCATCACCGCCACATCCTACCTTCAACAATGGCTGCTAAGTGGATGACTTGCAGAATAATTCCCCTCTCACCTAGATATCAAGCCTCTCCAGTATAATTTATCTATCTGTAAATTCCTGGGTATATTCAATCCCCAACACACAGTCATGTGGCTGGCATGACGCATGCGGAACGCTGTTACCTACCCACCGAAGTGGTACCTATTAATCTACTTGCATTTGCATGCTTTCGAATTGGTAGGTTATCAAGAGCTGGGGCGAGTGCGGGAGCTCACTCTGTAACGCGGGACTACTGATTCGAACCTCTGAACTTGCGATGTTCCGATCGACAAGCCTGGAGTCTTACCTGCTGAACCACCACGCCCCCTTTCAACTAGCCTTACTTGTAATTAAAACTTTTTTGTAATTGAAGAGTAATCAATCAAAGTAATCAATAAATCAATCAAGAATTTTCTACCAGAATATAAGGAACAAGAATAACTTGAATATAAGGAACATGAAAAAGGTAAGATCATGAAAAGTGAATGACTAAGGAAAGTTCTTAACATGTGATATAAATAAGTTCTCCCCTCAAATCCAGAGGATAATAAATATTCCAAGCAAACCAGCAAGAAATAATTATAAAAAGTTAAATTTCACTAAGTCTACATCTAAAATAATTTTAATTTATATCCCTTGAAACTGAAGAGAAAACCATCTAAAACATTTGAAATAAACTCAAGGGGAAAATAAGAAGGGGGAAATAAGCAAAGGCAAACAAATTAAACCCACATTCTCTTTCCTTCTGGCCAAGAAGAGACTGCACTTGAAGATTTAGTTAGGATCACTTGGCATGATTTAAGTGAACATTATAAGGTTGTAGGAAGAGATGGAGAGGGGAAGGGAGGGGAGGGGAGGAGAATCAGAATCTGAGCTTCAGAGACAAATCTTGATATTTGCAGCTGTTACCTCAACATTTAGCCTTTATAAGATTTCTTAAGTATATCTAAGTATTCCTAAGTGTATCCAAAATTGTTGGTTCATAAATTATATGATCAGTTTCGGGGAGACCAAGGAAGACCATTGAAGTTGTGGCATGGAATGAGTGAGATTCTCAAAAAGAAAGAAGTGAGAATTTTAAAGAACAAAACAACATATGAAGCAGTGTATGGACATGATGGAAAAAAGGATGGTTTGCAAGAATAGAAAGGTATAGAGAAGGGTATTGAATTGTATTGGTGTAAACAAGTTTTAGCTGTCTTTTCTTTTCCTTATCTCTTGTCTTACACTTCTTTGTCTTACTATTTCTTACTCTTTCTCTCTGCTTTGCATCATAAATAACATGATGAGTTTGTATGTGTTATTTGTTGTTTCATAGTGATAATGCCAGAACTTAATATTAAAATAGTTTTCTTTAATTATTATACAGCCCAATCCTCTCTTTTACATTAGGTGTTATTGGAGCAATGTAAATTCAAACCAGTAATCTGTAAAAAGTATAGAAGAAAAAATGGATGCTTGAAAGAGTTTATAGCAGTGGTTTCTACTGGTGTAATGAACAAAGGCACAAATAGAGATCTGATCCCTTTGTGGCCTTTCTTATTGAGAGAAATAGTTTGGACGAACAAAGTACAAATAGTTGGATAGTAACAAATAGTACAAATAGTAAACAAATAGTACAAATAGTTGGACAAACAAATAGTTTGGACAAACAAATCTGTAAGTCCTGGAATTTCCTGGGTTTCCTATTCTAGGAATGATGAGATCAGGAGAGTTCTCCCATGCATACATTACAGCTAGAGGAAGCTACAAAAATAGAATCATCCTGCAATTTGCACAACCTAACTTATTTAATATCCTATCAAAAACTGATTCGAGGGATGTTTTAATGAGTTACCATAGCAACTCTTCTTTGAATAGGACTCCCTCAGACAATCCAAGGGGTCTTGATTTAAATACAGTTGGAAAGTAGAGTACAAAGCAAGTTCTATTGTTGTCCTGTTCTGACTAAGATTGACACGGAAGCGTTATTGAAACAACTTTATTTACAAGATACACAAGCCGCCCAGTTGACACAGTCCTCTTCTTCTTCTACAGGCTGGAGAGCAGCAAGATCAGACAATACTCTTGGCCAGGCAGGGAGGAGCCAAGAGGGGACGGGCCCTGTAGCAGAGTCTGCAACCGGCGGCAAAACAGAGGTGACAGGCAAGGTGTCCGAGGGCGTGGAGTTGGCGGTGCTGGTGGTAGTCTGGGTAGACCGGGGTCTGACGAAGGCGACCCACTGGTGGCCGGCGTCAGCTAGGCTTGACTGCGAATCTGGGCTGGTTGGAGTCTGGGTAGACCGGGGCCTGACAAACGCAACCCGCTGGTGACCGACATCAGCTAGGCTTGGCTGCTGATCAGGACTGTCGGGAGTCTGGGTAGACCGGGGCCTGACAAAGTCCGCCCACTGGTGGCTGGTGTCTGCTGGCTTTGGAGTGGTAAGCAAAGGAGAGTCGGTGGCTCGGGCAGTCAGGAGGGAAGCAGGCAAGGTGGTGGTGCTTACCCCAACGCTGGTTTCCTCCACAGGTAACAAGGACGGAGGCGCGGCAAGCGGACAAGGTTCAGGTCTGAGGCTTGACACAGAAACAAGGTAAGGCTTGGGTCCGAGGCTTGGCGCGGTGGCGGGGAAAGGCGTGGAATCAGGGTCTGGTGCAGTAACAAAGCTAGGCTCGTTCACGGGTTCATGGACTGTGGGAAGGCAGGGCTCTAGAGTGAGATTCAGGGCGGCCGTGAGGCTCGGCTCGGTAGCAGGGTCCGGTGCGGAGTTTAAAGCCTTCAGCACAGAATTGTTAGAGCAGTTAGAACAGTTGTCTCCGGCACCTGAGGTAAGTCGTGCCGGCTTTTTATTCCGTTTTTCGCACCTTGGGAGAGCAGGGGCCAATCGGGCTTCACGTTGCTCAGCCCGCCTTTCTGCTCTCCTTTGGCGTGCGCTGATTGGCGGAGGCGTATTTCTTTCAGAGCCTTGGCCAATCAGCGTTTCCGGGTCCCCAGTCAATTTCGCGCCAAGACTGCTGCCTCCTGTGATTGGCTCCTCTTCCGGTTCGGAGTCCGGCATGTCGGCTGGTTGCCAGGTAAGTGAACGAAACCTCACAATTGTCTCCATTTAGTGATATATAAATTCAATTGAGAATTAAAAATTTGTTTCTTCAGAATTCAACATAGGAGATTACAGAAGACACATGACTGATTCAGTACAGGCACAAGGATAACTTGTTAATAGGTGTTAAATGACAATGACATTGGATTAAGAGAAGCATCATTAGTTCAGGAGATTTACATGTTTCCAACTACATTTAAGGAATCAAATATGGCAAGGTTATGCAAGCCTTATTTGTTTTTATGGATTTTTGTTTTGTTTTGTTTTATATGCTACCCAGAGTCCATGGGAGTTGGGTGGCTATAATAAATTTAAATTTAAAAAAATGATGATGATGATGATGATGATGATGATGATGATGATGATGATATTAATCTGACAGGCATTTCATGGGAGGTACAGAATAGCCCATGATTCAACATAATAATAAAAAAATTCAGCTTTATAATGTAGCAGTTGATATAAAAAAGAATAAAGTGATGGGTGTCTGGTTGTAAACAGTAATGTTGACTTCTGATAATCTTAGAGATATCAATATAATTTTGATCTTTACCATGAAGTTCATTTCACTATAAACTAAATATCAATATGTTAACATAGACTTTCAATGGCTTATTCCTTCTTATTTATTTTTTATTGGCAACTCCTTCATCTCAGAAGGAAGGAGGGAACCTAATTCACTCATCCTCCTATATTTATCCCTACCCACATACATATGGCGAGGAGACTTGCTGTACCAAAGAAAGCTATTGTAAGTCTAAGTTCTTTGATTCCCCCTCCCAATCCTTCTGCTGGCAACGTCTCTGAATATGTATTCCTGCTGACTTAGAACATGTGGGACAGATAAGAAGTTACCTGCAAGCTCTGTGATTATTAGAATGCCAGCCATGTACAGACATTTTTCTCCTGATGCTGACCTATACTTCTACTAAAATAATTACTTCCTAATACCAACAGCCAAAAGGCACAGAATATATTTTTAAAGATTTTTTTGTCTCGGGGGCTATATTCTGAGAAAGCTGCCAATTGTATCTCCTTCAATGCAGCAACTAGAATACTATTCTCAGGGTTAAGTACATGTTTCAGAAGTCTACCACACAGCTTGAGAAATATGTGCTCCTGTATTAAATGTTTCTCTCATTTTACAGTACAAATGTAAAGATCATCTTTCTCCCATTTTTCAGGCTTTCTTGATTGGATGGATAAAAAGTCTCCTGTTTACGCTTCACAGTTTAGCTGTATCAATTAACGAAATCCAGCCACATACAGTCAGCTCTGTTTTTTCATTTACCAACTTAATGAGGTGGGAAATCATTCTCGTTTTCTCCATCCAAGTGAAGATGGATATGCTTCCTTAATGAACTAATGTATCTATCTGTGTATTTCTTAGCACATTAAGAGTAATCTGTAATCCTGATTGCTGGAATGGGTACCAACAGTTTATCTGTTCTGAGCATTAAATACTGGAGTAAAGAGGCTTTCTTTTTTCCTCCTTTGTGCATCTCCCACATTAATGAGCTGTATTCTGAGTCACTTAACAGCCCTGATTTCTATAGAGGTATTTTACCAACATTTCCAATTGAGACAGGGAAATGTACTGCTGTGATAAACATCTTGTTTACAAGATCAGGCTCCGGCAATTATCCAGTTCCAAAAAAGGAAGTCATTCCGGAGGTATTTCTTTCCAGTGGCACAATCATCTCTGGCTTATTAATTATTACCACGTCTGTCTTGGGAGGCCCCAAACTTGGTTTATAGTGACCAGAAATCTTATCAGACATGAAAAATGTTCCAAATCGCTAGTATAAGCACAAGTCTTCACCCTGACTCAAGCAAAGAATATTAGAAAAATAGCACATACAAAAATGATATCAAGTCATTGTGAGACAACCCAAGATAATTCCATCATCTCACCATGTCTTTTATCCAATCTCTCCAAAACTGTTTAAAATCAATCTTTAATTGTTTTCTTTTCTTCTGACTTCAGAGGGTCAGCAAAAGGCAATCAGGGACGGAGCTTATATACAGGAAAGTGCAAAGAATGTCATGCCTCCCATCCAGACTACTGCCGCTCCTGGTCATAAATAAGTTAACACCCAAGCTTCCTTGCCACCATTTCTTTTGATGTTTAAAACCCCCCTTTCTGCTGTGATGGCAAAAATCAAGGACAGCAGTGGCTGTATGGGAGAAAGAGCCGAGGTGAGAGTGTCTCTGTTGGTGGGGAATGGGCAGGAAAAGAGCTCTAACCCATAGGTTCAGAGTTCCCTTCAGGGGACAAACAGACCATCCACAAGCTCTGCAGAACCAGAATGTTGCAAAGAAAACATCAGCTTTGCTTTGCTTTGCTTTTACATACATCACAGCTGGGAAAAAATATCTGGACTCCAGAGGCACTTGCAGGGAGGATTAAAGAGGTCAAATGACAAAAGCATCACCATGCTGTCATGATGCAAGTTTCACCACTATTGGACATACATCATGCAGGGCAGAGCTTGCATCACAATAGCCCAGTGCTGCTTTCGCCAAATGAACCAAAGCTCTAAATCCTGCAGATGCTTCTGCCTCATTCAGCTCTCAAAACCAGCCAATATGCACTTGGAGAGGCTTAGAGCTGATTCCAAATCATCATGAAACACTCAGATGGAGGTGACCTATTGGATTTAGCAGCTTCCAGTGGTTTTTTTTATTATTATTATTATTTCCCCACTTTTGATAGGTTGCCCTTCAGGTTATTTTAACTCAGGTATCCTTTTGAGACATGATGGAACTCAATCATAAACTAGTTATTGTAAAGCAGAGCAGGTTTTATTTATTTTTATTTATAAAATTTATATGATCACCTATCTTATATGCAATAATCCTAGGCGGCTCACAGCAAAACCAATAAAACAGAAATAAAGCCAATCATATTACCCATACAAAGGAGCATCACACTTCCTACCATGGCACCATAACGTCCATTAGTGTTAAGGAAAAGTGTTCAAACTAGGGAATAAAGCTTAGGTGAAGCAGTCAGGTAGCTAGGTATAATGGTAGATTCAGAAATTCCCATTTGGGACATGTGGACATTCCTCTCTGATCAAAATAATGGCCTCTTCACCATTTCACACAGAGATCATGGTTAAGAGGTTGAGAAATTTCCCACCTTAGCAGGCTCAAAGATAAAATGGCTTTTTAAAGTGAAAACAATGGAGATTTTGGTAACCATATAATTTTCCCTTTCAATAAATCTGGTTAAAGAAGCCTCTGTGAGAACTATCAATTGCTTGAACCCTGGACAGGCCAGGAGGCTGGATGGATGCTGCCCCCCTGCAGCTGTGCATAGCTTGTGCCTGAAATAAATGAAACCAAGAGAAAAAGATGGGAGTGTGCTACATAAGGGGCTGCTGTTGAGATTTGGGAATGTGAGACATAATCTTGGGAATTGCCAGCTGCACTACATGTGACTGATAAAAAAGCAGGTAGAATCTTTTTATCTCCAAGTGACTTGCTTTCATGCCAAGAACCCACAACACACCACTTCTAAATTAAACTCTTCTTAAGTTTCCTGTTCTGTTAAGCCAAGCAGTTCTTTATCAAGGAGCATGGAATGCCAGGACTGAGGTAGAACATGTGATTCCTAGTGATTTTCAAAGCTCCCAGCTTGACGTTTGGTGAAAATTAACCCACGTTTCTTCAAGGTAAACATATTTATGTATTTATTCATTTATTTATGTTTTTTTGTTGTTGTTGTTTATTCATTCAGTCACTTCCGATTCTTCGTGACTTCATGGACCAGCCCACGCCAGAGCTTCCTATCGGACGTCACCATCCCCAGCTCCCCCATGGTTGAGTCTGTCACCTCCAGAATATCATCCATCCATCTTGCCCTTGGTCGGCCCCTCTTCCTTTGCCTTTCTGGAAGAGGACAAGAGACCTCTTCCAGAAAATTAGAAACATCGGAGGTAAATTCAAGGCAAAAATGGGTATGATCAAAAACAAAGATGGTAAGGACCCAAGAGAAGCAGAAGAGATCAAGAAAAGGTGGCAAGAATATACGGAAGATCTGTATAGGAAGGATAATAATATTGGAGATAGCTTTGATGGTGTGGTCAGTGAGTTAGAGCCAGACATCCTGAAGAGTGAGGTTGAATGGGCCTTAAGAAGCATTGCTAATAACAAGGCAGCAGGAGACGACGGTATCCCAGCTGAACTGTATAAATCTTGCAAGATGTTGCTGTCAAGGTGATGCATGCCATATGCCAGCAAATTTGGAAAACACAAGAATGGCCATCAGATTGGAAAATATCAACTTATATCCCCATACCAAAAAAGGGAAGCACTAAAGAATGTTCAAACTATCGAACAGTGGCACTTATTTCACATGCCAGTAAGGTAATGCTCAAGATCAACGGACTGGTTTAATGTATTGTCGAAGGCTTTCACGGCCGGAGTTCAATGGCTGTTGTGGGTCTTCCGGGCTGTGTGGCCGTGTTCTGGAAGTCGTGGTTCCTAACGTTTCGCCAGCATCTGTGGCCAGCATCTTCAGAGGGCAGGAGCACAGATAGAAGCAAAATCTCTGTGCCCAGGTAGAGTGGGAATGTTCTATTTATAGAGCTAAATTATAGGAGATTAGGTGGAGTTTTTTGTTATGTTGAAATGTTAACGAGTGGCTGATGAGCGTGATTAGCATGTTCATTGTGAGAAGTATTCCCATGTCCTGGTGGTTGGACTGAGTTCGTTGACCTTTTGCAGGCTGTGTTTTTCAGGACTGGTAGCCAGGTTTTGCTAATTTTTAAACTTTCTTCTTTTTTATTGTAACTGTGCTGGTGTTTGTGAATTTCAATGGCTTCTCTGTATAATCTGGTGTAGTGGCTTTTGGTGTTGTCCAGTATTTCTGTGTTTTCAAATAGGATTTTGTGTCCCGTTTGCTTGAGAGCATGTTCAGCTACTGAAGATTTTTCTGGTTGCTGTAGTCTGCAGTGTCTTTCATGTTCTTTTATCCTGGTGTGAATGCTTCATTTTGTGGTTCCGATGTATACTTGTCCACAGCTGCATGGTATGCGGTATACTCCTGCAGCGGTGCGGGGGTCCCTTTTGTCTTTTGCTGATTTTAGCATTTGTTGTATTTTTCTGGTGGGTCTGAAGACTGTTTGAAAGTTGTGTTTTTCCATTAGTTTTCCCATGCGGTCAGTGACTCCTTTGATATAGGGCAGGAATACTTTGTTTGTGGGGGGCTGTTTTTCTTCAGTTGGATGTTGTTTTCTTGGTTTGATGGCTCTTTTTATTTCATTCTTGGAATAGCCATTTGCCTGTAGGACCCAATTCAGATGGTTAAGTTCATTGTTGAGAAATTGGGTTTCACAGTTTCGATTAGCACGATCCACCAAGGTTTTGATCATGCCTCTCTTTTGTCGTGGGTGGTGATTGGAATTTTTGTGTAGATATCGGTCCGTATGGGTGGGTTTTCTGTATACTTTGTGTCCTAGTTTGAGGTCCGGATTGCGTATGACCAGCGTATCTAAAAATGGAAGTTTGCCATCAGTTTCTTTTTCCATGGTGAATTGTATATTGGGGTGGATGCCGTTTAGGTGGTCCAGAAATTTCTCCAGTTCTTCTTCAGTATGACTCCAAATTGCGAAGGTGTCATCCACGAACCGGAACCAGACTGTTGGTGTAATGGGTGCCGATTCCAAAGCCTGTTTTTCAAAGTGTTCCATGTAAAAGTTTGCTATGACTGGGCTCAGGGGGCTTCCCATGGCAACGCCATCCATCTGTTCGTAGAACTCATTCTCCCATTGAAAGTAACTAGTTGTTAGGCAGTGTTGAAATAAAGCTGTAATGTCTTCTGGGAAGATTTGCTTGATGAGTGCCAGGGTGTCCCTTACTGGCACCTTGGTAAACAGGGAGACCACGTCAAAGCTGACCAGTTTGTCCGTGTGGTTGAGTTTTAGGGTGCTGATTTTGTTGATGAAGTGTCCTGAGTCTTTGATGTGGGATGGAGTCTGTCCGATGTGGGCCTGTAAAAGGGTTGCCAAATGTTTGGATAATTCATATGTCGGGGAGCCAATGGCACTTACAATGGGTCTGAGTGGGATTGAGTCTTTGTGGATTTTGGGGAGTCCATATAGTCTAGGTGAGAGAGCTTCTGTCTTGCAAATACGTTGTAGTACGTTGGGATGCAGGGAGGAGCTCTTTATCAGTGTGTTGGTTTGCTTCATGATTTTGCTGGTCGGATCCCGTCTTATTGTTCTGTATGTGGTGGGGTCTAGTAATTCTCTGATTTTGTCTTTGTATTCATCTATGTTCATAATTACCGTGGCATTGCCTTTGTCCGCTGGAAGGATGATGATGTCTGGGTCCGAATTGAGGGTCTCTATGGCGTTTCTCTCCTTCTTAGTAATGTTGCTGGTGGGGGGCTTTGCTTTCCTTAGGATTCTTGCCACTTCACCCCTTATTTCTTCTGCTTCTTCCTCTGGACGTTGGTGAATGGCTGATTCCACAACTTCCAGAACACGGCCACACAGCCCGGAAGACCCACAACAGCCATTGGACTGGTTTAAGATTGGGAAAGGAGTATGGCAGGGTTGTATACTCTCACCCTACCTAATCAACCTGTACGCAGAACACATCATGCGACGTGCTGGACTTGATGAATCCAAGGCTGGAGTTAAAATCGCTGGAAGAAACATTAACAATCTCAGATATGTAGATGATACCACTTTGAAGGCTGAAAGCGAGGAGGAGCTGAGGAGCCTTATGACGAAAGTGAAAGAAGAAAGTGCAAAAGCTGGGTTGCAGTTAAACCTCAATAAAACCAAGATTATGGCAACCAGCTTGATTGATGACTGGCAAATAGAGGGAGAAAAAGTGGAGGCAGTGACAGACTTTGTATTTCTAGGCGCAAAGATTACTTCAGACGCTGACTGCAGCCAGGAAATCAGAAGACGTCTACTTCTTGGGAGGAGAGCAATGGCAAATCTTGATAAAATAGTTAAGAGCAGAGACATCACACTGACAACAAAGGTCCGCATAGTTAAAGCAATGGTATTCCCTGTAGTAACCTATGGCTGTGAGAGCTGGACCATAAGGAAGGCTGAGCGAAGGAAGATAGATGCCTTTGAACTGAGGTGTTGGAGGAAAATTCTGAGAGTGCCTTGGACTGCAAGAAGATCAAACCAGTCCATACTCCAGGAAATAAAGCCAGACTTCTCATTTGAAGGAATGATATTAAAGGCAAAACTGAAGTACTTTGGCCACATAATGAGAAGACAGGATACCCTGGAGAAGAAGCTGATGCTAGGGAAAGTGGAAGGGAAAAGGAAGAGGGGCCGACCAAGGGCAAGATGGATGGATGATATTCTGGAGGTGAAGTACTCAACCATGGGGGAGCTGGGGATGGTGACGGCTGACAGGAAGCTCTGGCGTGGGCTGGTCCATGAAGTCACGAAGAGTCGGAAGTGACTGAATGAATAAACAAGAACAAACAAAATTTTGCCCTGGCTCATAGTTCTTACATTCCAGGTTCCTATGGTGTGTTGATCTTTAGAACATCGTATTCGTGGTTCACCACCAGCACCGTCGGCTGCTAGCCTTCCTTTTGGCTTTGAGCTAGCTGCGTCATCACATCTGGGGCTAGTTGAACATACGTTTAACGGCCGGCGGTGCCCTGGTCCCATGCTATGTACGGCTTTAAAGGTGATGACCAACACTTTGAATTGGACCCAGAAGCAAACTGGTACCCAATGCAGCTTGCAGAGCAGCGGTGTTACATGTACTGATCTTATAGCACCCGTAACTGCTCATGCAGCTGCATTTTGCACCAGCTGAAGCTTCCGGATACTCTTCAAGGGTACCCCATGTAAAGCGTGTTGCAATAATCTATATGGGAGATGACAAGGGCATAAGTGACTGTTTGGAGGGCCTCTCAATCCAGGAAGGGGCGCAACTGGCTCACAACCCGAAGCTGTGCAAAGGCCCTCCTGGCCACGACTGCCACCTGCTCTTCAAGCAGGAGTCGTGAATCCAGGAGGACCCCCCAGCTCTGGACTGAATCTGAATGGGGCAGTGCCACCCCATCCAGAGTTAAAGATGACAACTTCCTGGAAGCCGAGAGGCCATCAATCCATAGCCACTCCGTCTTACCAGGGTTCAGTTGAAGCCTATACATATACATATACATATACATATACATATACATATACATATACATATACATATACATATACATATACATATACATGTACATGTACATGTACATATACATGTACATGTACATGTACATATACACATACACATACACATACACATACACATACATATACATGTGTATGTGCACAAAGACATGCACACACAATCCATTTTAGATTATTTGTTCCCACCAAAGGCCACTTTCATTTTCTGTACTAATATTCACAATAACCATTCAGTAAGTCATATCCATTAATAATATTTGGCAATATTTGGCCTAAGATGCAGAACCCATTGCCCAGTTTGAACCATCTAAAATTGATAAATGTTTGTCATTTATTCCTAATCGGCATATGTAGGTTCAAAATGTTCTTTAATGGATTTGAAGTAAAAGCCTAAAACAAGATGGGGAAAAGAGTTTTATTTCATTGATTTTATTTTCCTTCTTTGGGATGAATGATGACTTGAGTTTTGAGACAGTAACACAGTTTCGGTTTATTTTAGCAATTACTTCGTATTTTTGTCATGTCTGGCCAATCTAGCAAGCATTTCTATATTCCCCTGTTTTTTCCAGAAGTGGGTACAAATGGAAAGTACTGCCATAATTTTTCAGTCATTCACCTTTGCTTCTTTGAAGCCCCATCCATCATTCTAATTATTATTCATTTCAGGCTAGAGAATAAAAAGGCCCAAACAAAAAGAATTTTAAAAAGCCAAAATATATAAATAAACAATGCCCAAGCTTTCCTGAGGCCAAATAAATCAAGCCAAAATGAGCTGCTGGTTCACTTGGGATGATGCATATACCAGTAGAGCCATCTGAGCTACAACCAAAGAGCAGCTTGGCCTTGCCATCTCCCATTCTTGTCCAGCCTG
The DNA here is from genome assembly GCA_023362775.1 of Charina bottae. Lineage (NCBI taxonomy): Eukaryota > Metazoa > Chordata > Lepidosauria > Squamata > Charinaidae > Charina > Charina bottae. Next base: position 57,856,553 of record JALMGJ010000002.1, on the reverse strand, counting down.
CCAGGAGCTGCTCAGCAAGGGCAAAGGAATGACTGCATCCTTCTGCAGATCCTTTGCCCCTCCCAATGCAAGCCACTGCTCATCGCTCAGCTAAATTCTTCTTGGACCTGACAGACGACGGAAATTTCCTTTCCTACTCGAGATCCTAAACACCAGCAGTGTCTACATCTGTGTGGGTATGTGTGTGCAAAATTGGCAAGATGGCAGACGGAGCATTGCTGTGAAAAGCCCTTCCCTTTTTTACATGTGTGGATAAAACCCATGTTTTTTTTAACAACGTCACTTGAAACACTCTCCTCTATCCACCATCATGCTGATTTTGAACACACATGCACACACGCACGTACACACACACACACACACACCACAGTTGCTGCTGCTAGCCAAATTTTTGTCCAGTCTTCCAATGCCCCAGATACTGACACTGGAAATATTCACTTTTCTAAGAACAGGGCATCTCTTTCCAGGTTAATCTGATCAGATTTCTTTTGGTCTTCCCATTCTTACTCTGCAACATGATCTTTAAGAACAGTGCATCTCATCGAATGTAATGACTTGCAAGCCATATATTTGCTCATGTAGAAAGGTGTCCAAAATAGTCTGGTAGGCAAATTTCAACAGGTTTAATTAGAAATGTTTTGTTTTAAAAAAAGCAAAGCAATTCCTTGCCTTTAAGGACCATACCAAGGAGAGATCCATCAGAGGCAATAAACATGACATTTAATTGTTGCCTGTGATGTGTATCGGTGAGTTCATCTTTAACTACAGTGTAACATCCACTCATTTTTTTTTCATTCAGACAATTAAACACCAATTTGCAGGGACAAAATTACAGACATAGGAATTAGTTCATGCACCAGTGGTTCTTCATCAATACATGCAGCCTGAACTGATGTTAAGAAATGAATGTGAAAGACCAAGAACTAACAGGTATCCTTGTCAGGAAGACATCCTCCCAGCTTCCCTTGGGGCTCTTTGCTGCGCTGTCGAAGGGATCTCACCTGTGGGCATGTTTCGTTACAAGAAGCCAACCTGAAGATTGCTGCTGGACTAGAGATGAAACTAATTTAGGGAAATTAAATGTAGACATTTAATCTTTTGTAAAACATCGGATTGGGAAAAGTTACAATAATAACAATAGTAATGTGCAGCAACATTTATAGTATGCATTGAAAATTCTCGAAGTAGTTCACTATAGAAGTATTATATTTTTTTAAAACAGGGAATTTGTTTATCACATTATTATTTTATCTGATAGGAAAGTAGGTAGGTAGATAGATGGATATCCTGCTCCAAGAAGGAGACCACATGATTTCTAGCTTGTACTCAACTCAGAAACTAATCCTGTCTTAATCAGGAGATTTGATTGCTTTTGAGTGTTGCATTGTCACATGTCTTCCCCAGATACTATTTTAGAAAGCCATGAAGGATCACAGGTGAGTTGAAATTTGAACTATTTACCAGTTCCAACCCTGAACTATGTTCAGTAGCCATGCTGCAGCAGGGTTCCCCTTCAATGGATATCCATATTTTGCTACCCCTTAAATTGTCTCCCTGGTGGCCAACAATGGCTATTTCATTTAAAAGCATCCTGCAGTTCTGTACTGTTGAACTTCTGTGGATGTAATAAAATTTATTTTCTTGCAGGTAAGGTCACAAGGAGGAGATGGAGGAGGTTTCCAAATGTAGTTCAAATATTAATTCAAATTATAAAGTTAAGATATAGGTGTATTGTCGAAGGCTTTCACGGCCTGAGTTCAATGGCTGTTGTGGGTCTTCCAGGCTGTGTGGCCGTGTTCTGGAAGTTGTGGTTCCTAACGTTTCGCCAGCATGCTGGCCACAGATGCTGGCGAAACGTTAGGAACCACAACTTCCAGAACACGGCCACACAGCCCGGAAGACCCACAACAGCCATTAAGATATAGGGCTTGGTTTTTGGTTGTTAAGGTAAGGTAAGGTTTCCCTTTCCAGTTGTATCCAGCTCTAGGGGGCAGCGCTCATCTCCGATTCTTGGCCGAGGGAGCCAGCATTGTCCATAGACACTTCTGTGGTCATGTGGCCAGCATGACTAAACGCCGAGGTGCACGGAACGCTGTTACCTTCCCACCGCAGTGGTACCTATTTATCTGCTTGCATTTTTACGTGCTCGTTACACGGTGCTTCTGGGTCTCGACCTGCCTACCTGCTGTCCTTTTGTTCGACAGTAAGTAGTCTTAACTGCCCCCGCGCTGCCCTTTTGGTTTTTACAAATGGTTATTTTCTTGTTATGGTTTCCCATGTGCCAAGTTTTTATCAACCCAAGAATGATGTTGCCTTCATAGCAATGTGTTAGTGACCATAGCTGTGTGTTTAGTTGATTATATAGAAATAATAGGGCAAAAGTACCCCACATTCTCTTGCTTACATGTGCCATATGCACATGTAAAGTGGTAGAAAATATTTGGAGGATATTGGATCCCTTGGAGGAGGCCTACAATGCAGAAAAAAAGAGATATCTTCCCTCTGTAGCAGCGCTCCTACAACTCCTTGCTCAGCAGCCATCAGAGTTTTAAATGCTGCCCTTATACATGTTTGTTAAAAAGATGAAGAATTTCAGATCACCTCTTAATAGGGTATGTTTTAAAAAGTTGCAACTTGCTTTCTTTTTCTATTTCATTTTCATGCTTATGTTTGCTTTCCTGCGGACACTAGATCTGAAGATAGTAGCTGCTAGAGCTTTTGACTGCAACTGAATCTCATCACTATCATGATGGAATTCCAGAATTTCATGGAAGAAGCTACAAGTGAGTCAGAGGAGATTTACTAAGGACAAGCCATTTTTAGCGGCTTTGCAATTTGCAGTAGCTACACGGACACAAATATGCTACAACTGTTGAACAGAGGACAGCAATCAGGAGTGACTAGCAACTTCCGCAGTCCAAATGGATCCTCCAAGCTGCATAAACTTTCATAAAGTTCTTTTCTGTTTCATTGCCTCAGTCAAACTAGTGGTGAGGTTGTTGTTTGGTGCTTAAATCTTGTAATCTATGATCATGGTAGAAAGCAGGGTCATAAAAGGCAGACCCAGGAGATTTGGACTGAATATTATTTTAATTAGATTTTTATTTATGACTGTAGACTATATATGCAATAGTAAAAAAAAAGCAGCTTTAAAGCAGGGAAGACTTAGTGTACTTTTCATTAAATATGCATGGGAAGTACATTTGCTGAAGAACTTGAAAACTGCAGTCAGGATATTTTGTAGCTTAACTGTTCATATCATGTATAGAATGCATGCTGTATTTTGTAATTTTAACAGAGGTTGATATATGGCACAGTTAGAAATTTCTTTGTTTCTCTTACAACACAGCGTGGAGTTGGGGAGTGGGGGGAGAGAATTAAAAAAAAGAGCATATCTTTTTATGAGCAGCAAAAATATTACACTTTATAAGCTTCCAACACTTTATATAGTTTTTCTTAGCATAGACACAAGAAAGAATGTTGTGTTATTTGTAAATCGGATTTGTTAGTTGGTTTACTATGTGATGCAAATAAAAAAACAATTATATTTCTTTGTTGACGAAGACCAACATTAGGATATGTGCATAATTACATTCTGTTTCTGTGACCTTCAGTTGCTATTAGATTTTCATGACAAATGATAAGATGGCCATTTTGTGTAATCATCTGTGTACACTGTATACAAATGTGAACATTTCACAGTGCAGAAGTTAACAAAGTTTGAATATTTCAGTGCTTAATTTCTTGTAACTTTCTTTTGAGAAAAAAATGTTGGTAGATTTTAAGACAATAGGTCTCTTGAATGTTCACCCACTAATCTAATCAATACTGTGTTTAATTTCCTGGAGAATTTTCATGCTGCTATTGAAGTTGGTCCAATGCAGTTTAGTCAGTCCTGGCACTTTATATCTGCAGAATGTCCTATCATGCCTCTATTGTAATTATTATTTATCAGTTATCCTTTAACATTGCCTAATATCATGAGACTCCAGCAAAGGAGATCGTTACCTTGTCGTGGTGCTGGAGCTTGAGCACCTCAATGAAACCATGAGCTAAACCGTGAAGGGACACCTAAGACGGGAAGGTCGTGGCAGAGAGGTCAGACTAAATACGATCCCTGGGGAAGGTAATGGCAACCCACCCCAGTATTCTTGCCGTGAAAACTAAATGGATCAGTACAACCAGAGATATGTTGGTATACCATCGGAAGATGGGACTCCCAGTTCGGAAGATGGTAAAAATGCTACTGGGAAGGAACAGAGGATATGTTCAACTAGCCCCAGATGTGATGACGCAGCTAGCTCAAAGCCGAAAGGACGGCTAGCGGCCGACGGTGCTGGTGGTGAACGACGAATCTGATGTTCTAAAGATCAACACACCATAGGAACCTGGAATGTAAGATCTATGAGCCAGGGCAAATTGGATGTGGTTATTGGTGAGATGTCAAGATTAAATATAGACATTTTAGGTGTCAGTGAACTGAAATGGATTGGAATGGGCCACTTCACATCAGATGACCACCAGATCTACTACTGTGGACAAGAGGACCACAGAAGAAATGGAGTAGCCTTCATAATTAATAATAAAGTGGCTAAAGCAGTGCTTGGATACAATACAAAAAACGATAGAATGATCTCAATTCGAATTCAGGGTAAGCCATTTAACATCACAGTGATCCAAATATACGCCCCAACCACAGATGCTGAAGAAGCAGAAGTAGATCAGTTCTATGGGGATCTGCAGCACCTACTGGATAATACACCAAAAAGAGATGTTATTTTCATTACAGGAGACTGGAATGGTAAGGTGGGTAGTCAGACGACACCTGGAATTACAGGCAAGCATGGTCTGGGAGAACAAAATGAAGCAGGACATAGGCTGATAGAATTTTGCCAAGACCACTCACTGTGCATAACAAACACTCTCTTCCAACAACCTAAAAGACGACTTTATACATGGACTTCACCAGATGGTCGACACCAAAATCAGATTGACTACATCCTTTGCAGCCAAAGGTGGCGGACATCTATACAGTCGGTAAAAACAAGACCTGGAGCTGACTGTAGTTCAGATCACGAACTTCTTATTGCAAAATTTAGAATCAGACTAAAGAGAATAGGGAAGACCCACAGATCAGTTAGATATGAGCTCACTAATATTCCTGAGGAATATGCAGTGGAGGTGAAGAATAGATTTAAGGGACTAGATTTAGTAGATAGGGTCCTGGAAGAACTATGGACAGAAGTTCGCAACATTGTTCAGGAGGCGGCAACAAAAAACGTCCCAAAGAAAAAGAAAACCAAGAAGGCAAGATGGCTGTCTGCTGAGACACTGGAAGTAGCCCAAGAAAGAAGGAAAGCAAAAGGCAACAGTGATAGGGGGAGATATGCCCAATTAAATGCAAAATTCCAGAGGTTAGCCAGAAGAGATAAGGAATTATTTTTAAACAAGCAATGTGCGGAAGTGGAAGAAGACAATAGAATAGGAAGGACAAGAGACCTCTTCCAGAAAATTAGAAACATCGGAGGTAAATTCCAGGCAAAAATGGGTATGATCAAAAACAAAGATGGTAAGGACCGAACAGAAGCAGAAGAGATCAAGAAAAGGTGGCAAGAATATACGGAAGATCTGTATAGGATGGATAATAATATTGGAGATAGCTTTGACGGTGTGGTCAGTGAGTTAGAGCCAGACATCCTGAAGAGTGAGGTTGAATGGGCCTTAAGAAGCATTGCTAATAACAAGGCAGCAGGAGACGACGGTATCCCAGCTGAACTGTTTAAAATCTTGCAAGATGATGCTGTCAAGATGATGCATGCCATATGCCAGCAAATTTGGAAAACACAAGAATGGCCATCAGATCGGAAAAAATCAACTTATATCCCCATACCAAAAAAGGGAAGCACTAAAGAATGTTCAAACTATCGAACAGTGGCACTTATTTCACATGCCAGTAAGGTAATGCTCAAGATCTTGCAAGGTAGACTCCAGCAATTCATGGAGCGAGAATTGCCAGATGTACAAGCTGGGTTTAGAAAAGGCAGAGGAACTAGAGACCAAATTGCCAATCTCCGCTGGATAATGGAGAAAGCCAGGGAGTTTCAGAAAAACATCTATTTTTCTTTTATTGACTATTCTAAAGCCTTTGACTGTGTGGATCATAACAAATTGTGGCAAGTTCTTGGTGGTATGGGGATACCAAGTCATCTTGTCTGCCTCCTGAGGAATCTGTATAACGACCAAGTAGCAACGGTAAGAACAGAGCACGGAACAACGGACTGGTTTAAGATTGGGAAAGGAGTACGGCAGGGCTGTATACTCTCACCCTACCTATTCAACCTGTACGCAGAACACATCATGCGATGTGCTGGGCTTGATGAATCCAAGGCTGGAGTTAAAATCGCTGGAAGAAACATTAACAATCTCAGATATGCAGATGATACCACTTTGATGGCTGAAAGCGAGGAGGAGTTGAGGAACCTTATGACGAAGGTGAAAGAAGAAAGTGCAAAAGCTGGGTTGCAGTTAAACCTCAAAAAAACCAAGATTATGGCAACCAGCTTGATTGATGACTGGCAAATAGAGGGAGAAAAAGTGGAGGCAGTGACAGACTTTGTATTTCTAGGCGCAAAGATTACTGCAGACGCTGACTGCAGCCAGGAAATCAGAAGACGTCTACTTCTTGAGAGGAGAGTAATGGCAAATCTTGATAACATAGTTAAGAGCAGAGACATCACACTGACAACAAAGGTCCACATAGTTAAAGCAATGGTGTTCCCTTTAGTACCCTGTGGCTGTGATAGCTGGACCATAAGGAAGGCTGAGCGAAGGAAGATAGATGCTTTTGAACTGTGGTGTTGGAGGAAAATTCTGAGAGTGCCTTGGACTGCAAGAAGATCAAACCAGTCCATACTCCAGGAAATAAAGCCAGACTGCTCACTTGAGGGAATGATATTAAAGGCAAAACTGAAGTACTTTGGCCACATAATGAGAAGACAGGATACCCTGGAGAAGAAGCTGATGCTATGGAAAGTGGAAGGGAAAAGGAAGAGGGGCCGACCAAGGCCAATATGGATAGATGGTATTCTGGAGGTGACAGACTCAACCATGGGGGAGCTGGGGATGGTGATGGCCGACAGGAAGCTCTGGCGTGGGCTGGTCCATGAAGTCATGAAGAGTCGGAAACGACTGAACGAATAAACAACAACAAATATCATGAGAAATCAGAATGTTGATCAACAATTTGGATAGCTCAAGATTCTTTCACCAATTCATTTACTTCATCCTGCATTCATTATCTTGTATGTGTGTATATTAGTGGTATAAGAATCATCAAAGATCCAATTCAAATTTTCAATTCACTTTTGTAACTTGAATTTCTTTGAAACATTGATTCAAAAAATCATATCAAACCAATTAGATATGAATAATCAATTCTGTAACATCGGCAAAGATCCACTGAATCAATTTGAAGGCACCCAGTTCAGTTACATCAAATCAATTTAGCAATTCAATGATCAAAGGAGTGATTTGATCAAATTACCTTAACATAGATTTTTTCTAATCAAAGCTTCCCACAGCACACATGCACATACCTATATGCACAAATACAAAACTGTAGTTTGTATTGTACTGTTATAGGTTGCAAACCATAATGTTTAACTAAATGTTATTTCTAATTGCTGCATATCAGCTGTGGATTTATCCTGATATTTTGTATAATAATTCTTTTGGCCACTCCCCAATATGAGATATCTGTATAGATTCATAGCCCTTCCTGAACATTTAGAATTACTATACATGTTCCCTACCCAAACCTTTAGAGTCTATGTAGAACTCAGAGACATTCTGGTAAGTCAGAATGTTGCTAGAGACTGTCAACTTACTTTGCAGCATGTCAAGTTCCTGTTATTGACTATAAAGAAATAATGTTAAACAATAAAAAATAAGACATTGACCCTGATGGGCATTAGATAAAAAAAGGTTTCTATAAGTGTTCTATTGCCTATTTTTGCTATCTATCTATCTATCTATCTATCTATCTATCTATCTATCTATCTATCATCTATCATCATCTATCTAATATTTTATGGCACCATGAAATATATCTAATTAAAGGTAAAGACTTTAAATTCTCTCTCAGTCTAGTTTAAAAGTGCTTACTTTGGGTAAAAAAAGCCTTCACAATTTGCTGTGCATGAGATGTGTGGGTTTATAAACCCCACAATTTCCAGCTAATCAGCTAATGGAACCTGAAATCTGGAGAACTAATGTTGAAGAAGGCTGTCATAAACACAGAAATCTCATCAGTGTCAAAATGGTACCTCTATAGAAAAATTATTCTTTAATTCTTAAAAATGTGTAACATTATTACAGGACTGTAGCTAGATTTAGGATTTATTGGAGTTAACTGTCATGTAATTAACAGACTTGATATAAACAATAGGACAGAACTATTTTCATTATTTAGGATTTGTTTTTAAATAATATTCCTTGGAATGAACACTATACCACCTACCTGGACAAAGGTTTCTTCTCCTAGAATGTAGACAGAGGCTTTGTTTTACTGTACAGCCTATCATTTTATTTAAATGTATATATTCCATTTTATTTAAATGTATTTATTCAAATGTATATATTATTTGAGTAAACTCTGGGAGACAGTGGAGGACAGGAAGGCCTGGCGTGCTATGGTCCATGAGGTCACGAAGAGTCGGACACGACTAAACGACTGAACAACAACAACATATATTCCACACCAAAATTGGATTGGTTGCTTTGATTTCTTTGAGTGCTGTGGGGAATTTTCCAGTGGATTTAAAAGGTTGTTTGATACCTGAGGGGCTGTAAGCACTGAATAGCTGCATGATAGGTATTTTCCCTCATCTTTGTAATTGTCTGACGTTGCAGTTTAAAGAAAACTACCTTATATCAGGTCAGATTAATAATCTACTTGGATTGGAAGCACAGTCCCTTCTATGGACTCTCGAAATATATTTTTAATAGCACTTAGTGCCTGATGGTCTTAATAGGAGATGCTGAAGACTGAACCCAATTCTTTTTTTTAACTTTCTAAAGCCTAAATTGTCTTAATGGGCTGGCTTTCTCCAAACTGACTTTCCCACTGGTTTTATCCATGCTCTTCTTCTAATGAGATAGAAGCCATTATCTGCCAGCAGCAACCCTCTGGATTCTACATAGGACCAACATGCCAAACCTTGCATCAAATAATTAATGGACATGAGTTTGACATCAGGACTCAAAACATGGGTTAGGGAGGATAAATATCAGAGCATTTCAACCTCCTATGACACTATATTACAAGTCTCAAAACTGCCATTTTGGAAAAATAAACTTTAACAGCACAATTGTAGAAGTGAGTTCTGAACTCACATACATCAAAAGTTTTAGTGTCTCTCTGCAGGTCTCAAGAAACCCAAAGGTTTTAACACATTACAGTTGTTAATTGATAAGATACTTGTAATCTGTCTCACATGTAATCTGCATAATCACCCTGGCTTCCTCTCCTCTCCCTTCCCTTCCCTTCCCTTCCCCTCCCCACCTCATCGCAATTTAAATCTTACATCAATTTAGCCACTCCATGAATCTGATGAGGTGAACTATAGTTCGCAAAAGTCTATGCTTTTTAAAAAATGTGTCTAAAAAGGTGCTACCAGACTCCTTCTGATTTATGTATACTGCATGTACTGTGTGCCTGTCGATGATAGATAGATAGATAGATAGATAGATAGATAGATAGATAGATAGATGATAGATAGATAGATAGATAGATAGATAGATAGATAGATAGATTGATAGATGATAGATGATAGATGATAGATGATAGATGATAGATGATAGATGATAGATGAGAGAGAGAGAGAGTTAATATAAATCATTTGAGAATCTGCATGTCATTAAGCACTTGAAAAACTTGGATATGTTGGCTGTTAGGTTAATATTCATAAATGAAATACCTTCAGTTGGCTATAAAAGTATACAGCATGCTACAACTTGTGTTCAGCATTTTGCATCAGTAGCAGAAGCTAATGGAAGTTAACAAACCTCAACCCCCCAGAACAAACCCAACAGCTGAAGTCACAGGCAGAGCCCTGCTTCTTTAAATATTCAGAGAAAAATCTAATTGGTTTCCAATGCTTCTTAGTCTTCTGATTAATTGTTCTGTGTGCAGGCAATTTGTGATCAATTCTGTACTTTTATCAGACCAATAGTGGCCTCTGGAATATCCACATTTTTGTAATCCCTGTAGATTTTTCACAATGAGAAGCTATTACACAATCCTTTTGAATAAATGAGCAAACTTGATCTTAGCCAAAAGTCTGAGAAATGAGATAGATGTGACATTTTTTTTTTCATTTTCAGTCTGAGCAGTATCTCTCATTTTCTCTTTCTCTCCATTGTTTAGGCTGCATGGATGAGAAATCTGCATGGGGCCTGAGTCTTGCATGCAAAGATAGATCAGATGAGAGAAAGCTTGGCATCCTCTGGACTTTGAAAAACAAACCCAAGGCATCTTGTTTGGGATTATTTTTCCTTAGAGCTGGCCTTGACAATCTAAGTTGTATAGGAGGTAGCTTTCATTATCTACATCTTTGTTACCTGCAGTTCCCAATATCTGCAGCTGGTAAAGAGAATTTAGTACATGTATAATGGTTTTCAGATATATGTGGTTTTGGCTTTTTTAAAAATTACTTTACACATGCACAAAATGGCAGATACACTTTTGCTCATGCATAAAATGTGTGTGTGTGTGAGTGTGAGTGTGTGTGTGTGTGTGTGTGAGAGAGAGAGAGAGAGAGAGAGAGATTCCAGGATTAGGGTTAGCTCATCTATGTAATGCATTTGCTTCTCCTTCTCCTCACTTGGTCATGGTGGATCATTCTGGGTTCTGAGACCATGAAAGATCCTTGAGGTCTGTGGACAGCACTAGTGCCAGAAGCACAATTAAGAGTTGCATGATAAAGGCAATAAAAAAAAAGAGTAAGACAGTGAATCAGTCAACATTAATTTATTTGAGCTCTTGTTTTTCCTTCTCTCCTTGTCAGCCCTTCAGTCTAGGCCAGATCAGGAAATAGATGGAGTAGGGATTTCAGGAATGCTACGTTACTGTTGAAGGGTATAATAACAGAATCTTGGAAGCCTGCCAGAATTTCCCTCTGCCTCCTTTTATACCAAACAGAATCAGGGTGGGGTTATTTAGTTTCTTTCTCACATTTTCTCCTTTCCCAGGGCTGTTCTTGCATTCCTTCATAAGGTTATTTCTCTACACTAGTGTTGTTTGAGATGCATTATAGTATCATAGCAAGTAAAACCGAACAAAAACTAAGCTATACAGTTGCAAGCTCCTGGGAGAGAAAACGAAGGAAGAAGGGGAGAAGAATTTAGAGCTTGTGAGAAGAAATTTGCCTGGAAAGAATGGCCAACAGGAAGAAAAACCATGGAGCTACTTGAGGATGGCAGCCTCTATCTAAGTCATCTAAAGAATTAAAAATGGAAGAACTTTTATTATCCAAAGAGACTGTAAATGGATTTAACATCCATCTCTACTTCTAATAGATTTGAGATATTTGAATGGAATCTTCAAACAGAATTAGAAAAACAATAGTTGCTGGATCTCTCTCTCTCTCTCTCTCTCTCAGATGATTTGGTCTAATTCCCCCCCCCGCCTTCCTTTGTACTCTTCACTTCTCCCCCCCCCCCCCCATTTGTTTTGTTCAGCGATCACTCCTAGAGAAAATAAGAATATGCAGAGTCATGCCTGGGAAAGGTTGTTTCCTCAGGAGGGCTCAACTGAATTTATGGCTAAACAATGTCCTCTTACAGTGCAAACTGTCACCTCAGTGTTTGAGCAATTGGCGCCTATAAATAAGAACTTGGATTCATTAAAAAGTGACTTTGAGGCTTTTGCTTGAAAACATAAAGAAAAACTCTCTGCTGTTATTGAAGCCCCTGTGATAGACCCAGCTAAGCAATATCCCTTGGGAATGAGAGCTCAGCAATTTCAAGCTAATAAAACCGTATCGACAGTGCTGCCCAATCTAAACAGTTGCTCTCCTTCCCCCTCCCACTGCTAAGACAAACAGCTACATTTCTGCTTGTTACAAAGTCCCTCCAGTTTTAAAAGAAGTTCCTTTAAAGTTCTTTAAAGGGCTGCGGTAGCTCAGCGGGTTAAACCGCTGAGCTGTTAGTCCGCTGAACATAAGGCCGGTGGTTCGAATCCACGTGGCGAGGTGAGCTCTCATCACTAGCCCCAGCTTCTGCCAACCCAGCAATTGGGTACCACTCTAAATGGGTACCACTCACGTGGGGTAATTTGCTGGCGTCCTTTCGGGGGTCGCCCTCGAACCGAAAAGAAGACCTGGTTGATTCCCGTGGATAACGGCGGAGGATGGCGGATCCTGATGACAACTTCCTGGACGTCAGCAGCCGGCTCGGAAGCGAGGCATTCTGGGGCATGTAGTCCGATGCCTGTGGAAGAAGAGTCGGTTCCCTTACCCCCTCCCTAATGTGCGGTAATTATAACATTGTTAAATATATGATGTATAATATATGTATTCAATGATTGTAAGCCACCTAGAGCCCTCCGTCTAGGGAGGGGATAGGCGGAGTATAAATACGTTAAAATAAAATAAATAAATAAGTTGCCTCATCAAAGCTCACTCACTCTCGGTAAAGAAATCAGGTTGTGCTTCATATATCATTAAACATACTTAATGTTAGTTGTTGGGTTTCAGCTCTTCCACTGCCACTATGAACAGATAGATCTATGTGCATCTGAATGGCTCCCAAGCTTGCCTGGCAGCAAACAAACTCTACTGAGGTTTAAGCAACCTACTATCCCTCATATCCTACTATAACAAAACCATATCTTGCCATCTTCCAATTTTTTCCAATTTGAGTTTTTCATGATGGAGAAACAACTCCTTTGTTTAGCTCTGCCCCTCCTGGTTTGCACAGTCTTCTAAACAATATGCCTGCTACCAGCCATTGCTCTTCATATTTGTCCTTGACAAAGCAAGGCCTTGAGAGCCAATTTGATATGCTGATTGAGGCCAAAAATGAGAATCTTGAAGGCACATTGTCCAAAAACTAGCAAGGAGATATTACAAAGGCTGGATACCCTTAAGAGAACTCTAATACTCTGGTTTCACTTCAGAACATATAAATCCTTTGCCTAGAGATCTTTGATGCTCTATTCCAGTGCTTTCCAAACTGCCGCCGTTGGTGACACACCAATGGCAGCAGCGGTGGCGGGAAGCACGGAGGCTGCAGTGTGCATGGCGGCAGCAGCGGCGGTGGCCTCGTGTTTTCCGCTAAAACACAGAAGCACTGATGGTGCGACGCTGCTGTTGTCACTGCCGCCACCGTGCATGCTGCCACTGCCGCGCGTGCCCCCGCACCGCTGCCATGCACGTCCACTTCCGGGTTGTGTCATGACACACTAAACTGTGTGTTGCAACACACTAAAGTGTCATGACACACAGTTTGGAAAGCTATGCTCTATTCCACTAAACAGGTGACCAAACTAACAGAGCAGAGAACCCTGTCCTATTTCTCAGGTGTCACTGACTCAAACTCATCCCAAATCACGCCACAAGACTGAGTCCCAGGCATGACAGTTAATTGGTCCTTTTCCTTAGTAGTTGATTTCCAGAGCTACTCAGGTGCTCAATTTTACTTTATTTTCACTTTATTTTCAAATAATAATGACTTTGTGGTACAAGCTGAACTATAATAGGATTCCTCCCTTAGTCATTTGCATTGTTTGTTAATATTTGCAATTATATAGCTGCCTGACTTGCTGCTGTACATGATTTCAGAATTCATTTAGCATAATTTGTGCTCCTCTTTTGTGTGTATCAGGGGCTAGACTGATTTTCACATATGGCTCATTTGGAACATCTCAGGATTGTGTGAGAATTAATCTTGTACTTGATCAGTAAAAGTTCTTTCCAACAGAATGTAGTTATTATTTTTTTTAAAAGAACTTTATTAAGTTTCAGAAAAAGATACAGAAAAACAAAAAAACTACAAAAAAACTAGAAAGTGTGAAAACACAAGAGAAATGTTTTTAGATAGATTACAAAAAGAAGTGACTTCCAACTTTAAACATCAAGGATATACAGCAATTTTCCATAATCAACCCCTTACTCTATATTAAACAAAAATCACATTATTTCTATAGATCAATCCCTTAGCACATTATAAAACTCACTAAGTACCATTGCTCCCTCCCTTATATTAAAAGAAAAAATATATAAATCACCTAAGCAACATCCCCCCTAAAATAACAATTACTTAATTATTCTCTTCCTACTACTATTCCTGTCCTGTTCCAACTAAGACCGACACGGAAGCGTTGTTGAAATAACTTTATTTTACAGTGTACAACAGGCAGACCACTCCAGCTCTTCTTCTTCCTCTACAGGTAGGCAAAGTCCAAGGGAAGGGAGGCCCTCGAGGACAGCAACTGGGGCGGCAGATAGGCAAGGCTGGAGGCTTCCCCCTTCTCGGCTGCAGAAGGTAGTCCAGCCTCCAGTGAATCCAGTCTCGGGCAACCCGGGTTCTGGAGTCGGCAACCCTTGGGCTCGCAACCCCACTACAGCAGGCAGGTGAGTAGAGGGTGCAGCTGGGGTGGATTCGGTGGGCAGACAAGATGGTAGGGCACTGGTCGTGATGTTGCAATAGGTGGCCCAATCGGCCGGGGCCTGGGGGCTGTCCATGGCTGTTCTGGGTGAGTCGGTTGAGGGGCGCAGCGGGGAGGCCAGGTGAGCAGATCGGGTGGGCAAGTTTACCACGGCTGCAGTCCCATCAGCAATCGGCAGCTCCCTTGCAGAGTGGCGTGCTTCAGTTGGCAAGGCCCAGGTTCCGGAGGCTTCTGCGATGACTGTGGGATGCGGCTCAGGAGCAGGCGAGAAAATGGACTCAAGGTAATTCTCTTGAACAGGGTCTGCGGCGGCTGCAGGGTTCAGTGCAGAGGTGGCCTTGGAGGCGGCGGTGCAGCTTGGCTTTGGAAGACGTGTTGATGGATTCTCTTGGGCGTACTGGCAGCAGGTAAGGATGGTTGTCTATGGCAACCTTGGCTGGTCACGCAGCCTTTTTATTTAGAATTTCGCACTGCTGGAGGGCAGGGGCCAATCAGGCCTCTCGCTGCTCGGCCCGCCTCTCTGCCCTCCTTTGGCGCATGCTGATTTGCGGGGGTGCCTCTCCTTCTGGGTCCCCTCCAATCAGTGATTCCGACTCTTCCAGCATTTTCACGCCAAACCCGTTGCTACCTGGTGTCGGCTCCTCTTCCGGATCGGAGTCCGACATGGCGATGGGGCGCGGCATGACCAGGACAATTCCATACATTCCTGTCTACCATAATAAAGATCAAAAATAAAAAAGCATGTAAATTGTCTATCATTATAATTAATAATACAAAAAACATGAATATAAAAACATAAGTAAGAAAAAACCTTAATAATCATAATCCCAATCATTAACGATAAGTAAAGTCATCCAAAACCAGAAGACCGATAAATATTTTTAGTTCCTTAACCCACTTCAAAATAGACAAATATATTTACATATCCCCATAATAGGCACAGAGCTATTTTCTTAAAGAAATCTAACAGCCCAACTGCTCACCTCATACATAGAGACTTCTCTTCAGAAAACCTCCCATACATAATAACACTTTTTTCATAACATTCCATCAAAAACTCAAATTCACTCATATCTTGCAGCTCAATTTCTCCGTTAAAGATCTTCAATTCAGCATTATCAATTTCATTCAGGATTCCAACAAAAGCCCGAATCTCATTCTTTTGAACTGTGGTGCTGGAGGGAAATTCTGAGAGTGTCTTGGACTGCAAGAAGATCAAACCAGTCCATACTCCAGGAAATAAAGCCAGACTACTCACTTGAGGGAATGATGTTAGAGGCAAAACTGAACTACTTTGGCCACATCATGAGAAGACAGGATACCCTGGAGAAGATGCTGATGTTAGGGAAAGTGGAAGGCAAAAGGAAGAGGGGCCAACCAAGGGCAAGATGGATGGATGATATTCTGGAGGAGACGGACTCGATCTTGGGGGAGCTGGGGGTGGCGACGGCCGACAGGAAGCTCTGGCGTGGGCTGGTCCATGAAGTCACGAAGAGTTGGAAGTGACTGAACGAATAAACAACAAAACAGATCCAAGACGCTTTCAGATTAGAAGTGGTGATAGTATCTCCTAAGATGGAGGAGAAATTGATTAGTCTTCCTTGCTCTGGAAAATGAACAAGAGATTAGTATCCTAGGTGTTATCATAGGGAGGAGCAACCATGGTACCTTCTGCAAATCTGAGGCAATGAAGAGGAGGTAGCATGTGGTCAAGTATATCAATAATGAGCATCACTGATGAATGATATCACTGCAAGAGCTAGTACGATCTCCACTTCACAAAAGTTTTGAAGGGGCACTAAGAGGCATAGCTAGACAGAGATGAAAAGGAAGCTTTCAGATTTCACTATTATTTTAACAGCATAGAAGTCATTCACTCACTCGCTGGATCGTCACCTTGTTGTGGTGAGTGGGCTTGTGTGTTCCCAATGTGAGCGAAGCAGTCGGGAGTCATGTACTCCTGGTAGGGTCACCCATGGCGGTAAGGTCCAGGGGGAGGAACCAGACAAAGAACGATCCAAGAAAGTCCTCAATGGCAGAACAGAAGATAACAAGGTGTATTTTTACAATGGCTCTGAAAGCAGATGAAGGCTGTAGCAGATAAAAGGTCACCAATCATCATGGTATCCATGCCATTGGATTAAAGCCTTTTTCTGTGAAGGTTGTGTGCTGATAATTGTGCACCAATCTCCACACATAAAACAAATTCACGCACAGGCGTCTTCCAACCACACTAAACCCAAACCAACCAAAAGTCCCATGGCGATTGACGAATAGCAACTGGGGCAGGACTGTGAAATCTGGAAGCCCCTAGTCATGGACCAGCACATGGGCGGTGGATATGGATTCAGTCGTCCTGACTCAAGGTTCGAGGCAGTTGAGTAGTTCGGCAGCTGTATCCACGACTGAGCAGCCCTATTTAGGATCCACTCTGCTCACCCCATATGGGGAGGAGGCTAGAAAAGGTGCTCTAAACATAGTCTGCCTAATTTTCTCCCTGACTCGATTACCGCGACCAGTGGGGTCACCATATAGCGGTCATAAAAGACATATGAATTTTGGAACATGGGATATACAGACACTGCAAGACAATATGGATATTGAATGCCCTGAACGTAGGACTGCCATTATTGCAAGAGAGCTGAGACGTTTTTATATTGATATAGCAGCACAACAAGAAACTCGAAGAGCAGGAGAAGGAC
Source organism: Charina bottae (assembly GCA_023362775.1). Taxonomy (NCBI): domain Eukaryota; kingdom Metazoa; phylum Chordata; class Lepidosauria; order Squamata; family Charinaidae; genus Charina; species Charina bottae. Next base: position 57,839,183 of record JALMGJ010000002.1, on the reverse strand, counting down.
AGTTGAAGGAAGAAAAAGGAGGTTATACCTTCTTTTGGAAAGGACTGCCTGAACAAGAACGACGAATACATGGGGTAGGCTTTGCTATCAAAAACAACCTTGTGAAGCTCTTGTCAGAAGTTCCCACTGGCATTAAAGAACGACTCTCAATTCTCCGAATAAAACTCACCAAAAAACAACAGGCAACTATCCTAACTGCTTACGCACCAACACTAGATGAAGATGAGGATATCAAGGAAAAATGTTATACCCAGCTGGACACCATCTTATCAGAGATACCAAAGGAGGATAAAATTATCCTCCTGGGCGATTATAATGCAAGAGTTGGGCGTGACTTTGATTTGTGGCCGGGGATCATTGGGAAAGAAGGAGTTGACAATAGCAACATGAATGGAATCTTACTTCTGACTAAATGTGCAGAGCATAACCTTGTCATTACTAACACACTCTTTTGCCAGAAAAATAAATTTAAAACATCATGGAAGCACCCACGATCAAAGCACTGGCATCTTTTAGATTATGTAATTGTCCATGCTAGAGATTGCCATGATGTACTTCTCACCAGAGCCATGACGAGCCCCAATGACTGCTGGACAGACCATCGATTAATTCGATCCACGATGGCCATAAAGATGGGCCTCATCGTAGGCTCCAAGGAAGAAAACCAAGGCGTAAAATGAATACACTGGCCCTTCAAGATTCTACTAAACAAGCTTGCTTTCAATCAACTCTCAAGGAACAACTGCCTATTGAACTTCCTGAAAATGTTGAGGAACACTGGATTAAATTGAAGACTTCTATTATCTTAGCCTGTGAACAAACTGTCGGATACCAAACTAAGAGACATCAGGACTGGTTTGATGAGAACGATAGTGAGATTGAACATATTATTGACAAGAAAAGGAAAGCCTTCCGGATATGGCAAAAAGATACTAACTGTGCCATTAAGAAAAAAATCTACACCAGTGCAAAGGTAGAAGTCCAAAGAAGAACTAGAGAACTTAAGAACATATGGTGGATAAAAAAAGCCCAAGAAACCCAACATTTTGCAGATGCTCATGATGCACGGGGCTTTTTTAATGCCATAAAGGCCATCTATGGACCAGCAAACTATGGTACAAATCCCTTACGCTCAATAGATGGTGTCAAACTTCTAAAGGACAAAGAGTCTATTGCACTGTGCTGGAAAGAGCATTACTACAATCTCCTTAATTGTCACTCTACTGTGGCTGATGAAGTCTTGAAAATCCCACAAAAACAAATCAGAGATGAGCTTGCAATACCCCCTAGTTTGGAGGAAGTCAGTAAAGCCACTAATCAAATGAAAAATAACAAAGCTAGTGGACCTGATGGGATTCCTGCTGAAGTCTTTAAAGAAGGCAGGCCTGAACTTACACAACAACTTCATAAACTCATCAAAAAAATCTGGATGAGGATTTTTTAAACCAGCAGACTTTAGGAATGCCATAATTATCACTCTCTTCAAAAAGGGTGATAGAACAGACTGTGGAAACTATCGAGGCATCTCCCTTCTAGCTACAGCAGGCAAAATCCTCACAAGGATCCTCACAAACCATCTCCTATCTATATCAGAAGACATCCTCCCTGAAACCCAAAATGGCTTCCACCGTTCCAGGGGAACAGTGGATATGATCTTCAGTGCACAACAACTTCAAGGAAAATGCAAGGAACAAAACCACCCTCTGTACATGGCGTTTATTGATCTGACTTCTGATACTGTAAATCGTACTGCTCTCTGGACCATCCTTCTGAAAATCAGATGCCCTGATAAATTTGTGAACATCTTGCGGCTACTCCATGACGACATGATGGCAACAATCCTGAATAAGAATGGCTCTCAAAGCGATCTATTCAAAGTGGAGTCTGGTGTTAAACAGGGATGTGTTATTGCTCCAACCTTATTCGCTATCTTCATCACTATGATTATACACCTTGTTGAAGAGAAACTTCCTACTGGTGTAGAAATTATATATCGAATAGATGGAAAGCTGTTTAATCTTAGTAGGCTGAAAGCAAAAAATAAGGTAATTACCACTTCTGTTATAGAACTTCAATATGCTGATGATAACGTAGTCTGTGCACATTCCGAGGAAGATCTTCAAACTATCCTAAACATCTTTGCATAAGCATATGAAAAGCTTGGCCTCTCGATTAACATTAAAAAATCCAAAGTGCTTTACCAGCAAGTTCGAACCAATCCCTCTGCAGCACCATCAATCCAGCTTAAAGGTGTGTTAGTAGAAAATGTCGACCACTTTTCTTATCTTGGCAGTCATCTATCTACAAAAGCCGACATTGACGCTGAAATTCAGCATCGCCTGAGCTCTGCCTGTAGCTTTCTCCCGAATGAAGCGTAGAGTGTTTGAGAATTGGGACATTCGCAGGGAGACCAAAATGCTTGTTTACAAAGCCATTGTACTACCAACCCTTTTGTACGCCTGTGAAACATGGACCCTCTACAAACGCCACCTCCAACTTCTTGAAAGATTCCATCAACGCTGCCTCCGAAAAATTCTGCAAATTACTTGTGAAGATAGACGGACTAATGTTAGCGTATTAGAAGAAGCGAAAACCACCAGCATTGAAACAATGACCATCCAACATCAACTTCGCTGGACCGGCCATGTTGTTCGAATGCCTGACCATCATCTTCCAAAGCAGCTAGTTTACTCCCAACTTAAGAATGGAAAACGGAATATTGGTGGACAGCAAAAGAGATTCAAAGATACTCTCAAAGCTAATTTTAAAAAAAGTTATATCAGCATTGAGAACTGGGAAGCCCTAACTCATGAGCGTTTCAATTGGAGGTCAGCCTTTATTAAAGGCGCTACGGACTTTGAAGAAGCACGAGTACAGGGCGAAAGGGAGAAATGAGCTAAGAGGAAGGCATGTCAAGCAAACCTTCATCTTGATCGTCTTCCACCCGGAAACCTATGCCCTCATTGTGGGAGGTTGTGCGGATTCAGAATTGGCCTTTACAGCCACTTACGGATCCACTGTTAAGATTTTACCCTTGGAAGACAATCTTACTCAGCTACGAGTGATTGCCAAGAAGAAGACGAGAAGTCATTCAAGAAGGAAACTGTTTAATTGGATGCATCACTTTTTTTAAGGTGTCTGTGCTTCACAATTATAGTTTTAAATGGGGATGCTTGTTTGCAAGATGTTTTAATTTTTTTTCCCCACGAGAAATAAATTTTATTTACATTTAACAGTTAAGATGTTTTAATTTTTTAACATCAAATTTAAAGATTGCATTTTACTTTGTGTTTTTTTTAAGTTCAATGTACTTTACAAGCTAAACCTATCCAGTCAAAAGTCAGTACTAATGAGTCCAATGGTCCAGTGGAAATTAAACTCCACAATACATAATATTACAGGTATGCTTCATAAACTGAACTGTTGGGCCTTATTACTTCTAATTCATTCATTCATTTGATTGCTCTGGATGTTGGCATTTTATAGGGTTCTAAGTCAGAGTGTTATCTCACTGCAATACATAAATGTTAATAATGAAACCCAGCAGCATTGGTGATCATGATTATCATTGTCTCCAATATACAGTTAGTGGGATAAATATCATAATTTCCACTGTGATGGGAAAACACCACATATTTTCTTAACATCAGTGCATTGAAACAGGAAGCAAAAAGGAACTATTTTTGCTTGCACTGATGATGTTACCTAGTTGGGTAATGAAATGTCTGCAAGCAAACAAGCAAGCTCAGAGAGCACCAAGAACTCCACAGTTCAACCCTGAGCTACAGGTGTTCTCTTCTGTTGGAAGGAGCTATTTTATCTTACTTTTATATGTGTTTATATATTACTTTTATATTACTTTTATATGTGTTCATTTCACTGGGAATTTTTAAGGAATCTTAGCCAACCTTTCTACTGAAGTTGATGTAGTTAAGAGATGTAAAAGTGTTTATGTCTAGCTGGATTATGTATAGTATCATTGTATAAATGTTACAGATACATGCAAATACACACAGAGAACCTTAAAGAAACATGTAAGGAGTAGACACGTGGGCCAGTAAACAACATGAAGAACCTATGAAAGAGGCAGATAACTACATTCCAGTGCTGACCACCTGATGTTACCACTAAACAATGCCACCCTTGGATTCTTTCAGACTTTGCCCTACCATCAGGCAGACTGAGATGACCAGCTGATTTTGGGTGACATGAAAAAGAAGCATATTGTTATTGGATTAATTAAAATACTTATATGTTTGGGTGCAAAAGTAATTGGGGTGGCCTTAGATGTTATGCAGGTTTTGTTAGGAAGAAGTGACCTTGTTTCAGCTGTTGTTTCTCTAGCAACCAAATGTTCTGGGCTGGCCTGAGACTCTACACAGATTCTCTGTTTTGGTTCCTTCAGCTTTTTGCTAATTTGCTTAAATTGCATTTTTTGTTTTTTACCTCTCACTACACACAGTGGCATTATTTCTAACTGCAAAAGCTTTGCAGCTGGAAATAGCTCTTGATTCTTCCCATAAGAGAAGTGTGGGGGAGACAAACAAACAGTCAAAGGAGCGATCACATCAGCCCTAAAGTTCAAATAATTTTATTTCAATGTGTCTCAAGGGAATACAAAGGCAACACATCCTCTCCATCTTTCAGCTGATCAGCTTGGTTTTGTAAGCCAAGGTTTATGAGAGGCCATACCAGAGTTTTGAAAAGAAATGCATTATGCTTCCAACTGGCATGACTATTTACTCAACTAATCACAAATTTAGACTGCTCAGCAGTTATAAAGATCTTTAGCAGAGTCTGTGTATTTATTTTAAACACATAGATGCCACTTCTCCCAAGGCTCAGGTTAGATCATATTATATATATCCAAATAACAATAAAACAGAAAACTAATAAAGCAGTTGCCATATCCTCTTCAGCCAAATGCTTTCTGAGCTTTATGTTCAGTCTCTACAAAATGCCTTTCTGGAACAGCAAACTTGGCATAATTGTTTTTTTTTCAATCCCTTGGAAATCATGGACATTATGCAATATTCTGAGGCTTTGGGCCAAGAGGAAGTAATTATATTTATTTATTTGATTTATATAGCACCCATCTCAAATATATAACTCTTACAGCAATTAAAAACTATATAAAATATATTAAAAAATCTTTAGTTGTTCTGAATGTGGATCCTGGGATCTGTAGTCCTGATACCATGGTGGTGAGGAACCAGGGAGGGGTAAAGTGCCTTAGAGTTTAGATCAGAGGTTTTCTTTCATTCCACTCCTTTATTAACTTTTTCCCCGCCGACTGAGTATTTGTTTTGGCTAAAATGTTCAGCAATGACCTTTACTGTTTCCATTCTTTCTATGATGACAGCATCCTTTCCTATGAGGTGTTTCAAGAATTGTTTTGGTACACTATGCAGGGGTATCTGCAGTGAGGGAGGTCAACAAGGTGAAAACGGCAGCCTCGACCACATGATCAAAGCCTCACACTCTTTTATGTGCCTGATCAACACATATAAAAATGAGCAAGACTTCTATTATACAGTCATCTTCACTTGTTTGACAAGCCCTCCCCAGTTGTTGGCCCTAGTCCCATCATTCTTTCTTAAGGTCTTTTAATTCTATTTCTGCATACCACATAGACCTAGTCTTGTGATGAATATGTGTCATGTTCCTAGAGATCCGAGAATGCCTATAGGGAGTAGACATCCATATCTGAATTCAACAGAGGGCAACTACTATTTTATTTTCATCCATATAAGTACTTGGTTTTTTCAACATTTTTCTTCTAAGAACACTGTTCTTAAATATAACAGTCTGCAGGCTTGATCTTTTCCACCATATGTGTTAGAAATGCAAATTGTTTCCTTAAAAGCAATATAATGTCACATTGTGATATGGCTAGGCCTTATTGGTGTTTTCCATGAAAATATGTGAGTTTTCTAATATTTCCTGCTTGCTTCTGTAACTGTTTAATTTTAGATATATTTCTGAGATAATGCCAAAATGCCACAACTTTATATAATACATACACTCCGCACACCCCCACACATACGTTTATTACATATTTACATGGTGTGCGTAGTTTAGGAATAAATGTTATCCTTGTTTAGACTGCCAACAGGAAAATCTTTTGTTTGAGTATATAAGATTTAAATGCAATAGCAGTTGGCTGAACCAAATTTTCATATAAATTAATATCACTATAGTGTTTTAATAAAGCCACAGTGCTTTTGAAATTATGAAAACATCAATCACTTAACACAATTATTGACTTCATGCATCATCTGGCTCATTCTTTTGACAAAGTTGTTGGAAATTTCATAAACACAGTATATCAAAGAGCTATAAAATTCCCTGTGAGCTGTTCTTAAACTTTCCCAGGCACTATTGTTCGAAGAACCCCCTCCCCCACAGGAGTCACTGGCTTTGTAATATGCCACAGTGTAATTAAAATGTTGACATATGCAAAGATTTGTAAAGTAGATAAAAGAGTGTGTGTTTCACGTAGAACTTTAAAGGAGAGGAGCAGATGGCTTTATATCAGAAGATGTATGGAAAGTGCCAACAAAGAACAGGCAGATGGCTTACACATGAAAGACAGACAGGAAGAGATATTAGTTGTTAAAGGAGAATGGACAAATTCTGGGAAATGTTCCTCAAAATAGGGCTGAGGAAGATATTGTTGCAGTTCACATTTTAATGCAAACTTACCTAATTTATTTATTGACTTATTTTGAATCCACTAACAGCAATTGTACAGCCTAAACCTATATGCAACCAGAGCACAAAACTGTATATGACAAAGATGTTTAGTAAAATGTGTATATTTGGAAAACTATGTAAAAATGTGGCTACTAAGGTAAATATGCACAAAAATGCATATACAAATTCATGCAGATTTTTAAGAACATTTGCAAATTGATGTAGAAAAAAGACAATATTCTTTCTATCCTGCTTCTTCAAAGTTCAACTTTCACTTCCACAGAATGTCACAGGGAAAACCATTGCCTGCAGTTTTGACTTTTGTAGGTATAGATGCATCACAGCATTTGAATATCTTTTAATTGCTACTCTACTAAGTGCTAGTCTATAGCATATTTCTTACTGCTTGTTCTTTACAGTTGATGGTTGGTCCTAAAAGGCAGAAGTCATTATACCACTTCAATATCTTCATTGACAGTTCTAAGCCTGGTTGCTGTACCTGTTGTCATTAGTTTGGTCTTCTTTATATTTAATCTTAGTCCTATTTTTTTCAATGTGCTCCTTAATTTTAAATATTAGAGCTTGCAATTGCTTTGCATTTTTGGCTCTCAGAGTAGTGTCATCAGCATAGCACAGGTTATTGATGTTCATCTTCTTCCAATCCAGCTTCCCTCAATATAGATTTGCAAGATGACAATCAGAACTTCTGGGATTCTCATTTCCATAAGTACAGTTTGACATGGCTGGCAAAACCGAAGACCAGTTGCATCAGTGATAATGTCTCTTGTTCCCTGGCTTTTTCTAAAGCTAGGTTGAACATCTGGCATGTCTCTTTCCTTTTAGGACTCTTAATTGTGTGGCATGATCCTATGCATTATTTGGCTAGCATGTGAAGCTAAGAATATTATACAGTAGTATGTCCTAAAACTAGATAAAGAGAACCCAATTAAGCAATGGTTTGGTTTGCTTTTAGTAACTGGTGTGCCCCCCTTGGGCAGCAATAACTGCAACAAAGCATTTCTGATAACTGCTGATCAGTCCTGCACTTTGTCTTGGAGGAATTTTAGCCCATTCCTCCTTACAGAACAGCTTCAGCTCAGGGATGTTCATTCTTCGCATTAACTGCCCATTTCAGGTCCTTGCATAACATTTCTGTAGGATTAAGGTCAGGAATTTGACTTGGCCATTCCAAAACATTAATTTTCTTCTGCTTTAACCATTCTTTGGTCATACAACTTGTGTGCTTTGGGTTGTTGTCTTGTTACATGACCCACTGTCTTTTGAGCTTCAGTTCATGGACATTTTTCGGTAGAATTTGCTGGTACAATTCAGAATTTGGTCATATGTAAGGTTCTGATGCTGGAATGCAGTGTTTGCCTTTGGCCAAACATTACAGCTTTATTTCAACACTGCCTAACAACTAGTTACATTCAATGGGAGAATGAGTTCTACGAACCGATGGATGGCGTTGCCATGGGAAGTCCCCTGAGCCCAGTCATAGCAAACTTTTACATGGAACATTTTGAAAAACAGGCTTTGGAATCGGCTCCCATTACACCAACAGTCTGGCTCCGGTTCCTGGATGACACCTTCGCAATTTGGAGTCATACTGAAGAAGAACTGGAGAAATTTCTGGACCACCTAAACGGCATCCACCCCAATATACAATTCACTATGGAATAAGAAACTGATGGCAAACTTCCATTTTTAGATACACTGGTCATACGCAAACCAAACCTCAAACTAGGACACAAAATATACAGAAAACCCACCCATACAGACTGGTATCTGCACAAAAATTCCAATCACCACCCACGACAAAAGAGAGGCATGATCAAAACCTTGGTCGATCGTGCTAATAGAAACTGTGAAACCAAATTACTCAACAATGAACTTAACCCATCTGAATTGGGTCCTACAGGTGAATGGCTACTCCAAGAATGAAATAAAAAGAGCCATCAAACCAAGAAAACAACATCCAAATGAAGAAAAACAGCCCCCCACAAAGAAAGTATTCCTGCCCTACATTAAAGGAGTCACTGACCGCATGGGAAAACTGATGGAAAAACACAACTTTCAAACAGTCTTCAGACCCACCAGGAAAATACAACAAATGCTAAAATCAGCAAAAGACAAAAAGGACCCCTGCACCGCTGCAGGAGTATACCGCATACCATGCAGCTGCGGACAAGTATACATCGGAACCACAAAACGAAGCATTCACACCAGGATAAAAGAACACGAAAGACACTGCAGACTACAGCAACTGGAAAAATCTTCAGTTGAGCTGAACATGCTCTCAAGCAAACAGGACACAAAATCCTATTTGAAAACACAGAAATACTGGAGAACACCAAAAGCCACTACACCAGATTATACAGAGAAGCCATTGAAATTCACAAACACCAGCACAGTTACAATAAAAAAGAAGAAAGTCTAAAAATTAGCAAAACCTGGCTACCAGTCCTGAAAAACACAGCCTGCAAAAGGTCAACGAACTCAGTCCAACCACCAGGACATGGGAATACTTCTCACAATGAACATGCTAATCACGCTCATCAGCCACTCGTTAACCTTTCAACAAAACAAAAAAACCCACCTAATCTCCTATAACTTAGCTCTATAAATAGAAAACAAACAAAACATTTCCACTCTACCTGGGCACAGAGATTTCGCTTCTGTCTGTGCTCCTGCCCTCTGAAGATGCTGGCCACAGATGCTGGCGAAAAGTTAGGAACCACAACTTCCAGAACATGGCCACACAGCCCGGAAGACCCACAAAAGCCATCGAACTCTGGCCGTGAAAGCCTTCGACAATACATAAAGCTTTCCATTCAAGACAAAAAGTTCTATTTTGGTCTCATCCATCCACTGAACATTCTTCCAGGAGCCTTCTGGTTTATCCATGTGACCTTTCGCAAACTGTAAATGGGCAGTAATGTTCTTTTTGGAGGGTAGTGGCTTTCTCCTGGCAACCCTGCCATGCACACCATTGTTGTTCAGTGTTCTCCAAATGGTGGTGTAGTGGCAACCTGCGGAAGACCTTTGTATCTCGAGGAGTTACTGTAGGTGGCATGTTTGGATTTTCCTCCCACCCACACCTAGGAGATTAGAGTTTATTTTGAGTTATGCTGATGTTTAACTGGCTTGTTTTTATTTCTGTTTGGCATGGGAGGGGGGAGAGAAGAAGAATACACCCACTCCTCCAACAGCCCTCCAGAACATCTTTGTTTGAAGTGGGGGGAGAGAAAACCCCCAGCTTGTTAAGTTTAAGCATAAGTTCACCCCTCTAGCAGCTTGGAATGGGGGGGGGGATGATAAGAAATTGTTTATGCTTTGTTGTTGTTGTTGTTGTTCAGTCGTTTAGTCGGTTTATGTTTAGGCACTGGCTTATCTGATGGCTGCCCAGCTCTGGGAATGATGTCATGGACAGGTGCCAGGCCCCAGGAGGAATCCCAGTCAAGGTCAGGCTGGACTTGGTCACGGGGTTTGGGAGCCAGGCTTTGATAAAAACCTTAGGATTGTCTTTGGAGTTTGGGAGTCCACACAGGCCTGAGCGCTGGGTGCTGTGAAAATTGCCACCTTGGGGTATCTCCGCTGTCCTTATTAGGGCGCTCCTGGCAGCCTATAGGAGTTTAGGTATTACTTTGCTTGGTATGTATTTCTTTCTGTATGCTATGCTTGTTATGCTTTGTGTAATCTGTTTAAACTGTGTTTTTCTTTGACTTCGTTTGCTTAAGTTTATAATAAAGCTTTAAGTTTCTTTATCTACTGGTGTGCTTACTATCTCTGGATCTAAAAGAACCAATTGCCCGAGCATCTGATCAAGGCTTGGACACTTGACAATACAGGTGGTCTCATGAACACTGACATTTTCCAATGCAAGAGAGGCCTTTAGTTCCTTTGATGTTACCCTGGGGTTCTTTGAAACCCCCCAGAGTATTAAATGCCTTGCTCTTGATGTGATCTTGATTGGTTGACCACTCCAATTCAATGGTGTTGAATTGCCTCCATTTGTACATGATCTGCCTGACAATGGACTGGTGGAGTCCAAATTCTTTAGAAATAGTTTTGTAAGCTTTTCCAGCCTGGTGAGCATCAACAACTGTTTTTTGGAGGTCCTCAGAAATCTCCTTTGTTTGAGCCATGACACACAGCCACAAACCTGTGTTGTGAAGATCAGATTTTGATAGTGAATTCCCAGAATTCTGTTCTTTATATAAGGCAGGACCTCCCACACTCACACCTGATTATCATCTCATTGACTGAAACACCTGACTCTAATTTCCCCTTCATATGAACTGATAATCCTAGAGGTTCACATACATTTTGCACACACAAATATGTAGCTTTGGATCATTTTCCTCAATAAATAAATGAACAAGTATAATGTTTTTGACTCCTTTATTTAATTGGGTTCTCTTTATCTAGTTTTAGGACTTGTGTGGAGAACAGGTCATGCTTTAGGTCATATTTATGCAGAAATTTTGAAAATTCAAAAGGGTTCACAAACTTTTAAGCACCATTGTAGATGCCCCAAATCTAGCCATGTCATAAACACTATTAGTACTCAAAAAAATCCTTAGCTTTTCCTCAGTAGCACGCCATCTGACCTGAGGGACTGTCACCTGGCACTATATTGTCAATCACTTTATCTTATCTATTCATGTGGTTTTCTTGGTAAAATACTGGCATCATTTACTATTGCCTTCTCCCACACAGTAGAAAACAGTGCCTTTGCTGCTGTCACTAAAGTGATCATCTGTCTCCAGCATCTACCTGTATCACTGCTGCCCAATATAAGTGCCTGTTTGCTTTAACTGGTCAGCTTACCTTGGAGACCCTGCTGAGAGTATATACCCTGGTCATTCGTGCTTCCCAGGAATAACCCCTGCCACAAGGAGACAGTGCTGCAGGAGTTGAGAGGGTATGCTGGCTTGGGGATTATGAAAATTGATGTCCAATACATCCAGGCAGTACTAAGTTGGAAAAGGCTGCTTTCAACAGTTTCACTCAAAATTATTTTGCTTTTATGCATACCCTGATTTGTCTGATTTCATGGATGCCATATTTGTTTCAAACAATGCTCTTACCATCTGTGTGGCTTCTCCATGTCTGAATTTAAATGAGATATTGAAATGCCACCCACCCCTCTGGATGCTTCTGAAAGTTAACATACTATGTAAATTTTCTATGGATAATAAGAGGTATTGCCATTGTTGTGTTTCTTTGAAAAAGATAGTAAATCTCTGTGTGACAAGGAATAAAAACCTAATGCACATAGAAACTGCTACATCATCAACATAGTGGGGGGAAATGCTTATAAAGTGTCTGTGATTATCTGTCTTGAGGGATTTTGAAATCTCCGAGCTTAGAGGTTTTCTGAAGAGTTTGGCAGTTGAGAAGTATGCAATATATTCTTATAGCAAAGATATTAAGATTAGAAGTCCTCTGTCTTGGATTTAAGGTTTATTACAGGAGCAACATAAACTCAGGATCCTCTTTTGTTTCCCTGTTGGAGACAGGCTTCACTTCTGCTTTCCTCTATTGGGGGGCAGGGCAATATCTGAATGGGACATCATTCTTCCTTAGTGGGGAAGAAATGAATCAGATAGCCAATAGTGTAACAATGTAAAGTTTCCCTATCCCACCCTGCAAATATTCTTTCCCACTTGGAATGGTCCCCTTTCCTCCCACCCTGATAACAACGGCAAGAAATTAATTGTTCCTCATGTAGAGACTAGGTACAAATTGGCATACCTGATTAACCAGGATCACCTACTCCACATCACTAGATTGATGGGCCAATTTTGTTTGGTTAATTGGCTTTTGCTGGTAGTATAAGCACTAAATATAATTATTTAGTGGGCCACCTTGCTGAACATACTGAGTCCTGGATGGTGGCAATTTGCTGAGCTATCATCCTTGTTACTGCTGGTTATTAGGGCACTCTCACAACAGCTGCCATTCTCAATCCCTCAAAGGCAGTTTGAAGGCAATCTGTGATTGCTTTTAAAACTGCCAGTCTCAAAGCGAGGAGGAGGAGGAGGAGGAGCCTCATCCCAAGATGCCACAGGTCCAGCAAAAGTCCCCTCCCACCCACAAGGTGTATCTATTTGTGTATATACAAACACTGCATTGGGGGATGAGGGACCTCAATAATTCCTATGCATGGGAATTGTACAAGCGTCAAGCTACCTTTCCACTTGAAAGACCTAAAGCCCAGAAGCTGTGTGAGGAGTAGTTCTTGCAGGCAGAGAAATGGAACATAAGCTACACAGAGCTTGTTTTAGAGACGTTATGTTTTACTGTGGTCACAAATACAATGCAACCCAACCAGAATAAATTGGGTCAGCTCTCAAATTCAGCCTACAGCATCGGGTGGTGGAAGCCAGGAGCTGATTTTGAACTGATACACATCATTATTTGGAAACACTATTTCTGGGATGCAAAAATCTGGAGGACCACTAGATAGCAGAAAAAAGTGATTTCTTATTTGCTCTCTACTGATCATCTAGATAGTCATAGCCCAGATCTGGTAATCCTATCTTAGTTTACTGAATGTAGATTCCCAGAGGGAATTTTTTTTCTACTTTCTCATACTTTTTTACTTGAACCCCTTGCTAGGTAAGCACTCATGGTAGAGCTATAACACTCCATTCCTTTAGGAGGAAAATTTTTATGTAAATTATATAACTGTACCATGCAGTAATGTACTAAATAAATGCATGATGCCACTTTGTTCAGGTCAAAAGAACATCTCAATTTGCTTAGTTCACATATTTCAGTGTTGAGCCTGGCACTAAAGAAATATTTTGTGGGAAAGTATTTCTCAGCCCGGAAAAAAAGGAATGTATCTATTGTCATACAGTGCCTAAGTGAATATTAGAAATATAAATCATAGTGAGTATTAATAAGCTATGATAAACTAAACACTTTCTGCCTTGCCTTCTTTCTGTAAGGAATAAATGAAGTAATTCCCTCTGCAGTTTCCTTAAAAGGACTGTTTAGGTTTTCCATCCTCCACTGCTTTCTCAGAGGATGCAGCTTGCCGATAAGGAATCAATGTTGATGTTTTGTTTTAAAGGACATTGCTTACAGAAACACTTTCTACCTAAGTCAGTTATGGTGGAATCAATATTTAGTGTGCAGTGAGTGGCACTTTTATGATAGTTTGAATGACACTTTTCACAGATAAGTGAAAATGAGCAGCATTTGCTTCTGAACACCCCTTTTGACAGATTCACTCAAGCGTTCCCCATATGACCTCTCCAACTTTGAAATGAAAATGAACACCTAGGTGATCAAACTCACAACTCCTTTTAAAATATAAAACTCCTAAATTAACCAGCATTAGAAAGTCACCCTAAGTATTTTTGCAATTCTCTTTGTTGTTGTTCAGTCATTTAGTCGTGTCCAACTCTTCATGACCTCATGGACCATAGCACGCCAGGCCTTCCTGTCCTCCACTCTCTCCCGGAGTTTACTCAAATTCATGTTCATTACATCGGTGATGCTATCTAACCATCTCATCCTCTGCCGTCCCCTTCTCCTTTTGCCTTCAGTCTTTCCCAGCATCAGGGTCTTTTCCAGTGAGACTTCTCTTCTCATTAGGTGGCCAAAGTATTTGAGCTTCAGCTTCAGTATCTGTCCTTCCAATGAGCAGTCAGCGTTGATTATTTCCCCTTTCTTAATGAAGATAAAAATATGTTTTCTCTAAAGCTCATGTTTATGTTTAGGGACACACATAATCTGGAGCACATATTATTTTTTCAGGGTCCTTTATTCATGACTGGGATTTTAAGAGGGATGATGAAAAAATGAGCCTTAGTTACTATAACAAACTACAACGATCCTTCTTTGGCCACCTTTTGAAAACAAGCTCACCATTTACCATCCTGTAATTGACATTTTACCAATTTCCCAGGAATTCTCAAAGATTTCCCAGAGAAAGTCATGAAAGTTTATTAAGAGTTAAGATCACAGTTACTACATGAGCACAGTATCAGTTTGCATGTTCCATTCCCCAATTTGTTTAATGAAACAGTTTCAAAAATATGCTTCATTCAAACCCTTGTCAAAGTAAAATGTTCCTTCAAAAATCTATATGGTCCTTAATACATATTTTCTCTCTCTCTTGCTCTCCATTTTTAAAATTCATCAGGATTAATATTCAATCTATGCAAAACTGCCAAGGATTTGAGCCTGATTTGTTTAACTTTTAAGTCACAAGCATTTATAGACTCAATACAGTGTATTATCAGTCTTGAAAAGGTTTCTTGTGTAGGTACATTTTCTAATGCACTTTTTTTTTCCAAATTATTACAATACTAGATTTTAGAATAAGATGCTGAACTGTCCATAGAAGAATCATTTGGAGAAATTACAAAAATGTTGATGGTGGTATAAGAAACTTTCTAAGTTAATGTGTTTAAAGTTAATTTAATTTGGGCCATATGGTACATTAAGTAGAATGAGGCTTTCGTGCACAAAAACATATATCCACATTTGACAAGAAAACAAATTTCAAGCAAAGGAGAATGCTACTGGGAACAGGGTGAGAATAAAAATGGGTACTGCTATCTGGAGGCTATCAAGGATTTACATCTGGACCCTGACACAATTGAGAGCTGGTTACCAAGATGAAAACAAATGAAAGGGTGCCTGCAATGACATGAAGAAGCATTCTGTCTGAGCACAATTAGTCTAATCAATGGGAAAACAAGTTCATAGGGTTTTTTCTGGGTACATTGGTTAGCACAGTGGTATAATTGCAAAGTGAATCTGTGGTAAATGGGCTGGCAATGCTTGTTTCTGAATGATCATAAAGTGCCTGAAATGATGCTGAAATTGAATTAGAATTATTTCAGTTTCCCTTCCTAATAGAGAACTTGAGAATGCCTTGGCTAAACATGTGTGGCATGGCTGCATATTGCCACTGGGCACAGGCAGTCTTCACAACAATTTTGGTCAGAAAGCCTCACCCGCTGGTCCTCTTTGGATTCGCTGATTGGAAGGCATGGTGAGAGATGGAGGACTGAAGGCAGCAAAGCCCAGGACTTGCAGAGGCTGACAGTGAGCCTGACCCTCCCACCTCACATAACCACATCTGCTGGGTATGTTCAAGCTTTTGCTGCACTGTTTTTTCGACCATGGATGAGGAAAGGGCAACAGAAAAACAACCAAACAGTCTAACGAAAAGCCTAAATTGGGCCGAGTCAATTCAAAAATTATTGGACACTAACTTTAACATTTGTTTTTTCTTTTTAAAAAGTGGTTTAAAAAGCAGACTTTTTTTGGCGGGAGGTGGTAGGGATGATAAGCTAGGTGTAAGGCTAAAGCATGACTATTGGCTTGCCCATATGAAGCATGTAGCTTTGCTGACTCTGTCACTGCAATTTTGACCCCTCCTGTCAGCTGTATTGGGGGAGTGGTTTGTGGGAATACTCGGTTGGCTAGCCAAGAAGCAGGCTGGCATAGTAAAGTGCAATGGTAAAGAGATAGACAGGCCATGAGGAAGAGGCTGGCACATAGCAGCAGCGTTCATACATCGCCTATTCCTAAAAATAATCAACGTTTATGCATCCTCGGGGGGGGGGGGGGGGTTCAGAAAAGTCAATATGATGATTGTGACCAAGCAACTGATGCCCAACCCCTTTGTAACTGTGCATGATGTAAAAAAGGTGAGACTTTAATCATGCAACCATGATTGCCATCTTGAGTGTTTTGACCTCTGCCTGCATATGTCCTTGTTATTCAGTCACCCATTTATTTATTGCAGAGAGACATATGCCTGCCCAACTTTTTCAGAATTTAAAAGTAGGCTTTGACCCAAGACTGCATAACAGACTGGTCAGACTGAGCCATTGCAGAGTGCGAAGAACTGAGCTGAAATCCCAGATGAGCTACAGCACAGATGTCTAACATCCCATTAGCGCACGAGGGAGCAAAGTTCAGGTTTATGACTGGTTAGTAAAGAAACAGAGAAATGAACCTACAACAGAGGAATGGATGGTGAAGGTGGCTGAATTCGCAGAAATGGGTGAACTGACTTGCTTGATTAGGGAGGGAACAACTACTACTTTAATACAAGACTGGAAATCCTTTATGGGCTTTTTGCTGAAAATGGATAAAAATGAACTGTTGATTTCTGGATTTACTGATTAATAAGGGGAGAATATGGGGAGAAGGGAACCATGTTTTATTATTTTGAAGGGGATAAATGTTTTTAAGTATGTTTATAACTGCTGTGAAGAAGATCAGAAGCTGCTTCCTTAACTATCATTTTTTTTTCTTTTTCTATTTTTCTCTCTATTGCTTTAAAACTTTTTTTATCTTTTATCTTTTCTAACTCTTTTTTATATTGTTTTGTGTTTATCTTTTTAACTTTGTAAAAAAATTCTTCAATAAAACATATTTATGTTTGTTTGTTTGTTTGTTTATTTAACTTATATGACCGCCCATCTCCCCCAATGGGGAACTCTGGGCGGTATATCTATCTATCTATCTATCTATCTATCTATCTATCTATCTATCTATCATCATCTATCATCTATCAATCAATATTTATAGATAAATATGAAACAGAGAAATAAAAGACGCCCGTAGCAATGTTAATTTTGCCATTTCAAAAAAGCCCTGGTAAGCATTGAGTTTAATGCGGTGATGGAACTCATGTCTGTGGCAGACCACTCATTTCCCCAGGATTTGCCAAATACAGAAACAAAATTGCTACACACTGTATTGTCTGTAACAATGACAGAAACAGTGGCAAAGCTACTGAGTCTGCAAAATGCTTCCAAAGGCTATCAATTTGATTTTCCTGATTCGATTCACTGTTTCATAGCAAATCCCTGTTTCACTGTGTGAATCCAATTTGAAGGGATGATTGAATAAAGCTTTGTCAAATCAAAGCACCCCCCTCAAGCTTTTTTTGGTGGGAGTTATTAGACTGTGTCTAGATGGAGAGAGGCCAGTCATCACCTAACATGGTAGCTAAAGCCAGATGCTTGGAAACAATAGGAATAGTTCCTCATTTATGTAATAATGTCCAAATGTATTTAAGACAGGACAAATCCATCCATTCAATCAATGGGAGAAAGTTTACATTCAGCTGTTATGCTGTCAGTATTATAATCATAAGTTCAATCACACTAGATGTGATTTGACTATCAGCAATGTACATTGTGGGCTTCTGGTTTGAGTGTTACGGCTATGCAGCACTTCGGATTCAAAGGGAAAGAGATGTTCCAGGCCACACAGGGACACTCACCAATCTGCAACTCCTTAAAGCAGGCATGTCTTTTCCTGGGATTCTGTTGCTGCTTTTTGAAATTGCAATACAGTTCTGAGAAAAGACCCATTTGGCTTAAGAAGATGCTAACAGAACCTCTGTGCAATGTCCCTCCTTACATTTCTCCCACCATCATTGGCTCTTTGTCAGTGAGAAATAATCATTACAATTCCTCTGTTATTTTTGGATAGATTTTATTTATTTATGTATTTGGCTTTGGAATGCACAAATAGTAAATATTCACTGCTACTATACATAAATCTATTTTGTCAGCTCTCCACTCCAACATATTTGTTAAATTTATAATGCACAAATGAGCATGTTCAGTATCATTAAATATAATTTGGAACTGGGAAAGAATCAGGAATCAAAACCACTATGACCAGTGTGTGCAAATGTGTGGGAAGCAAACAACTGTGTCAGTGATAGCAGGAGACTAATAAATGAATCAAGAGAGTGGGAAAAGTACAATGAAAATCTAGAGATTGCCACTCAAATTTTAATAAACCATTAAAATTATGTTGAATGGTTGAATGTTGAATGACTCTCCTTTTGGCTGCGACCACTTTTTACGATTCCTTTGGCTGGCTTTCTTTCTTTCTTTCTTTCTTTCTTTCTTTCTTTCTTTCTTTCTTTCTTTCTTTCTTTCTTTCTTTCTTTCTTTCTTTCTTTCACCAGGAAGAGCTTCTCTCCCAGAAACAGATGAAGCTATCACCTCATAACCATTTCCAAATGTTCACCCTCTGAACATTTTTTACAAAACACAAAATGCTTATTTAGCCTGAAAATTTGTCTTGCCTAATGAAAACATGAAGTAGCTTACATTAACAAACCAGTAATTGCCCTTTTATAAGTCCTCTATGCCATTTTCAATACTTTGGTCGATCATTATCTAATCTCTTTGAAGGAAGTGTTAACAAATCCAAGGCCATGTCCAAAACATTTTGTTCATTATACATGCTTTTTTTTCCCTTTTCAGGCCATTGAAAAGCTATTTAATTTCATAACTGGCATAAAATCAGCCCTCACTTTATACTTCAGCTGCAAAATAGGTGTCAAGGGAGCTGGTTTTAATTCAAGTTTCATGAAGTTACTTGCTAATGTTAGGAATATTATACTGTGAATATTCCCTCTGGAGACATTCATGAGGCAGAGTTTCAAGCTAGGAGAGGTTACTGAACTTTGAAAGCTGAAGGTATACAAGATGCCTACCAATAACTGCTTTAACCTAGGTTCTTGACAAACAGAATATTTTACTTTGGTTAAGAATTTGTAAACTTCTCATTTTACTAGAAGGAGGATGACTCAACCCTGGTATCACTGAACAGCCAAAACAATTCTTTATCTTTTATGGCCAAGATTCAAGATTGTTGTTGTCACCTAAAGGCCAGAAGAAAGGCTTATTTTTAGAAAACCTAGGCCTGGGGACAGGTCAGCATAGGGGTCCATTTCTGACCACAATAATGTCAGAATGATGTGCTTCATAATTTCACAATGAAAGTTCCACCCTTTATACGTATTACTGTGTGGAAACATAAAACTATCATAGGATTCATTATGAAATATTATGGGTGATATTCCCAACTTCCAACCCATAGCACCAACTAGTGGAGAACTGCCATCAAAGATAAGTAAAAAAGTGGGGGAAGACCTGAGTTCTTCACTTCTATGGACCACATGTTCTCTCCCTCTCTCTCTCTCTCTCTCTCTCTCTCTCTCATTTCAGAAACCACAAAGAGATGCTTTGGCAATTGAGATGGCTAAATAGTTTGATATCTATTTATCATCTATCTATCTATCTATCTATCTATCTATCTATCTATCTATCATCTATCTATCCACCTCAATTGCCAAAGCATATCTTGGTGCTTTCTGAAATAGTTGTAAAAGGTAAATAGTTGAATCTTTGCCACAAAAATTCTAATGAGATTCCTTTCCTTCAGAGTTCAGACCTTCAAGAGAACTTCTTGTGCTTAGTATATGAATTTTATATAACACTGAGGAGATCCATTGCAATTAAATGAAGTAGATATGTACTATACTTCAAATATTGTTAAAAGTCTTGATTGATACAGGGGGTACCACCCCCTGAAGATGCCATTATAGGGGTCTAGTCTAGTGCTTTAGCCTAGGAGTACTAGTACTTCAGGAGGACTAGTACTTTAGACTACTCTAGTCTAGCACTTTAGACTAGGACAGGAGTCGGCAAACTTTTTATGCTGGGAGCCATTTTGACATGCTCGTGCACATTTTGAAATGCTCGAGAGCCAGGGGGCGGGGATTGCGGGCGGGGGCCAATCGCGTGGAAGGGGCGGGGTTTGCGGGCAGGGGCTAATCACGTGGAAGGGGGCAGGGTTTGCAGGCAGGAGCCAATCACGTGGCTTATGGGGGTGGGCGGGAGGGCGAGTCTGTTTGGGAGGGTCGGGGGTCCTCCTCGGTGAGCCCGGCCTGCAGAGCGGGGCATGTCTGGCCAGGCGGAGTGGGCGCGGGGGAGCCGCACAGGCGCCAAGGGGGGCGGGCCCGGCGGCAGAGGCCCGGGCCGCCCGCCCGCCCCGCCCGCTTGCCTGCCTGATTGCCTCCCTCCGGGAGGCCCCCCGCTCCCTTCCCGGGATCCAAGCCAGAGAGAAAGGGCGGCGGCAGGGCCGCGCTACCGCCACTCGGCGCGGGCAGGGCTGCCGCTTCCGCCCACCTGCATCGAGCCAAGGGAATGATGGGGGCAGGAAATGAGGTGGGCGGCGACGACAAGCAGCACACTTCAGGGGAGCCGCTGCTGCCGCCGCTGCCACCGGGTCGGTCCCCTCAGGGCAGGTGGAGGCAGGTGGGCAGCCGCTCCACCTTCTCTCCCACCGGCGGAGGAGGAGGCCCGGGCCACCCGCCCACCCGCTTGCTTGCTCGCTTACCTGCCTGCTTGCCTCCCTCTGCGAGCCCCCCCGCTGCCTTCCCGGAATCCAAGCCGGAGAGAAAGGGCGGTGGCGGGGCCGCTCTACCGGAGCGCCCAAGTGCCAGACAGGCAGCTCCACCCGCGCACCTTCCACGCAATCAGCCCGTGAGGACCGGCCAGAGAAGGCGCGCGGGCAGAGCTCCCGTCCCGCTGCACCCCAGCCGGAGCGCCCGAGTGCCAGACAGGCAGCTCCGCCCGCGCGCCTTCCACGCGATCGGCCCGTGAGGACCTGCCAGGGAAGGCGTGCGGGCGGAGCTCCCGTCCCGCTGAACCCCAGCCGGAGCGCCCGAGTACCAGACAAGCAGCTCCGCCCGCGCGCCTTCCACATGATCGGCCCTTGAGGACCGGCCAGGGAAGGCGCGCGGGCAGAGCTCCCGTCCCGCTGCACCCCAGCCGGAACGCCTGAGTGCCAGACAGGCAGCTCCGCCCGCGCGACTTCCACGCAATCGGCCCGTGAGGACCGGCCAGGGAAGGTGCGCGGGCGGAGCTCCCGTCCCACTTCACCCCAGCCGGAGCGCCCAAGTGCCAGAGAGGCAGCTACGCCCGCGCGACTTCCACGCGATCGGCCCATGAGGACCGGCCAGGGAAGACGTGCGGGCAGAGCTCCTGTCCCGCTTCACCCCAGCCGGAGCGCCCGAGTGCCAGGCAGGCAGCTCCGCCCGCGCGCCTTCCACGCTATCGGCCCGTGAGGACCGGCCAGGGAAGGCACGCGGGCGGAGCTCCCGTCCCGCTGCACCCCAGCCGGAGCCCCCAAGTGCCAGACAGGCAGCTCCACCCGCGCACCTTCCACGTGATTGGCCTGCGAGGACCAGCCAGGGAAGGTGCACAGGCGGAGCTCCCATCCTGCTGCACCCCAGCCGGAGCGCCCAAGTGCCAGACAGGCAGCTCCGCCCGTGCGCCTTCCACGCGATTGGCCCGCGAGGACCAGCTAGGGAAGGTGCGCGGGCAGAGCTCCCGTCCCGCTGCACCCCAGCCGGAGCGCCCGAGTGCCAGGTATGCCCTCCGATGCCTATTAGAAGTTTCTCCCCTTTCCCCCCAGCTGGGATCCCCTTACCATCTCCATAGCCCGCCCCGCTATCTCTGCCCCTCGTACTACCCGCAGCACGCGAGGGGTTAAGCCCGACCTAACGTGGACTTTGCGCTTCCTTAGGCTTAGCCAGCGAATCCCCCCCTGGATGGAATTTGCTTCTCTGGCTGGACTTCGCTAGAGTCGCAGCTGTCTCCAACCGCCCGGTCCGGATCGACGCCTTGGGCTTCCTGCCCTTCGCGCACGGAACCTCCTCACTGGGCGTCATCTACCTGCGACCCGGAGGCGGCGCGCGGAATGAGCGCGCGGCCCCTTTAAGGCGGTGGCATTCCGGGGAAGCGGAAGTGGCAGGAGATACTCTGCGTTCGGAGCCGAACGTTGGGGCGCAGGCGGCACGCTGTCATTGGTCGAGCGCGGCGGGGCGGCTTTCGGTGGCATTCCATCGCCGGTCGCGGCCCTGTGTCTACGCACCGCCGGGCAGGTGAGGGTCGGCGAGTGGCGGCCCCGGAGGTGGTTTCCGGGAGGAGTTTGGGGGTGGTATCCAATTGCGTGGAAGGGGTGGGGGTGAGTTCGGCTGCGGAGCCAGACTCAAGGGGCCAAAGAGCCAGATCTGGCTCGCGAGCCGCCATTTCCGACCCTTGGACTAGGAGGAAGAAGATCCAGCTTTGAATTTGTGAATTCATGACAAATATGACAATGATGCTAATGATGACTTTGGGAAAGTCATTCTGTCATCCTATCTCACAGGTTTGTTGTGAGGAAAAAAGATCCGGTAGAGAGTTTTTTAAGCTCCTGAAATAATGGTGGGCTCTATAAACCGATTTCTCTCTACAAGGACATATTGCTACTTTATAGAGATTAGGATCTCATCTTTTTAGAATATATTTTATCTCTATATGAAAGTTATATTGTTTTTAAAATATTGTAAACATCTCATTTTACTAGAAGGAGGATGACTCAACCCTGGTATCACTGAACAGCCAAAACAATTCTTTATCTTTTATGGCCAAGATATAACACTGATAAACATCAGGAAAAAAGGTCTTTGACCACGTTTTCTTCTTTTAAGTAAGATTAGTAAGTAAATATGCCATTTTGTTTCCTTTTCTCCTGATGTTAAATCAAAATTGTGCAACAGTAATATTTCTTGAATCCTTAATGAAAGCAAGTTATACATTTATGTTTGGGCCCAGTGTAGTTGCTTATTAGCATAATTTCAATGAGTAACTTCATCACATGTTTACCAGGGCATTATGGAATGACAAATCCTCCTTAAAAATGTTTGGATTTTGGTATTTTTCCTTTGGAGTAACAGAGCTAGGATACATGAATCCCATGCAATATTTCCTATGTCATAGACTTCTTATTGTGCATTTTACTGAATTATAGCTTGCCTAAAATATTGAATCTAGTCATATTTCATACTTCTGTTGAAAAATATATCACTAGTTATTTTGCAACCCATTAATCCTCCTAAGCTGGTACTGTCAACTTGATTTATAAATGTGTATATATCTTACTTTTTTTCTTGCAATCATTCCATCCAATATTCTTTTCAGTTTTCTATATTGTGCTCAATTTATTACAAATTCTAATATTATCACCCAAAGATTCAGAGCCTTTCAAAATCCCTCCACCTTTGGAGAAAGTCTCAGGGGAAAGTTACTGTATATGACTTACCTTGGCCACAATAAAGAATTAACACTGGGACCACAGTTATAGTTGAAAAGTAACAGACGAATATTGTGAAGGTGATGGAGATGCTTCAATACAAAGAATGCAAACATTCTCTAAGTTAATCTATGGATTTTGAGGCCTGTCATGGATGTGGTTTTGCTGGGGAGATCTTGAGTGAGCAGTCACATTGGTAGAGTGAGTTATGTAGGTGTTGGGGACTAGAGCCCTGGGGAGAACACCCATCTCCTCAGCTGCTGTGGGACATGCTGCCAGAGTAACCCAAAACTGGAGATAGAGAGAGAGAGGGAGTGGAGAGTAAAATTTGTTGCTGGAGTAGAAGGAGGTGCTGGAGAGAAAATTCTGGAGAAAAGCTGGAAAGTGGAGTGAGGTGTATAGGGCAAGTGTTGATTCCTGTTCGGGGTGAGGAAAAGACCCAGAAGGATGAACTCCACCCAAGACCCCAGACCCTGGAGGGCTAGAATGGATCTGGCTGGTTGCAGGTAGTGGCTTCACCCAGGGTCTTGGAAAGGGCAGAGAGGGGAATTAGCTGCCAGAACAGAAACTCTGGTTTTGGGGAAAAACTGGGCAGAAAACCTGGAAAGAGGTTCTTCCCCCAATGCAGAAGCAGATGGTGTTTTGGCTGAGCTGGGAAGAAAGCCAAGCAATGCTAAGTCCACTCCAGTAATCCCAGTCCTTTCCTTTCTTGACACTTTTCTCATAATAAAAAAGGAACAACTACAAAAGACACATGAAACCATCAACAATATCTTCAATGGAATAAAATTCACAAGGGAAGAAGAAAACAACTACCCTTCTTGGACATCCTCATCAGTAGAGGAAATGAGGGCTTTCTAGAAACACAAGTCTACTGGAAATCTACCCACACTAACCAAGTGCTCCATTACCAAAGCAACAACCCAACGTCCCACAAGAGAAGCTGTGTAAGAACATTAATCAGATGGCAACAAATGCACTGTGGCACCCCAGAACACCAGAAAAAGGAACCAGAACACCTATACAGCATCTTCCAGCAAATTGGATACCACACAACTTTATCAAAAAGTGCCTGACCACTCAACCCACTACAGCACGACCAACACTGCCATACATCAGAAACATCTCAGAAACTACCAACAGACTATTACAACCACATGGCATCACCATAGCACAAAAACCAAAGCCCTCCCAAACATCTTGGACTTCCGGTGGGAAAATGGCAAACTGAACAGCCTTGCCCACAAGTTCCGGCATTGTGGCATTTTTTTCAGGCACAGGCAGGCTTTTCCTGTAGCCCAAAGCATTTTTCCAGAGTAAGGAAAATGCTGGGAATTGACCCATTTGTCCTCCAGATGGTGAATTGTAGCCAGGAGGGCGTGGATAGCTTGTGCAATCGAATGGTAAGACTTCACTGGTAGGGTGGGATTTCATCCTTTTCCGAGCTGCGTTGCAGCCTCTTAAAGGGGCATTGTAAGTTCTGCCTTCCCATTTCTAAAGCACCCAATTTAGCTTTTAAGTTTTTATACCCTAAGAGAAGCTTTTTACAGTAAGAAGAAGCGAAATCTCTTGGTGAATATCGTTATTTTCGGATTATATTTTTAATTTTCTTAAAAAGTTTTGGCTTGTTTTCCCATCTAAAGTGTAACAAGGGCTGAAAAAACATAATTGCCTTTCCGTTACTATTTCTAAAGGGATGTGGTGGCTCAGCAGGTAAGACGCCAGGCTTGTCGATCGGAAGGTTCGAATCCCTAGCCCTGCGTGACGGAGTGAGCTCCCGCACTCACCCCAGCTCTTGCCAACCTAGCAATTCGAAAACATGCAAATGCAAGTAGATAAATAGGTACCACTTTGGTGGGAAGGTAACAGCGTTCCGCATGCGTCATGCCAGCCACATGACTGTGGAAGCATCTTTGGAGAACACTGGCTCTTCGGCTAACAAACGGAGATGGGCACTGGCCCCTAGAGTCGGACACAACTGCACAAATGTGCGGGGGGAACCTTTACCTTTACCTACTATTTCTTGTACTAAATTTGATTTTGGTAAAGATGGGGGCTTTGTTGCTGTTACTGAGACTGAAGTAATGCCAGCTGAAGATCGTGGTTTGGTGTTGAAGGGGTTAAAATGACAGTCTGAGTTTAAAACTGCACAAGGAGTTGCCAAGCTGGGGAAATGTTATGACTATCTGAATCAGTGATATGGGAAAGAAGAGAATATGGTGTGTGGGAGTTTTTTTTTCTGCTGAGAAGTCTGTACCTCTAGAGGCAGTTGGGCTATGGGATTTTTATATAAAAAATTACTTTTGTGTAATAGGTAAATATGTAAATGCTCTAGTATATTTTGAGGAGGGGTAAAAAATTAAGAATATATAACTGGAGTGATAATGAAGCTATCATGGTCTTTTTTAATGATTTAGATTAAGATGTACAGGATTTTTGATTTGTAAAATGTAAAAGTTACAGATAAGGTATAATAATATTTTATATTGTTCTTCAGGTTTAATAGGGTTAAGATTGTTGTAGTTTTATTAATGATAAAGGCAGACAATTTATTTGTTTTTATAATTTGATTTTTATTATAGTAGACAGAAACAGAATAGCGGTAGGAAGGAAATAATTAAATGGGTGGTGTTTTATGGAGGAGGGAAGCTGAATTAGAAATTTATGTATATATGTAAATATATATATATATGTATGTATGTATGTATGTATGTATGTATGTAAATATATATGTAAGTATATATATATACTTTCTTTTTTATATAAGGGGAAGGAGCAATTGTATTAGTGATTTGTATATGTGTTAAGGGAAGGATTTATAGAAATGATGTGATCTTGGTTTGATATAGAGAAAAGGTTTGGTTATGGTAACTGTTGTATATTCTTGCTGTGGAAAGTTGGAAGTCACCTTTGTAATCTTCCAAAATTCTTTTTTCTTGTGTTTCACACTTTTTAGTTTCTTTTTCTTTTTTTGTTTGTAGTTTTTTGTTTTTCTGTAGTTTTTATCTTTCTTTCAAATATAATAAAAAAAAAATTACCACCAAAGCCTTCCAAAGTATCTTAAGTAAATGGACAGACTCAACAATACTTTCAACTGGGAAACTGTGAGCAACTTAGACCGAGCTAAATCCAAAAATGCTAGGGAATTCCTGGAAGCTTGGCATTCAGACAAATCAGCCATCAATGGACACATAGAGATAAACCACGTCTATGAAGGTTCTCAGTCATCCAGGTGGAATTGTCTGTAGCTTGAATCATGTCAACTGGATTTCTATTTTCTCAGTGGAAACGTTTCGCTCCTTATCCAAGAAGCTTCTTCAGTCTGAGCAAAGTTAGTAAGGGAATCCTTAAATATGTTTCTAGGTGGCTGTGTGACCTTACACCTGGGGCTAGGTCATGGTTATTTTTGAGATGTTATTTCTAAGTCCCTTTATCATCTAAAGGAGGATCGTTAAGATCACCATGCTGCTGTTGAGCTTGCGAAATGGTCTTAATCTTCCTAGGCACAGAAGACAAAGCAGGGAGGAAAATAGGGGAAAGATTGTGCCTGAGGCCCCCACCTCTATTCAAGGAAGGATTTTCCAAGTTGGCATAAATGGATTCCTTGACCCCTCTCTCAAACCACCTATCTTCTCTGTCTAAAATGTGAACATTAATGTCTTCAAATGAGTGTCCTTTTTCCTTTAGATGAAGATAAACTGCTGACTCTGGTCCTGTGGTGTTGCTCCTCCTGTGTTGGGCCATCCTCCTGTACAAAGGTTGTTTGGTTTCTCCAATGTAGAGTTCAGAGCACTCCTCACTGCACTGGATTGCATAAACTACATTGCTTTTCTTGTGTTTTGGAGTTTGATCTTTGGGGTGTACAAGCCTCTGTCTCAGTGTGTTGGTGGGTTTGAAATATACAGGTATGTGGTGTTTGCCAAATATCTGTTTTATCTTTTCAGACATGCCAGCCATGTAAGGAATGACCAGGTTCTTCCGTTTACTCTGAGTCTCAGCCCTATCTGTTGCTGTTTTAGGTCTGGTAGATTTAGATTTAGTGAAGGCCCAATTTGGATATCTTCTCCAGGATACAGACGGATAGGATTACCTACCACCGTCTGTATCCTGGAGAAGGCATCCCCTGCATCTACGGACTTCCTAAGATCCACAAGGAAGGAACACCCCTCCGACCCATAGTCAGCAGCATTAATTCGGTAACATACAACATTGCCAAACACCTTTCTACCATACTAGCACCTCTAGTTGGACACTCTGAACACCACATCCATAATTCGGAAGAATTTGTTTCCAAAGCAAAGATCCTGAAACTGGCTACAGATGAAACTATGGTCTCCTTCGATGTGTCCTCCCTTTTCACCAGCATCCCCACCACTCATGCTCTATCCGCTGTCAGGAAGAGACTAGAAGAGGACAGCACCCATGAAAGGAGAAACCATCTCAACCATCTCAATCTTCTGGACCTGTGTCTTAACACCACTTATTTTTCATACAGAGGTGACTTTTACAGACAAAAACACGGCTGTGCCATGGGTTCTCCTATGTCACCCATTGTGGCCAATTTATACATGGGAGAAGTGGAGAAGAAAGCACTCAACACATTCCAGGGAACGGTGCCCACCCACTGGATTAGGTATGTGGATGACACCTGGGTCAAAATCAAGGCCCAGGAAGTACAGGCCTTCACGGACCATATAAACACTATAGATGCCAACATTAGCTTCACCAGAGAAGACACCAAGGACAACAGACTGGCATTCCTAGACTGTGAAGTCCTCATTGGGACCGGTGGCAAGCTAGAAATAGGGATCTACAGGAAACCCACACACACAGATCAATATCTGATGTTTGACTCCCACCATCCACTGCAGCACAAACTAGGAGTCATCAGGACATTGTCACACAGAGCAGAAACCATCCCCACCTCCATGGATTCCAAAAAGAATGAAAATCAGCACCTGAGAACAGCTCTGAAGGCCTGTGGATATCCAAATTGGGCCTTCACTAAATCTAAATCTACCAGACCTAAAACAGCGACAGATAGGGCTGAGACTCAGAGTAAACGGAAGAACCTGGTCATTCCTTACATGGCTGGCGTGTCTGAAAAGATAAAACGGATATTTGGCAAACACCACATACCTGTATATTTCAAACCCACCAACACACTGAGACAGAGGCTTGTACACCCCAAAGATCAAACTCCAAAACACAAGAAAAGCAATGTAGTTTATGCAATCCAGTGCAGTGAGGAGTGCTCTGAACTCTACATTGGAGAAACCAAACAACCTTTGTACAGGAGGATGGCCCAACACAGGAGAAGTAACACCACAGGACCAGAGTCAGCAGTTTATCTTCATCTAAAGGAAAAAGGACACTCATTTGAAGACATTAATGTTCACATTTTAGACAGAGAAGATAGGTGGTTTGAGAGAGGGGTCAAGGAATCCATTTATGCCAACTTGGAAAATCCTTCCTTGAATAGAGGTGGGGGCCTCAGGCACAATCTTTCCCCTATTTTCCTCCCTGCTTTGTCTTCTGTGCCTAGGAAGATTAAGACCATTTCGCAAGCTCAACAGCAGCATGGTGATCTTAACGATCCTCCTTTAGATGATAAAGGGACTTAGAAATAACATCTCAAAAATAACCATGACCTAGCCCCAGGTGTAAGGTCACACAGCCACCTAGAAACATATTTAAGGATTCCCTTACTAACTTTGCTCAGACTGAAGAAGCTTCTTGGATAAGGAGTGAAACGTTTCCACTGAGAAAATAGAAATCCAGTTGACATGATTCAAGCTACAGACAGAGATAAACCACATTTACAAACCATTCAAAAGAGACAATAAAAAAGCTAAGAAGGAAACAAAAAGACCAGAACACATCCTCTCCAGCAGCCAACACCCAGATAAGCAGGGATTAACACCAGGCAAACAATCAAGCAGAAAACAATATCTTAATCAAGGAAGTACCAAGGAGAAAAACACACCCCCACCAACACTGGCAGGGCAAGCCACTGTATATAAACAGGGAGCAAACCCCACACTCACTAGCACTGATGATGTTATCTAGTCAGGTAATGAAACATCTGCAAGCAAACAGCGAAGTTCAGAGAGCACCAAGGACTCCACAGTTCAACCCTGAGCTACATATATTCTATATTCTCTTCTTCTGAAATCTTGTTATAGTTTGCCACATGGAGACTGGACATTACTCTGGATAAGGAACTATCTGTGCCAGTATATGCTGTATATGCAGGTCAAAGATCTTGCCTGTACATGGTGAAGCAGAGAATCAGCCGTGCCACGCTGAAGAATTTCTGACTCTCCAGGTTTTGTAGAACTATAAGTCCTCACATTCCCAGCCTATATGGGCATTGAAGACTTATGTTCAGCAGTATGAAAGGGCTACAATCTCTCCATTCTTCTTGGGAAGTTCTATATATGGTTTCCCTTTCCTTTTTATGGGTTTGTGTCAATTTATGTAGCATGGTAGACATCTGCAGGGACACCCAACTAACATATAGCAAGTAAAACTGAATTACTATTGATAATGTTTATGATTTGTAATTTCTTGTTTTGGGTTGGACTTTGTTGTAACCCCTCCCCTACCCCATCCCAAATCTATTTGTATTGTGGCTGGTGTTTATTAATATTTTAAAAATCAATAAATCAATCTACTAAAACCTTTTGGAATCACTCACACTTTGCAAATATAGGGAAGTAAAGCATCCGTTCAATTTGAATCAATAATCTTCATTCAGCGTGGATCATCCAAAGGACTCAGTAACCAATATAATGAGATTTGGTTAAATTTGTTGACGATTTAGTACCACTGTGCTACTATATGCCTTTGAAACTTCACCATTACTATGAAAAGTGTTCTACAGTACAAAGACAAAATGCTTTCTATTCTCTGTGTAGTATCCTAGCCTGGCTGTACTGTTATAAAGCACTTTATATAAAGTTCTGAATAAGTTTACTTCAAAGTCCTTTCAAAAGAAAGCAGCATTTTCTTCTGCTTAGAAGCAGCCCACAAGCAGAACATGTAAGCTCTTTCCTGCCTGTGTTCTTTAGCATCTGTTATTGAAGCATATGCAGACCCTGAAACTGAGGGTACTATATAAATATCATAAGAAGTACCTATTGATAGCTTTATCATATCTGCATTTATCTAATTCTAAAGCTATTAAAAATATATATCTTTGTGTTCCAAATTTTGAAGTATGCCTATGCTCTTCTTTTATCTATCCTTACTCTTACCACCCAGCTTCTTCAGATGAACGTAGCCTTTAATGTTACACAAGCAGGAGAAAAATCTCTCATTATACACTTCTTCCATATGATGCATTATTGTATCTATCTCTATGAGGTTTGTGCAATATGATGTAATGATTTTTTAGGCCAGTCATCTGCAAACATTGTCAGTTTTCTTCATTTTGCTTTCCATTTTCTGTGCATCCTCTCCATTCTATCTATCTATCTATCTATCTATCTATCTATCTATCTATCTATCTATCTATCATCTATCTATCTATTATCTATCTATCTATCTATCTATCTATCTATCATCTATCTATCTATCATCTATCTATCTATCTATCTATCTATCTATCTATCTATCTATCTATCTTCAATCATCTAGTGAGATGGAGTAACTGGGCTTTGCATCTCTTCCAATCATCAGGCTGTAGCAGGGAAAGAGAAGGAAAAGAGGTCATGACAGACCAACCTCTGAATTTTTCTGGAGTAGGCTTGCCAGAAGATCAATCTTCAACAGAACTTTTATTTCTTTAGTCTCACAGAAGGTGTCTCTGAACCAGAGCTTAACTGTAAGTCTCCAGCACCTGACTTGACATAACTTAATTAGTAGCTCAAACTCAGCAGAAGTCTCTCAGACACTCAACACAATGCACCTAGATAAGGTTTTTTATTGCAACTAAACTGAAGACATATTGGACAGCTGATTTCCCCTTGTCAACATAAATGTAGTTTCCTCTTATACTCATTCTAGCTTTAACCTTTTGCTTCTTATTCCCATATTTCCCACATTTTAAGAAATTCTTTGCCCTGTGCTTCATGGCTGTGAAGTTGAGAGGTTTTTGGTTATTGACATAACTGACATCTTCGTCCTGAGAACTGTTGGCTCTCAGTTTATCTCTTACAGTTAAATAGCAAAAGTAGTAAAGAACCTTTTAACAGTCCAGGAAACCTCAGATCTTGACAGCCTTTATAAATATTCCATTGGCTTAAGTCTTGTGCTGAGACAAGAGAAAAGTTTATGTGGAACTAGTAGGATAAAGGTTTACTTAGAGCTATCCAAATATTTTTTGGGAAAAATGCATTAATCATAATCATTAATAATTTATTAAACTTGTATGCTGCCTGACTCTCGATGACTCTAGGTGGCATTAAAGTGCACTAGAAAACTCATGCCTTGATTTTGCTGGCCAAGACTTGATTCATTCTCATGGTTGTATTTCAGCTGTTGAACTACTGTAATTTTTCCTGTCCAGTCTAGAATTAACATAATTTGAATCTGGCTTCCCTTGTGAACCTCATGTACTTACAGAATACTGGAAGACATCAAGTTCTATAGTTTCCATTCAGTTGGTTATCATAGAAAGACAAGGCTTAGCTACGTTAGAGTCCTTCCAATTGATATCATAATATTAAGAATTGGTGCCTGAATATATTCTGTCTTAGGTTGTAAAGCTGATAATAAGTATTGCCTTGTTTTAATTGATTTATAAGTCCCTTCGTTCTGACGGGTGGAACATATATTAGGATTCTGCTCTAACTTCAGGCTCATTCTCATGTCCTACAAACTGTTGACCTGTCCTTATGATGTTCCTTTTCCAGCCCGTAACAGAGGCAACTGGAAGTTTTAGGTAGCTGTTCCAGTTTTAAAGTAGAGTGCTACCACTTCTCCTGACACTATTTTGGCTGTGGAAATGCTTCTTCAATAATTTGGTTGATGACATGGTCAGGATACCTACTGCTGCTGTGGGCACACCTCATCTCCTTTGGTCACAGGAAACTGCCCTCCATGGCCTTTTTGGATTGTCTTGCAGGAGAGTTGAGACATGTGGCTTCTGCAAAAGCATCTGCCCACATAATGCCTGGCTGGTGCCTCAGAAATTTCTGGTAAGGCATTATGTGGGCTACTTATATCCGTGGGTTCAGTACGCTTGTGAAAGAGCACCAGACCTATTTTGTAGCCAAAAGCTAACAGTCTTTTGAAAGAGTACAAGAACTGCACTTTAAAAAAACAAGGTAGCTGTCTGGAATACTTGTCCTGTGTTGTACAGAATGTCAATTTAAGCTGGGGAAAGCAAACAAACAAACATGTTCTGTCAGCTGCAAGTTGCTGGTCCTGTGCAAATAGGTTTTCCACTGCTTCTGTCAACAAGGGGGGAGGGGTCACATGTTTATACTTTTCCCCTATTTTTATTACTTTACAAAGGGGAGGGTATTTTGCCTACTTCTACGACATTTTGCCCACCCCACAGGTACTTCTGGGGGCTGTAGGCCACAGCTGCTCCCTGCCAGCACTGCCATTCTCTTGTGGCAGTAGTTGATGATGGGGCTCCCTCCTGCTTCACTACTGATCGTTCTGACCCACTTTATCCTGAACCCCTCCTCTGTTCCTGTTAGCTCACCTGACAGGTCACAGGCATAGAGGAGGAGGAGCATAGGGTGAAGTGGGAGGGGACGCCCCAATGTTCTTCTCACTCCCTCCTCCATGCCTTTGATTTGTCAGCTGGGCTAATTTGGAAAGAGATTAGACTGATGTTTCAAAAAGACATTCAGAAAGAAAAACCAACTGACAGGACACAGAGCTGAAGTTCCTGGGCAAGCAGCTTGACAAATGGCTGAATCTGCCATTCCAGAGACCTGCCTGTACTCACTCAGCCCAGCCCTACCCACATAAAGGAGAGCAAGTGGTGGCTGTTTCTCCCACTGTCAGGCAATACTCAGTGGGAGGGAAAATGAAGCCAGCCGAATCCACCAGCTGCTGCCCTTCATTTGTCCCACATTAATACTATCAGGGTAGCACCACCTGAGGCAGAATAAGGCTCAGCCATCAGTGCAGCACGATTTATGGCAGCATGCTTTTCTTCCACCTCGAGGACTGGAGGATGGCCTGTTGACAGAGCCTTTAGTGTAAACCCCAAGCCCCTGTTGAATAGGACTATTCAGGCTAGTTTTGATTTTCTGGATAGTTCTAGGAAATCAGTATTGAGTCAGAATGACTCACAAGACAGGCTTATCTGAATGGAGGAAAACAAGTTGCCTTTCCACAACCCTAATACTAATTCTTTCAATAAACTAACTTAGGCTCCATCCATTCTAATAAGAAGATAAAACAAAGCAAAACAAAAACTTGCAAAACAAAAACTTGCAAAACAAAAACTTGCAAAACAAAAACTTGCAAAACAAAAACTTGCAAAACAACTTAGGCTACAGTATGTTATAAAGCCTGTGCAAAAAAAAAAAAAAGAGAGAGATTTGGCTTCATGCCATGAAATTTCTGCATGCAAGAATCACTGTGCCTGTTATTTTTCTATAAAGAGGTTGGGTTGAACTCAAAAAGCCTGGAGTTTGGAGAAGGGGCACTAGACACAATCCACCCCTCTTCTCCTCCATACATTGATTGTTCACTGGATTGTCAGTAGGACTGTTGCTTCATTCAACAAACATATAGACCCAAAATAAATGGCATAAGGGTCAGGAAGGGAAAAAAGATAGTTGAATAATGGAACAGAACTTCCCTTTCGAAGTGGCTAAAGTCAAGAGTTCCTTTGAGAAATAAGTACAAAATTATGACTGTATTTCAGAAAACAATATGTTCAATATTAGAATCAGAGTTTTAAACACATATATGACAAGTATCTAAGGGAAAGATGCTGAGTAAAAATAAAAGAAGAATATATATTACATTTTTCCTACTATTCTTAAGTAATTTTGAGAAGACTAAAGGTGTACTTGAAACTAAGGAAAACAAACTATGCAGAAGCAACCTATAAAATAGTGTCGCTGTGTTGTGTTAGTATCAGGATATGTTTGCCTTTATTAATTCAGTTAATCTCCATCTAAGTTATGCTGCAAGCGATTGGCTGATTTATCCACAAATCTGCTCATGGTTAATGAACACATTGCCACCAAATTAGAATTAAGCCCCTGGATCACTCAAATTTAATTATTTCCTGCTGTGCCCCTTCTAGTTCCTTGAAATTGGCCTGTTCTGAAACATTGGTTCATGGGCAGTATTCCTCTCCATTCTGTTTTCCTTTGGTTAAAATAGTTCTTGCAAACCATATATATTGAATGTATAGACAGTTCAATGTTATATACAGTTACCTATGTTCAGAAGTTAAAATCAGCAAGTTTTGCAACTATGATCATTTACTACATAATAAAAAAGTATGGCTCCTATGCCTAGAAAGCATTTATATAATTTATTTATTTATTTATTTATTTATTTATCCTATTTATACCCCGCCTATCCCCTCCCTACTGGAGGACTCTAGGCGGCTTACAACAACATCAGTACATTTTTCCCATTATACATCACATATTGTAAATTTACCGCGCGATAGGGAGGAGGGCAGGGAACCGGCTCTTCGGCTGCAGGCACTGGACTACAAGCCCCAGCATGCCTCGCTTCTGTGCCGGCTGCTGATATATATAATCATATATGGTTGAACATATTGAGAGCTAAAGCTGAGTGAGAGCTGGACCACATAGGTAGCTCTCACCCACTTCTTTCCAGCCTCCGTAAATTTCAGCAGAAGTTCAGAAGGGATTGGCTTGAATGCAAATACAGGTCTCCAGGTGATCTAGAACCCAAATAAATCAAGGTCATGAATCTAGCCAATCACTGTATTATTTAGTCCAGAGCTTTCCAAACTTTTCATGTTGGTGACAGACTTTTTAGACATGCATCATTTCGCGACATACTCTTACAGCAGGGCACAAAGCAGGCACTAGGACCTGTGTGGAATCCTGGCAGGTTTGGAGGCAGCAAGGCACAAGGCAGGCACTAGGACCTGCGCGGAATCCTGGCAGGGCAGGTTTGGAGGCAGAGAGGCACAAGGCAGGCACTAGGACCTGCGCGGAATCCTGGCAGGGCAGGTTTGGAGGCAGCCAGGCACAAGGTAGGCACTAGGACCTGCGCGGAATCCTGGCAGGGCAGGTTTGGAGGCAGCCAGGCACAAGGCAGGCACTAGGACCTGCGTGGAATCCTGGCAGGGCTCGGAGGCAGCAGCAGCCACAACACACCCAGACACTGCAGCAGACACACTAAGGTGTCCCAGCACACAGTTTGGTAAGCTATGGTTTAGTCATTTATTTATTGCATGGTTTTATATACTGCTCATTTCCTTGGAACTCAGGGCAGTTTTCAAAAGCAAAGGGATACATAGAATACTAACAGGAACAAACAATAGCTAACTATCTAACTAAAAGGTAACCTGCGCACAATTAGGCCTCAAACATTAGGTGAAACTGCTAGGTCTTTAGCAATTTGCAAAAAGTGAAGAGGTTTGGGGTTTTCTGTATTTCGGGGTGGGGGGGAGTATTCCACAGCATAGGGGCAGCTACAGAAAAGGTACATTGTCAGGGGCCCACATCATACATAGGGCAATATGTATTTGAACCACATTGTTTGAGGGTGTTGTTGAGCACTATGTACTGATTCTTGCTTTGTATTAGGGAACCAGTATGGAGGAGCCAAGCATTGGTTTAGGCTTTAGTTAAGTGATATAGGCTCACAGGCCACTGTTATAAAAGATTTATTTATTTATCTGCACATGGGCTAAAGACAATTGACCAATCACCAAGCTTGATCCTGAATGATGTGCTATGTAACTCAACCATCAGATCAATCAGGAAGTAGTAGGATGCACCTACTACTTGGAAGTCTGGAGAAAGGCAGAGTCTTGAAAAGGTATAAAAATACCATCTGTGAACAATTGACACAAATGGAGAATGAAGGTACACAGTAAAATATCAAACACTTTCACAAAGAGTGCCAAACGTTTCCCAAGAGAGCGTTCTAAATTATATCTGACTTCTTTATTGATTGTAACAAGTACATTTTTTCAGCTTCTTTTATTTTTACTAATAGAGCAATATTTCAAGAAGTTTATTACCATCTTACAGTGCAATATATATTGCTGTATACTTCTATATCAATACCACTGTAGATGTATGTTCCTGCCACTTTCATAATACCCTACAAGGGAGGTAAAAATCTACAATTATTACTACAAAAATTTGATCCATTCAAGGACTGAGGCAGTAGCTATTTAGTAGTAATTAAGTCAAACCATGCATTTATGAATAAAATTGCTAAAGTACCGTATTTTCCGGAGTATAAGACGACTTTTTAACCCAGGAAAATCTTCTCAAAAGTCGGGTGTCGTCTTATACGCCGGGTGTCGTCTTATAGGGCAGGTGCTGAAACCGGAAGCGCTGATGGCGCACCGCAGGGGTGCAACTTCACTTCCCCGCCGCACAGCTGATCCCCGCCGCACAGCTGATCGGCGTGGAGATTTTCCACCCGGGCCCTTCCCCCCCCCCCAGAATACATCTCCAAGCTTTAGCAGAACAAACCGTGAAGGAGGAGGAGGAAGAGGGGGGTGGTGATGATGGGGGGAGGTTTGAAAAAGCAGATCCAAGCACAAAAGTTAGTGAGTCATTTCGGTGGCAGCTGGAACAGTTTTTTTGACTCGGGCCTCCCTCCCTCTCTCACTCTCTTTCCCTGGCAATGGATCAGTACGGGGGGAGGGAAGGGAGGAGACGGCAAGAGAGGGAGCGTTCAAGAGAAGTGGATTTAAAAGAGTGGGGGGGGGCTTTGTATACAGATGCCCGCATGTTAATTCTTCCGGCGGTGATGCGATTCACGCCCCTGATTTATTTTTAAAGCCACCCCCCGCTCTTTTAAATCCGCTCCTCTTGAACGCTCCCCCCTCTGGTCCCACCCTCCGCTCCCTCCCTCCCTTGCCGTTTCCTCCCTTCCCTCCCGACCCCCCCCCCCCCGCACTGATCCATCGCCAGGGAAAGAGAGTGAGAGGGAGGGAGGGAGGCTGGAGTCAATAAAACTGTTCCAGCCGCCACTGAAATGACTCAGTAACTTTTGCGCTTGGATCTGCTTTTTCAAACTTCCCCCCATTACCCTCCTCCTCCTCCTCCTTCATGGTTTGTTCCGCTAAAGCTTGGAAATGTATTCTTCACCCCTCTGCCTTGCCCAGGTAATTAAAGCTTTCTCACCCCTCACCCCAATATTCTCCTTCACACACACACCCCGCGCTGCCGCGCTTCGCATTACTATTCGCTTTCTACTCCGCTTCCCTGTTTTCTCCCTGCAGTTTTTTACTTTCTACTCCGCTTCCCAATGCATTGGGAAAGCTTTTTTTCCCCAGTGCGTTGGAAGAGGGGTAGTCTTATACGGCGAGTATATCCCAAACTCTATATTTTAACTGGAAAAGTTGGGGGTCGTCTTATACGCCCAGTCGTCTTATACGCCGGAAAATACGGTATATACAGTATGTTTTTCGTGTTAGTTATCTGCCATGATAGACCTGTTTATTTACACTGGCTCAATATTAGCATTCAATAGAATAGAGAATTTTTAAACTCTAGCTCAAGAAATATTTTTAATACTATACTACTGTGTACATTTAAATACTTTGGTATATAATTTTTGAAACCATGAATCAAGTTGTAGTAACACTGTATTAGAGCGAACATATTTTACGACTAACAGTACTGATTTCTTCTATGCATATTCACTGAGGACAAATGACAAATGGGATGGAATTCTGGTGAGGGGTAATTTGCAAGTTTCAAAGAATTAAACTGATAGCAGTGGTGTCTTTTTTATTTCATAGATTCATAGAGTCAGAAAGTACTTCAGAGGTCATCTGGTCTAACACCTGCTCAGTACAGAATCTGCTGAAGTATTTTGGATAGTTGGTTATCTACCCTTTGTTTTAAGACCTCCAGTGAGGAGGAACATATAACAAGGCAGCCTATTCAACTAGTTGACAGCTCACAGCATTAGGAATTTCCTTTCAATATCTATCCCAAATCTATTTCCCCATAGTTTCAACTCACTGGTTATAGTCTCCCCTTCCAGGGTCACAACCCTTTAAGCATCTGTGAGTGCTATTATATTTCTCCTCAGACTTTTCTTCCACAGGCTAAACATACACAATTATTTTGACGGCTCCTCTTGCAATTTCTTTTCCAGTCCCCTCATCATCTTGGAAGCTCTCCTCTGAACTTGTTTCAGTTTGTTGATGTCCTTTTAAGACCGTAGTGCCCACAACTGGACATAAGACTCCAAATCAAGCCTGGCCAAGGCTGAGTAGACTGGGCCAATTACTTCCCATGAGCTGAACTCTATGTTCCTATTAATATATTGAAAATAGCCTTTGCCTTTTTAGCAACTGGATCTTTCCTCATGTACTACTATCAAGCCAGGTATTCTCCATCCTAGATTTGTGCCTTTGAATTTTTTTTCTCCTCAAGTGCATGACTTGACATTTCTCCTTGTTATATTTCATCCTGTTCATTTCAGCCCTCTGGTAAAGCCAATCTAAATCTTTTTGAATCTCCTCTTTCTCTTCTAAAGTGTTAATCACTCGATGGCTGTTGTGGGTCTTCCGGGCTGTGTGGCCGTGTTCTGGAAGTTGTGGTTCCTAACGTTTCGCCAGCATCTGTGGCCAGCATCTTCAGAGGGCAGGAGCACAGATAGAAGCAAAATCTCTGTGCCCAGGTAGAGTGGGAATGTTCTATTTATAGAGCTAAATTATAGGAGATTAGGTGGGGTTTTTTGTTGTGTTGAAATGTTAACGAGTGGCTGATGAGCGTGATTAGCATGTTCATTGTGAGAAGTATTCCCATGTCCTGGTGGTTGGACTGAGTTCGTTGACCTTTTGCAGGCTGTGTTTTTCAGGACTGGTAGCCAGGTTTTGCTAATTTTTAAACTTTCTTCTTTTTTATTGTAACTGTGCTGGTGTTTGTGAATTTCAATGGCTTCTCTGTATAATCTGGTGTAGTGGCTTTTGGTGTTGTCCAGTATTTCTGTGTTTTCAAATAGGATTTTGTGTCCCGTTTGCTTGAGAGCATGTTCAGCTACTGAAGATTTTTCTGGTTGCTGTAGTCTGCAGTGTCTTTCATGTTCTTTTATCCTGGTGTGAATGCTTCGTTTTGTGGTTCCGATGTATACTTGCCCACAGCTGCATGGTATGCGGTATACTCCTGCAGCGGTGCGGGGGTCCCTTTTGTCTTTTGCTGATTTTAGCATTTGTTGTATTTTTCTGGTGGGTCTGAAGACTGTTTGAAAGTTGTGTTTTTCCATCAGTTTTCCCATGCGGTCAGTGACTCCTTTGATGTAGGGCAGGAATACTTTGTTTGTGGGGGGCTGTTTTTCTTCAGTTGGATGTTGTTTTCTTGGTTTGATGGCTCTTTTTATTTCATTCTTGGAATAGCCATTTGCCTGTAGGACCCAATTCAGATGGTTAAGTTCATTGTTGAGAAATTGGGTTTCACAGTTTCGATTAGCACGATCCACCAAGGTTTTGATCATGCCTCTCTTTTGTCGTGGGTGGTGATTGGAATTTTTGTGTAGATATCGGTCCGTATGGGTGGGTTTTCTGTATACTTTGTGTCCTAGTTTGAGGTCCGGATTGCGTATGACCAGCGTATCTAAAAATGGAAGTTTGCCATCAGTTTCTTTTTCCATGGTGAATTGTATATTGGGGTGGATGCCGTTTAGGTGGTCCAGAAATTTCTCCAGTTCTTCTTCAGTATGACTCCAAATTGCGAAGGTGTCATCCACGAACCGGAACCAGACTGTTGGTGTAATGGGTGCCGATTCTAAAGCCTGTTTTTCAAAGTGTTCCATGTAAAAGTTTGCTATGACTGGGCTCAGGGGGCTTCCCATGGCGATGCCATCCATCTGTTCGTAGAACTCATTCTCCCATTGAAAGTAACTAGTTGTTAGGCAGTGTTGAAATAAAGCTGTAATGTCTTCTGGGAAGATTTGCTTGATGAGTGCCAGGGTGTCCCTTACTGGCACCTTGGTAAACAGGGAGACCACGTCAAAGCTGACCAGTTTGTCCGTGTGGTTGAGTTTTAGGGTGCTGATTTTGTTGATGAAGTGTCCTGAGTCTTTGATGTGGGATGGAGTCTGTCCGATGTGGGTCTGTAAAAGGGTTGCCAAATGTTTGGATAATTCATATGTCGGGGAGCCAATGGCACTTACAATGGGTCTGAGTGGGATCGAGTCTTTGTGGATTTTGGGGAGTCCGTATAGTCTAGGTGAGAGAGCTTCTGTCTTGCAAATATGTTGTAGTACGTTGGGATGCAGGGAGGAGCTCTTTATCAGTGTGTTGGTTTGCTTCATGATTTTGCTGGTCGGATCCCGTCTTATTGTTCTGTATGTGGTGGGGTCTAGTAATTCTCTGATTTTGTCTTTGTATTCACCTATGTTCATAATTACCGTGGCATTGCCTTTGTCCGCTGGAAGGATGATGATGTCTGGGTCCGAATTGAGGGTCTCTATGGCGTTTCTCTCCTTCTTAGTAATGTTGCTGGTGGGGGGCTTTGCTTTCCTTAGGATTCTTGCCACTTCACCCCTTATTTCTTCTGCTTCTTCCTCTGGACGTTGGTGAATGGCTGATTCCACATTGGCAATGATATCTTCCACTGGAATTCTGGTGGGTGTAATTGCAAAGTTTCCTCCTTTGCTTAGGATGGAGGTTTCTTCAGGAGAGAGCAGGCGTTCTGTCAAATTGATGACAATGCGTGAAGTATCCAGTGCCGGTTTTGGTTGACTGTTTTGGCATATGTTGAATTTTTGCTTTTGTCTGTTTGTGTAGTCAAAGATGTCCTTTTCCATTTTTCTGTAGGATATGGTATCAATCTTGTCCCAATCCTGGCTTCTCATTTTGTGACTAAGGCTCATATGTGTGTCGAATAGATCTTTTTCTGTGATGGCAAGGTTTCGGCGGGTTGTGTGAATTCTCTTGCGCAGGAGGGCTTGTTCAAGGCGGTCGTAAATGCGGCTGGCTTGTGACGATTTGAAGGTCCTTTTCGTTCTGAGAAAAGCTGGAATGGTCCTGGTATCTCTGCATCGCATTAGGAAGGTTAAGGAGCAGAGAAGGTGTGCTTTTCTGTTCCGGAGTGTTTCCAGTCTCCGTGTCTGTCGGAACGTTTCCTCCCCGTAGAGGCGTTCAATGTATTGTCGAAGGCTTTCACGGCCGGAGTTCAATGGCTGTTGTGGGTCTTCCGGGCTGTGTGGCCGTGTTCTGGAAGTTGTGGTTCCTAACGTTTCGCCAGCATACAGTCTGGTTCCGGTTCGTGGATGACACCTTCGCAATTTGGAGTCATACTGAAGAAGAACTGGAGAAATTTCTGGACCACCTAAACGGCATCCACCCCAATATACAATTCACCATGGAAAAAGAAACTGATGGCAAACTTCCATTTTTAGATACGCTGGTCATACGCAATCCGGACCTCAAACTAGGACACAAAGTATACAGAAAACCCACCCATACGGACCGATATCTACACAAAAATTCCAATCACCACCCACGACAAAAGAGAGGCATGATCAAAACCTTGGTGGATCGTGCTAATCGAAACTGTGAAACCCAATTTCTCAACAATGAACTTAACCATCTGAATTGGGTCCTACAGGCAAATGGCTATTCCAAGAATGAAATAAAAAGAGCCATCAAACCAAGAAAACAACATCCAACTGAAGAAAAACAGCCCCCCACAAACAAAGTATTCCTGCCCTACATCAAAGGAGTCACTGACCGCATGGGAAAACTGATGGAAAAACACAACTTTCAAACAGTCTTCAGACCCACCAGAAAAATACAACAAATGCTAAAATCAGCAAAAGACAAAAGGGACCCCCGCACCGCTGCAGGAGTATACCGCATACCATGCAGCTGTGGGCAAGTATACATCGGAACCACAAAACGAAGCATTCACACCAGGATAAAAGAACATGAAAGACACTGCAGACTACAGCAACCAGAAAAATCTTCAGTAGCTGAACATGCTCTCAAGCAAACGGGACACAAAATCCTATTTGAAAACACAGAAATACTGGACAACACCAAAAGCCACTACACCAGATTATACAGAGAAGCCATTGAAATTCACAAACACCAGCACAGTTACAATAAAAAAGAAGAAAGTTTAAAAATTAGCAAAACCTGGCTACCAGTCCTGAAAAACACAGCCTGCAAAAGGTCAACGAACTCAGTCCAACCACCAGGACATGGGAATACTTCTCACAATGAACATGCTAATCACGCTCATCAGCCACTCGTTAACATTTCAACACAACAAAAAACCCCACCTAATCTCCTATAATTTAGCTCTATAAATAGAACATTCCCACTCTACCTGGGCACAGAGATTTTGCTTCTATCTGTGCTCCTGCCCTCTGAAGATGCTGGCCACAGATGCTGGCGAAACGTTAGGAACCACAACTTCCAGAACACGGCCACACAGCCCGGAAGACCCACAACAGCCATTGAACTCCGGCCGTGAAAGCCTTTGACAATACATTGTTAATCACTCCTTCTAA
Source organism: Charina bottae (assembly GCA_023362775.1). Taxonomy (NCBI): domain Eukaryota; kingdom Metazoa; phylum Chordata; class Lepidosauria; order Squamata; family Charinaidae; genus Charina; species Charina bottae. The sequence continues at coordinate 57,795,935 of JALMGJ010000002.1, read as the reverse complement.
TTTTGTGTCATCTGCAAATTTGATAATCATCCCCTCAACCCCTTCATCCAGATCGTTAATAAAAATGTTGATTAGCAGAGGGCAGAGCCTTGAGGTAGTACACTCAATACTATTCTCCACTCTGATGGGGAGCTACTCATGAGTGTACTCTCTGGGTGTGGTCATTTAGCCAGGTGTGAATCCATCTAGCCTGTATTTTGCCAGTTTATGAATGACAATATCATGAAACACTTTGTTGAATGCTATACTAGATCCATGGCATTCCCCTCAACCCCATGCTGGCTCTTGTTAACTGTTGCATCCTATTGAAGTGATCAGAAACATGCTATTTAATAATCTGCTTGAGGACCTTGCCCAGTATAGATATCAAGGTGACAGGTCTGTAATTTCTCAGTCTTCTTTCTTCCCTTTTTAGAAGAGAGGGACAACATTTGCTCTTATCCAGTCTTCTGGGACCCTAATAGTTCTCTAGTACTCAAATATTACGATTAATGATTCTGCAGTCACCTCTAGTTGTTCCTTCAGTACCCTTGAATGAAATTTATCTGGCCCTGGAGACTTGAATTCATTTAAATTAGCTAAGTGTTCTTTTACCCTCTCCTTGTCTATCCTGAGCTGCAGCTTCCTCTTTCTACTCCTGGCACAATGATGGCCAGCTAGGATTTTCCTTCCCTTCAGAAAGAAGACAGACATAAAATATGAATTAAGACATTGTGGCTTGTCACAATCATAAATTACCAATTAATCCCTTTTTCCTCCCTATTTCACCTTTTTGCCTTTCTACATGTTTCTGATATACCTAAAAAGCTTGTGGTTGTTGAAGTTGTTTGGGGCATTTTTCACAGGTTTTAGCTCATTCTACACTTTAGGATATACTTTATCAAAAGAGCAAAGTTTCACAGGATTTTCCATCCTTCCCAGATACTATTTTCCTTCAGGACTTCAATCCATTGGATCTGATCTACCTTCCATATAAATCTAATATAAAATCTATTCTTCTTAAATCCGGTATATATGTTCCCTATTCCTTCCCCATCTGATATCATGAACTCAAGGATAGTATAGTCACTTTCTCCCAAACTTGCAGTCACTTTCACTTCTTCAACCAGTTCCTCTCTGTTGGTAAGAATCAGATCCAGGATAGCAGAACTTGTTCCTTCCTTCATCTTCGGACAAATAAAAATGTTAGCCAGAAAGGGCAGAAATATATTGCACCTCTGACTCTTGGCAGAACTAGACTTTCAGCAATATCAGGATAGTTGAAGTCTCCCATTATCACCATATTTGAAAGCTTGGCCATCCATAACTTCTGCCTGATTAGGTGGTCTATGTAAACATCAGCAATAACACTTTTGTTTCTTTTTATTTTTATCCAAACACTCTTAACAGGATTTCCATGCTCTAGATAATGAATTTTGGTTCAGGCAGATGCTTTCTTTATGTACAACACAACTTCCTTTTCTTTCCATTGAGCCTTATCCTTTTGAATAATTTGTAGCCTTCCAGGGCTATGTTTTAATCCAGAGCTTTCCAAACTGTGTGTCGCGACACAAAAGTGTGTCGCCACACACAGCGTGGTGTGTCGCCACACCACCCGGAAGCGGCGGCGCGCGTGTGCATGGCGGCAGCAGCAGCGGTGCAGGATCAGTACTTCCGCGTTTTAGCGGAGGCTGCCGCCGCCGCCATGCACATGCGCGCCGCCGCACGCCCCCCGCACCACCACCATGCGTGCGCGTGCTGCCGCCGCGCTGCCGCCACCGCTGCCACTGGTGTGTCGCCAGCGGCGGCACTTTGGAAAGCCCTGTTTTAATCACATGTGTCATCCCACCAAGTTCCACTGTTACCTATGAGTCATATATGTCCTCTTGTCTCAGGATTTCTGCCTGTGTCCCTCCCTGATTGTCCCTTTAACCTTAGCCAGCATTTTGGATCTAGTAAATCAAAAGACCAAAGGTTGGATAGCAGCTTAAACTCATCATTTAAAAAGGATTACTGAGATGGATCTGTCCTGAGTCAGTGCACTGATTGAAACTGGTGTAAAAGTATAAAATACTGTGGCTATTTTAAGCTCTTCACTCCCTGAGTTCTGCACATAAATGCCTTGCTTGTTGGCAATCATATTATGAGCAAAAGAGGAGCCGTGGTGACCCAGACACGAATGAAGGGTATGAGTAGAATGGCTCTGAGACTCTAAAGCAGAGAGGTTGATGAGGATAAAAATATCTGCTAGGCTGTATGTCTCTGAAAAAGGAGGTAAATGGTCAAAACACAAGAAGCCACTTCTGGTGGAAAATAGGTGTTCCCATCTGGCCAGTTAATATGAAGAGCAAAAATGACAAAAGACCAGAGCAAAACAACAACAACAACAACAACAATAACAATAACAATAATCCCAGAGACAAAATTAACATCATCATCATCATCCCAGAGACAAAGGACTAGCTAGAAGTCTTCCATCTTGAAAACAGCTCTCCATCTTCTATTAGTACCTGATCAGCCTAGGGAAGGGTTGGTGAGCATAACTATGATGTGTGTACATGTTTATGTGTAGTACATTGCCTAAGCAAATAAAGTTGCAGTGTTTCTTTGAGATAAGTACCTGCTATGCTGTCTATTTATCACAACTGATTGTGTGCTATTAAGTTGGCATCAACTCTTAGCAACCATATAGATAGACCTTCTCAACCAGGCCCTTAAGGCAGAGCTTTCCAAACTGTGTGTTGCGACACGCTAGTGTGTTGGCTGCAGTGTCTGGGTGTGTTGCGGCTGCTGCTGGCTCTGAGCCCTGCCAGGATTCTGTGCAGGTCCTAGTGCCTGCCTTGTGCCTTGCTGCCTCCAAACCTGCCCTGCCAGGATTCCACGCAGGTCCTAGTGCCTGCCTTGTGCCTTGCTACCTCCAAACCTGCCCTGCCAGGATTCCACGCAGGTCCTAGTGCCTGCCTTGTGCCTTGCTGCCTCCAAACCTGCCCTGCCAGGATTCCACGCAGGTCCTAGTGCCTGCCTTGTGCCTTGCTACCTCCAAACCTGCCCTGCCAGGATTCCACGCAGGTCCTAGTGCCTGCCTTGTGCCTTGCTGCCTCCAAACCTGCTGTGATTCCGCGCAGGTCCTAGTGCCTGCCTTGTGCCCTGCTGTAAGAGTGTGTCGCGAAATGATGCATGTCTAAAAAGTGTGTCACCAACATGAAAATTTTGGAAAGCTCTGCCTTAAGGTGTCCCAATGGTGCACCCATTGCCATTTGTTATAATCCTGAAAGTAAAACTGCCTCTTTCAAATTTGGCATCTCCATTAAAAGGGTGTAAGTAAAGACTCCTCATTATATTTCCTCCTCGGTGACCTGGGATATGTGCCAAAAAATCCTCAGCTCTACCTATTTAGTTGTGGGACTAGTTAGATAGTAAGGGAAATGAAAAGCATGTGTGCCTCAGTGAAGTGACTGCATGACCTTAAGTGGAGATTCAGTTTATAACAATCAGTGGGGTTATTCGATAATCCCTCCATTCACATTATGAAGTCACTTGTAGTGAACAATTGGATGTCTTCAAGAATGGCTTCAAAGCTTTCAGGTATTAAGATCTGTAGTGTTGATTCTTTTTCAGAGTGCTTCCATGTGTGTAGGATAATATGAGTAGGTACACTTTTAAGCTTTTTTATTTTCCTGTTTGGGTTTTGCTAATTTAGGGTTGCTCAGACTTGAAAACATGAGAGTAAAATTAGTAAATAAAGATCAGTTAGTAAGAAAATAAGTATTTCTTCTTCTCCCCATTCCCAGAGGGACTGAAAAAAACATTGCCATGATAATTGTCATTCTATTTTGGCACTCAGGCAGATTATTTTGTAAGATGAAAGTAACACATATTACTTATAAAAACTCAAGAGTGACAGTGTAATTGGTTCCAGATGGACAATACTTATCAGTTGATATAGAAGCCACATATCCACAGGCTTCTGACATATTTATAAAAGATAAAGATAAAATTGCCTTCATAATCTTTCCATCATTTGTAAGAGAGAGAAGAAAGACTCAGAATCTAAAACAGAAGTTGAAACTGAAGGGGGAAAAAGAACAGACCTGAAAGAACATTCTTTGAAAATAAGGGCAGTAGCTATCTTTGATTTTCCTTCTCTTTAAGGTTGAACAGTGGCCTGTGAAGTACAACAACAGAGCTTCCTTGCATCTTTTTGCAAGTTGATCTTGTGAATACATTCTTGTTCTCATCAGTACTGTAGGTCTGCATGGTCATTTGGCCACAATGCAAGGAATGCAGGAAAGACTGTACACCCACAAACTCTGCCTTCAAAATCCTCAGTTCTTTATAAAAATCTTCATCAGTTAACAAAAGATGGGGAAAGGGATTGTAAGTACCGAAACTCTTTGGGAAATTCTTTTCAGTTTAATTAATTAGGGAAGGTACATCAACTTCCTTTATAACCAATAATAGAGAAAGGTGCTCAATAATCATCATCATGGGGCTATTCCAAACAGCCACAGTAAAGTGTCATTCACAGTCCTTCAGCTTGCAGAATGGTATGCTGGGATAAACTGGGTTGGCCCCGTTTCAGATCCCTATTCTGCCACAGTAACAAGGCTGGGAAATGGTGCTGTCCTTACTTATTTAGTGAGGGCCAAAGTAAGAAAAGCAATTGATGGATTTTTTTGGCTTTGTTTCCCCATCCATTGAATGTCACCTGAAGGAGAAAAAAATAATTACCAATCACTCCTTACTGTGGGGTGTTTTGGATAACTATAGGCAAGTCCTTGGAATTGTGTGTTTAGCTACTTGTCAAGTGAGGATGTGAGGTGGGAGGGGAGTAGGAAAGAACGTTCCTGAATACTCTTCACAACCACTCTTCTAAGCCTTGTCAGTTGGACTATTTCTGAACATGGGTCTACTATACACATTCAGAAATCCAGCTAACTAGTAACAAGTTCGAAGAATGTCCACGAGATGAGTGATTAATAATGAGATATCTCTATCCTCAATGAGTGTTATAAAGGAATGTCAGTGCTGGGCAATGAATGACCAAGAAGTCCAGTTCTAACCATGTGGTCATTAGGTAGTGGATAACTGTGGAGAACAAGCAATTTTGATCAACCTATGCATAACAGCAACAGTCACCATCATACCTACTGCCACCAAAGCATGAATTGAATAGGTAACATGGTGCCATGAGCATCAAAGGCAACCTTTGTACAATTCATGATATTGGTCCCTGAAGCATTGACTGGTTAGGGCAGCAGTAGTTATAGTTGACTTGTGTCTGAGTCTTTGGGAAAAAATTAAAGGTAGTTAAAGCAGTAAAACTTTCCCTGCTTAAATTGACCTTTTATGCAGCACTGGACTAGCACTCAATAGTCCATTAAATCTGGGTTTTTAGGAGCCTGCATAAGACCTGATAAGCAGTATGGAAAACACCAGTCAGGCATCATTCAGAAGGTATCTGCAGAATCCAGGATGTGGTCACTCTTGTGGTCTAAGCCAAAATGGCAATGGGAGGCAATTTTCAGTGTCCAGAGGACATGCCCACAACAGCCTAAAGTGGCCAACAGGAACTGAGCAGATCCTAATCCCTGACTGCATCTGCAACCAAATTTTTAGTGAAGCGTGCCAAATTGTATTTGTGGTAAAAATTATATTGGGATCAGAGGAAAACCACTATTTTAGAACTGAAATAGCCAAGTGCAACTTTAAGCTGCCTCAACTTTAAGCTGAGGCAAAGGCAATGTCATGAGGGTATGGCAGAAAAATGCTGTTGGCCGGGCATCTTCATGCTGTTCACTAGAGTCAAGTGAGGAAAAGCCAACAGCCTATTGTTCCAGGGCAAATGTCTTAGTTGCCTTTCCAGAACAGAAACTCAATGCTTCAGTCTTTCAGTGAAGCAACATACAAGGTGCCAAAATTCACCAACAGGAAATTCTTCTTTTACATGGCCACCCAGCTCTGAATTGGTTTGATTGCAATTTGAATGGCATCATTCAGTCCTAAGCCCTTCGATTGTTGGATCTGCTGAACAGTCACAGTATTCCTTTTACCATATATTCACTTGATGCTATTTTGAAATTAACATGGAACTTTGATTTCACATTTCAGGAGGATATACAGTATATTGTTGTTGTTGTTGTTCAGTCGTTTAGTCGTGTCCGACTCTTCGTGACCTCATGGACCACAGTACGCCAGGCCTTCCTGTCCTCCACTGTCTCTCGGAGTTTACTCAAATTCATGTTCATTACATCGGTGATGCTATCTAACCATCTCATCCTCTGCCGTCCCCTTCTCCTTTTGCCCTCAGTCTTTCCCAGCATCAGGGTCTTTTCCAGTGAGTCCTCTCTTCGCATTAGGTGGCCAAAGTATTTGAGCTTCAGCTTCAGCATCTGTCCTTCCAATGAGCAGTCAGGGTTGATTTCCTTTAGGATTGACTGGTTTGACTTCCTTGCAGTCCAAGGGACTCTCAAGAGTCTTCTCCAGCACCACAGTTCGAAAGCATCAATTCTTCGGCGCTCAGCCTTCCTTATGGTCCAACTCTCACAGCCATACATTGCTACTGGAAAAACCATAGCTTTAACTATACGGACCTTTGTCGGCATGGTGATGTCTCTGCTTTTTAATATGCTGTCTAGGTTTGCCATAGCTTTCCTTCCAAGGAGCAAGCGTCTTTTAATTTCATGGCTGCAGTCACCGTCTGCGGTGATCTTGGAGCCCAAGAAAATAAAATCTGTCACTGCTTCCATTTCTTCCCCTTCTATTTGCCAGGAAGTGATGGGACCAGATGCCATGATCTGGGTTTTTTTAATGTTGAGTTTCAAGCCAGCTTTTGCACTCTCCTCTTTCACCCTCATCAAGAGGCTCTTTAGTTCCTCTTCACTTTCTGCCATTAGGGTGGTATCGTCTGCATATCTGAGGTTGTTGATATTTTTCCCGGCAATCTTAACTCCGGCTTGTGATTCATCCAGCCCGGCATTTCTCATGATGTACTCTGCATATAAGTTAAATAAGCAGGGTGATAATATACAGCCTTGTCATACTCCTTTCCCAATTTTGAACCAGTCGGTTGTTCCATGTCCGGTTCTAACTGTTGCTTCTTGACCCACATACAGGTTTCTCAGGAGACAGGTAAGGTGGTCTGGTACTCCCATCTCTTTAAGAATTTGCCACAGTTTGTTGTGATCCACACAATCAAAGGCTTTAGCGTAGTCAATGAAGCAGAAGTAGATGTTTTTCTGGAACTCTCTTGCTTTTTCCATGATCCAGCGAATGTTGGCAATCTGATCTCTAGTTCCTCTGCCTCTTCGAAACCCAGCTTGCACTTCTGGTAGTTCTCGGTTCACATGCTGCTGAAGCCTAGCTTGTAGGATTTTGAGCATAACCTTGCTGGCATGTGAAATGAGCGCAATTGTACGGTAGTTTGAACATTCTTTGGCATTGCCTTTCTTTGGAATTGGAACGTAAACTGACCTTTTCCAATCCTGTGGCCACTGTTGAGTTTTCCAAATTTGTTGGCATATTGAGTGCAGCACTTTAACAGCATCATCTTTTAGGATTTTAAATAGCTCAGCTGGGATACTGTCTTCTCCGCTAGCTTTGTTGTTAGTAATGCTTCCTAAGGCCCACTTGACTTCACTCTCTAGGATGTCCGGCTCAAGGTCAGTGACCACACCATCATATTTATCAGGGATATTAAGATCTTTCTTGTATAGTTCTTCTGTGTATTCTTGCCACCTCTTCTTAATCTCTTCTGCTTCTGTTAGGTCCCTGCCTTTTTTGTCCTTTATCATGCCCATCTTTGCACAAAACGTTCCCTTGATATCTCCGATTTTCTTGAAGAGATCTCTAGTCTTCCCCATTCTATTGTTTTCCTCGATTTCTTTGCATTGTTCATTTAAGAAGGCCTTCTTATCTCTCCTTGCTATTCTCTGGAATTCTGCATTCAGTTGTTTGTATCTTTCCCTTTCTCCCTTGCCTTTTGCTTCCCTTCTTTCCTCAGCTATTTGTAAAGCCTCATCAGTCAGCCACTTTGCTTTCTTGCATTTCTTTTTCTTTGGGATGGTTTTAGTTGCTGCCTCCTGTACAATGTTACGAACCTCCATCCATAGTTCTTCAGGCACTCTGTCTACCAGATCTAATCCTTTAAATCTATTCCTCACCTCCACTGTATATTCATAAGGGATATGATTTAGGTCATACCTGATTGGTCTAGTGGTTTTCTCTACATTCTTCAATTTAAGCCTAAATTTTGCGATAAGAAGCTACAGTATATATAAAACTTCATTTAGCCATATTTTTTAATTCAGATAATTTTGTCTCTTCTGGTGTGTTAACATCTCTAATGTATTAATGGAGTTGAATCATATTCTTTTTGTATCCTTCTAGGACTAAAGAGATGCTGCTCTTTAACCATCTTACCTGATTTTTCATTCTGTTACTCATTCTAGTTGATCTTAATTTCAGGATCTTAAAGACAGGTTGGCTGGTAGCTGCCCTGGTTTGCATTTGAAGAACTAGATATTAACAGAGTTACTGAAGTTTGCTATTAACATGACATTTCTTATGACTTCGGCTATAATATGTTGTATTTTGTTAATAAGGTATGCTGAATAAAATGGGATAGGGAGGGTGGATTCTCAGTCTCTCATGTTGAGTGGTTCTATGTGTGATGTCCCTTTCTATTCATGTCCATGTTTTCCTTGGCAACATTGTGGAAGTGGTTTGATTTGCCTATTACTGGGAGGTTCTACAGCCTTGATATTTCCTATAGACCTATAGACTATATAAGTACTAACCAGCTCCAACCCTGCTTAGCTTTTCCAAATCAGCCAAGGTCAGCTAGATGTTGGCACCTAGTTAAGATGATGGTTTTTAAACCTCCTTTAATTAATTTATCATGTTTCTAACCCTTTATCCCTTTCCTTTATCCTATCCTTTCAAACGATTTTCACAAATATTTGTCTTTAATTTTGTTGCAATAATTGTTCAATTTTACTGTTTTTTCCCTAGTCTTCCTCCACCATCCATTTATCAGTTTCACAAATCATTTATTAATCAGTATACATTTATAAATAATACAGTTTCTGTGCTTGTCGTCTTCCTATCTTTGGACTTTATGCACTGCATAATCACCTTTTGACTCTGTCGATACGGGTATGTGTACATAGTATAAAACTTGCAAGTTGCAAAAAATCCTACCTTGAAGATTCATGTTTCAGAATCGATGCCTCCTGGGCTGACATAAGGCAGATCTAGCTGCTTTCAGAGCCAAGGATAGCCACAATCCTGCTTTTAAATATATGTGTTACAGTTTTTTTTTCCTGGATTATATAATCCTATCATCTGAGATTGGAAAAAAGTAACTGAAACTGAGAACATCAAGAACTTGGTTTTTCCCACCATTAAAATCAACTTCATTTTTCCACCCTAAGCAATGAGTTAGTTGCTCTAGTATGAGTTCGTTAATGGCTTCCCTGGGAAACATAAACCCTTACAGTGAACAATTCCTTGTTAAAATTAGACATGACCTGCATATTTCCGCATGCTTGAGATATATTAAACAGTCAGATCAGGCTTTTCTTTGACCAGTTGTTCACCCCTATCAATTGCATTAGCATTTAACTCATCACTTTAAATTACCAAGGTAACAAAGGTTGAAGGAGGTTGCAATAGATTTGATTGCATAGAAAATAAGGGGAAAATCTTACATTATCTTCCAAAGGGAATGTAAGAAGGGTGTTTTTGTTTTGTTTTTGTTTTAATCCTGGAATATATCTCTTTATCTTCTAGAAATGTCATTGTTGCTTTATTTTATTTATTTATAAGCCTTATTAGCCACTCTAGTCAGCTGACTCTGAGTGGCATACAACCCCCCAATAATTGCAATTAAAAACAAATACTAGCCAAATATAAAAACAAAATCAGAATAATATACAATTATTGTAATAATATAATGACATTATAATAACATAAAACCAGGAGACATGCTCAGAATAACAAAACCAACTCTCCTCATGAGGAGTAGTTATAACAAACTGGCTGCCATGGTTTGATGAAACATTTAAGATTTCACTAAGTTTCTGAAGACCAGGAGGGAGGGGGCTGTTTAAATATTTGGGGAATACTCTTCCATAGGAGGAGGCAGCAATTGAAAAGGCATGTTTTTGTGATACTTTAAGACAGCAATCTCTGATCAAAGGGACATGTAAAAAGTGTGCCATAGTAGATCTTATCTGTGGGACTGCAAAAGACAGTCCTGCAGATATGAGGACCTTGAACCATGTAGGGGCTTAAAGAGGACATCCAGCACCTTGAATTGCATCCAGATGCCAACTGGCAGACAGTGCAGCCTTCAGGATAGAGGTGTTACATGGGTGCCATAAAGTGCACCGATAACTGCAATCTGGACCCGTTGTATCTTCCAAATATTTTTCAAAGACAGTGCATTGCAGTAGTTCAGTCAATAAGTGACTAAGGGAAGAGTGACAGTAAGCAAAGCATCCATTATATTTCTGTTATATTCATTACCTGCTATAGGTCGTGCAAGAAAGTAGTAGGTGTGACTGAGGAAATAGTAACATCAAGAACTCTTACACTTGCTTTTCTTGATAATATGAGATTGTAATACTATAGCCTGGTTTACGTAATGTAGAAAGCCATAACGAGATCGGTTTGACTTTGGCTTAGTTTGTTGTATAGTCTCCACCATTGTAGACTCTGAATCATGATTTATGTCTCAGCATATTGTGAAAATTGTGGTTTATTCTGTCACATAATAGGGTGATATGTGAACTAAGCTTAGGTTTGCTATTCAATGACTCATGGTTTTTTTCTTTTTGAAAAGCAAGAACTTCATTACACATTTCCTATCACTCTCACTTATACCTTTACCTGTAAATTAGGACCACCAGCTAGTTTTGGGGGCACTGGGCTATAAAAGTGTTCCCTGAGTCATTAGCTTGACTTTAGAGTTCCAACCAGTTCACTAGTTCTTTGTTAAACATTATTTTGCCACACAATCCTTTTCTCATGCTTGATCCTTTCTTTTCATGGCCTGGACTTTCTCAATCAGACCTCCTCTATGTCTTTATACCATGACTTTTTACTCTTTGGCCCCCCAAATTGATTTTTCCCTGATTCTTCACATTTAATATATGATTGGTTTTGCAGAATCAAACTATGTTTAGCTTATTTACTATTCTCTTAACTGATAGCTCAAAATTTCACCTTCTGGGATTTACTCAAATACCATTGTCTGCTCTACTACACAATATGCCAAGGGCTCCACTCTCTGAAGGCCTATATCTTCCCTTTGAGAGGCCTTCTTATAAAGAAGAGACAAACTGGCATGAAATTTAACAATGAAAGTCTCTTCTATTACTGAATAAGGTGGAGAAAAAGTTTGATCTTAATGTAGCCAATGGCAAAATTAAAATGATATCTATGGCTGTTGTGGGTCTTCCGGGCTGTGTGGCCGTGTTCTGGAAATTGTGGTTCCAGAACTTCCACAACTTCCAGAACTTACCACAACAACTACCACAACTTCCAGAACACGGCCACACAGCCCGGAAGACCCACAACAGCCATTGAACTCCGGCCGTGAAAGCCTTCGACAATACAAAATGAGATCTCTTAACCAGGTTGGGGAAAATCTGAAACTTCATGAAAGAAGGGGAAATTCCTATACTAGAATATGCTTGGGAGTGAAAACATACTTGACTGGATGAGTTTTGAATTGTTGTTACATAATGTTGACATTCTGGTAAATTCCAGTTTGTATATAAAATCATTAGACCAAGAGTTTAACTTCACCCACCAAAAGTCTTCCAAAAGGCTACCCAAGCTGGATAGTTTAAGAAAAGCCAAGGGGGGGAAATGCATGCCCCATAAAGCCATGCTGTAAGAAAAGTCATTCTTGGCCTTTATTCATACATTAATTGAAATAACAAAACAGTCATATGTAGAGAGTAAGGGACAGAAATATGCAAGAACTGTTACCCAGGCAAAGAGGGCTGAAACTTTCTTTAAACCCTGGAAAGCAAGATAATATTCAGAAGCATCTTAGGCAAAAAGTCCTTGATTCACAGGGGTATAAGGAGAGGAAGTAAAGCACAATCAGACTTGCAAGATTCTGTTACTCTAGCCTATCTCAGTAAAGTATAGTTCTAGCCTTCCTATAGAGTTGATTTTCTGGTCTAGTGAACCAAGTAGTGCTGACAGTCTAGAATGACATCTATCAAATTATTATCTAGAAAGAAATCCTAATTTTGTGTTTGTGGAAATGAACTGTTCTTCTAGTAGTTGTTCTGTTTTTCTTTTATCAATTCCATGTGGGTTGTAATGACAACAATAACACCGCCAGAGACAGTTTAATAGATACAACCCATGCTTTAAGGTTATATGAACAATAGAAAAATGATAGCATCCAAATCAGAATCAGGTCTCTTCAATTCAATTTTTTTCAATTTTTTTTATTACGGTCATAGGCCAGTACAAGCAGGCCTGATTTATGGGTGTTTTGTGTAACCAGGTAGGGGCCAGGTATCTGATTTACACTGAGACCACAGTATGAATTCCAAAGACAATCTTCCTCTTCACATGGCAATTAGCATACAGTAAAAGCTCCCATTGGAAGTTTTTTTGGGGTCTGTAGGCCTTTTGTTTTTTTCTTTACCTGGCATTTCATGAGCTAGTTTAAGATACCACCTCCCCAAAAGAAGCACTTTAATTAGCAGTTCTGCAGACATGCAATGCTTTTCACTTCAGAAACATCTTCTTTGCATAGGAAATGCTTTTCCCCAGTAGTTTGTTCCCAAGAAATGCTTTTAGGAGTATGGGTATCAGAATGGAAATCTTCCTGGTGACAAGAACTATTCAAACTCTTTGATCTAATCCATGATATTACTGCTGCCAGGCAGAGACAGATTACTCTAAAGTTACATGCCAGACTTTATTAAAAAGTGCAGTTGGAATTGTCAAAGATCCTTACATCAAACAGGCATTCTTGCTCAGTTCTAAGTTATGGCTGGATAAGGAAGAGAACCACACTGAGAAGATTGCATCATCTCTTTTAGAAAATTGCTTTTGTTTATCCTGGCTTGAAAGAGTCCTAGATTGGGCATTTGGCTTTGGACTTTCAGCTGGCTTATGAGGACTGCTGAACTGAAGGGCTGCTGCTGGGAAGTCTCCAAATGCTCAGTAAACACCTGCTTTATTACACAATCAGGCATGATGCTTGTACTGATGGTGTATGATGAGAGGGCCATTGCTTTCCTGCTATCAAGCCATCCTCTGTAATCTCTTACAGCCTGGGGAGAAGCCTCTCAATCCATATGTCGGCTTGAAGGCATGCCAGTCCAGATATATTTAAATTTCTTCCCGCCTTGTGAAACAGAACATCCCTACTGTTTTTGATGATGCACTTTATTTGATAACACTTAGTTGGTGACATAACTCCCCTGCCTGCCCAAACAAGCATTTTCTTCCTGAGGCTTTAGAGAAGATAAAACACACCAGGTGATGATTAACTAGATTACACAGACACACACGTTGTTTCTGCATCACCTCATGATAGCTGCAGTTGTTTAAAGGCTCTCAAACTTTTTTCTCTGATGCTTTTAAAGTCTTCTGTTTATGTGCAGAAGGCTTGGAAAGGGAGAGAGGCAATGTGAGCTTGCTGATCTTTCTGAATTCCTACCCAAAGGCAGCTCATGGATACTAATTTGAGCTTTAAGCAATAACCTCCTTGAAAGACTGGGAGACAAATAGAAATATCCTTTAAAAACAGTGGGGAGGGGAAGAGAGATACACTCATTATTTATGGCGCTTCAGTATACCTCTTTCCTACTTTTTTCCCCATCTGTAATTTGCAGCAAAACGATTCCATGTAGTCTCCTTGAAAAATAAAACCCCTGCAATCGGTTGATTCCCAATGTTTATTGGGATATCACCAAAGGCGATGCAAGCAAAATCTCGGTGTTGGCAAGACCTTGTCAGGCTTTTTTGACATAACACATACTATTGCTTCTCTCGAGCAAAGACTGATAGCTCCAAAGCTATATGTCACACTTTATTAAAAAGTGCAATGGGAATTGTCAGACTTCTGAAGTTTAATGTGACATCCAAGCCCCAGAAGGCATTTCCTCTTGTTCAGAAGCTCTTAATCTATTCTGTGGAACTGTAGAAAGAAGAGAGCAAACGATAAATCCATGTTTATTTTCAGTGCAATACAAACTTGGCTACAATCTTCAGTGAAAGCATACAAAAGATGCATCTAAAGCAGCGTGGATAATACTGTGGCAACTTATTGTTTCATGGACCACATTATGATAAGAAATTCCTGGGGTAATTTTAAGCTGAAGTTAACAATAGGAAATTCCTGGGGCAATTTTAAGATGGAGGCTTACTGGACTGGTTGGCTTTGTAATATCTATTTCTCAAGAAACACATTAATTGCCTTGAGTGTCCTCTGAGTAGAAAGGCAGGCTATAAATCAAATAAAATTAGGTTGTTCTGACCTATCTTTGTCCCCGGTGAGCTTCCTACATTTAACCTAAGTGTTCTGAATTTCAATCAGATGGTTGGCTTCCATCTAATTCATCCTTTTTTCCCTCATTGACTGTAGTTTGGATGGTTGCTGTCAAGGACAGTTTCCTTGTGTACAAACCTGCCCAGCTTTAAGTAGCTCCCATTAGTCACTTACCTTCACAACTCTCATAATGGTTAGCAGAATTATGTACACAATCCACTTTCCTTTAAGCTCTCAGAGAGACCTATGCAGATGTTCATGGGGTAGGGCATAATGAAACAAGATTTTACATGACTTCCACCCCCTCCCTACCAAGGGGGTTGGGGTGATTTCTATATATTTTACCCAGTGTATGTCCTATGTGGTGTTTCTACCTATATAGACCACCAGGAGACAGTACATGACTGTTTTTGCCCTATTTTGGGACTCATCAGATGCTATGTACATCCAAAATAGGATGGAACCAGCCACATACTGCCTCCTGGTGGTCTGTATAAATCAGTATGGCACATTGCCTAGCCTTATGGATGTGCAATCCACTTCAAATATTTGAGCCTGAAATGTTCCATTTGGGGTTTGAAATCGTTCTTTAAAAATCCAAATATTTTAACCTTTCTAGGAGTGTTTTGAATTCAAAATAGCTATGTGAGCTCGAAATGGAGTCATTCCATGCTTAGAGTGCTTCTAGAAACAAAATGTTTTGAGCTTTGAACTACTTATTGCAGACTCAAAATAAAGCATTTCAAACTTGAGTTGTTTTAAATTCACATCCCAAAGAAGCACAAAAACAAAATATGAAAAATGGTCTTCTGCTACTGTTCAATAATGGCCAGAATTCAGAGGCATGTGCTCTCCAACCTTAGATATGGTATGTAGAAATCATGACTGTTTACAACTCTTATCCTCTTCTTGGAAGATTTAGAGGGTTATATTTGTTTGTTTCTTTGTTTATTTATTTATTTAATTTATATTACCGCCCATCTTCCCCCAAAGGGGGAACTCTGGGAGGTTTACAATAAAACCGGAATTAAAATACAAAACAGATCCCAATGGAAATGTAATAAATATACAATATCATTGTAATTATTAAAAGATATAAATAGAATAAAATAAAATCTAGATGGCTACAGTTCTTCCTCAAATCCTGAGCGCAAGGGCCGTTCTCAATCTGTTCTAGGGCGCTAGCCATCCCCAAGAATGACTATTTCCCCTCTCGTCCCAGGCTTGGTGGCAAAACCAGGTTTTCAGTTTTTTCCTGAAGTCCAGGAGTAAGGGATAATAATATTATTATTATATTATTATATAATATTAGTGGTGCTGTGACAACCTAACACTGGTGCTCCCACTTATCAAAGTTTGAGAATTATATGTACTATGTACATTTCATCCAACTCATAGTATGTTACAATAGAAATTCTTTCCTTTTTGTGAAGTGCCATTAATGCCTACCCTGATGGGAGAGTCAAGCACATTCTAAAACCTGGAATAATTAACAATCCATTGGCTACAACAGAGGCCTGCCAGATTGTTAAAGGCAGTAGAAAAAGTGGGCATTATTTTCTCTTGAGACAGTTGGAAAAGACAAAGTACCTGCAGAATGTCATTTCTATTTTGCCCGTTACAAGCATGGAAAAGGTATATCAAATAGCCAAATAATGACAAAATGCCAGTATGACAAATATAATAAAAGGAAGTATACTTGATTTTGTAGAAAACCCCTTAAGAGTTTCAGAAAGTCCTCCAAAATAATTAATAAGCCCAGTGACCTTGAAAGCTCTATGCAGGAGTGGTTGCCCAAGATAGCAAGTAAACCTTAAATTATTCACCATTGTTCTGCTGTTGAATACCCAGTTTGAATGTCAGCATTTTGGAAGTGAGATGGATACTGTATGTATTTTTTTTAATGGATAATAATAATACTTTTAAATCTAAGAAAATATTTGTAGCTCAGGGTTGAACTGTGGAGTCCTTGGTGCTCTCTGAGCCTTGTTGTTTCCTTGCAGATGTTTCATTGCCAGGCTAGGCAACATCTTCAGTGCAAAAAGGGAGTGGGACTTGCTCTCTGTTTATATTTATTTTATTTATTTATTGGATTTATCACCGCCCAACTCCCCCAAGGGGGACTCCTGTTATCTATGTATCTATGTTATCTATGTAGCCCAAGAAGAAAAAACAGGAGTTATCTACAACATACAGTGTAAGGACTGTAACAGCCACTATGTAGGACAGACTGGCAGAAGACTAGCAGAACGCATCCACGAACACCAACTAGCAGTCAGAAGACATGATGAAAACTCCTTAATCTCACAACACATGGACAGACTTAACCATACTTTCAACTGGGAAACTGTGATCATATTAGACCAGGCCAAATCCAAAAATGCTAGAGAATTCCTAGAAGCTTGGCACTCAGACAAAGCAGCCATCAACAGACACATAGAGGTTAACAAGATTTACATAATACATACCATTCATAAAAGACAATAGAATAGCCAGAAGACCAGAACACCCCTGGGCCAGCAATCAACAACAAGATATGCATAGATTAACAGCAAGATTAGCAGCAGAGGAGCAATCAAACAACACAATAGACCTTAATCAAGGAACTATTAACTCAGTCAATCACCCAAACAGCACACAACAGCCCAATCAAGGAACTACCAAGGAGAGTACAAGACCCCCACCAACACAGGCAGGACAAGCCAGGGTATATAAACAGACAGCAAGTTCCACTCCCTTTTCGCACTGAAGATGTTGCCTAGCCTGGCAATGAAACGTCTGCATGAAAACAACAAGGCTCAGAGAGCACCAAAGACTCCCCAGGGATTAATTAATGGCCACATTTACCATGCAGTTGTGAGAAAGCCCCCAGCATGTTCTCAAAATTCCAAATATGTCCACCAGCCTTTTAGAACTGAATGCAAATGCTCAATTCTTCCTAATATACAGGAAGGCTTCCGGAAAGGGAAAATATACTTTTTTTTCCTTTTCTTTCCAGCTCTTTGGATTCCTCCTTTTTCCATAAAACATGTGGTAATAATGGCTCAGTTTTAAGTCTTAATCAAGAAAGATTCATAAGAAGGAAATTAAAAAAAGAGTCAATCCTGAATGTTTCCTATTTCTTGTCTATTTGGACCCTTTTATCTATCCATCCATCCATCCATCCATCCATCCATCCATCCATCCATCTATCAAATTTCTATCACTGCCCATCTCCCTCCTCAGGAGGGACTCTGGGTGGTTTACAATAAGATAATCTATTAAAACAAGAAGGATAAAATATAAATACAATATACAATTATTAATAATTATAAAATCAGAATAAAATCCAAGCGGCAAAAGTGGCAAAAAGGTCTAACTCAGTCCATGTGTGAGAGGAGCACCCTAAGGCTCTAGCCATCCCCAAGAGTAAGTATTCCCTTCCCGGCCCAAGCAAGGTGGCAGAGCTTTTTGTGCTTTTTGCACAGCTTTTCAGTCTGAAAATTCAGATTGATGATAGATAGAAGATGATAGATGATAGATGATAGATGATAGATGATAGATGATAGATGATAGATGATAGATGATGGATGGATGGATGGATGGATGGATGGATGGATGGATGGATAGATAGATAGATAGATAGAATACTTTATTGGCCAACTATGACTAAACATACAAGGAATTTGACTTCGGTGCAAGAGCTCTCAATAATAAATTATACAATCAGGAAAAGAAAAATTAAGAAAAAATAATACTACAGCTATTTAACTAACACATACTCATATTTAAGGGAGAATTAAGGGACAATAATACTGCATCTGTTATCTGGTCTCTTTCCAGCCTCTTTCAGACCAGGTTATAGTATCATGACAGGGCTTGGGATGTCGGGGAGGTGCAATGATCCTGGCCCTCCTGGATTTCTTGGTGGCTTTCAGTAACATCAACTTTAGTATTTTTCTGGAACAGCTTCTGAGGTTGGGAGTAGAAGGCATTGTTTTTGCAGTGGTTCTCCTCCTTCCTCCACAGGGGTTCCATTTGGTGTTGGGGGTCAACCCTATGCTTCTCTGCGTGTGGTGTCTCAGGGTTCAGGTCTCTCATCACTCCTCTGTAACATAAAATACATAAAACCATTGGGTGAGAGATCAGTATATTGATGATATCCAATTATACATCTCCACCCCTGGCTGGGCAGGTGATGCTCTTCGGGTACTCATCAGGAATGTTGCTTTAGGAGAACGAGGAGGTTTTTTGTTTTGTTTGTTTTGGAATATTGGTTTTTGTTTTTTACTGTTGCTGTGAGCCATCCAGGGTTATGGTTCATAAGATGGTAGCCATATATGTCTAAATAAATTAGAGTGAATAAACTGCTAGAATTGGAATGTTAAGAGGCTATATTGGAAGTTATAATTAATGCTGAAAAAATATGTTTATTTTGCACAGAGAGATCGCTTCTGTCTGTGCTCCTGCCCTCTGAAGATGCCGGCCACAGATGCTGGTGAAACGTTAGGAACCACAACTTCCAGAACACCGCCACACAGCCCGGAAGACCCACAACAGCCATTATTTTATTTTATTTATTTTCTATCCCGCCTTTATTATTTTTATAAATAACTCAAGGCGGCGAACATACCTAATACTCCTTCCTCCTCCTATTTTCCCCACAACAACTGAAACCATTAGTGGACAGCTAGAACCACTGAATGGAGCAGAGCTTAATACAGCAAAAAGACATGCACAGAAAAGGGTATTACCAAAAATAGCATTGATGAGCATGTTAGAGAAATATAGGTTATTGATCTAACACACTTAGCCCACCCAAGCATAATGAATTGCACACTTAGACAAAAAATAAGCACTTACTTGTTTATTTGGTCCAGTTACATCCATTCAGGAAATATGATTCTTGCTCTTCTTTCTTTCCCTAAACTGAATTGACCCTTAGCCCCCATTGCTGCTAAAGGCTGCATGCGGAAAGGGGAAACCTCCTGACTCTATGCCCAGGCATGGCTCCTAGATAGAAGGAGCAGCAGCATGCTACCTTCTCAGATGGTAGGTTGAGAGCAGAGGAATGTGGGAGGGACAACAAACAGCTTCCTCCAGAAGCATATAGAGAATTGCATCCTAGAACGAACTCATCCACATGCTAATGAGGCATGCTGATTTGCTGGGACCTCCAACAACAACAACCCTGTGAGGTGAGTTGGGCTGAGAGAGTGGGACTGGCCCAAGGACACCCAGTCGGCTTTCACAGTCTCCTGGTTTCTAGCCCGTTGCCTTAACCACTAGACCAAACTTGTTAGACCAAAGAGAGAGAAAAGCCTTCTCAATATTTGTTGATGCCCCAAAAAACTAAATTTACTGAGTTTCTGTTTTTTTAAAATTCATGCTATTTTCTGTGTTCTGAACAAAGCCTTGGGGAAAAGTAATATGCAAAATAACCAAAGGAAAATAGAGAAACAGAAGAATCCATACTTCAACATCAAAGCATGCAATCTGCTAATATGGCTAATCTCTCAGAAGATGAAAAGTACAGTATACAGCTCTCTCCTATATAGGATGGCATTTCACAGATATAGCAGAATGTGCATTCCTGCTTAGCTAAAGATCTTTTATACTTGTACTTAAAAATAGTAGCTATTCAGTATTTCCTGTTACCATTTTTGTAACTGTGTGCATGTGTGTGTGTGTGTGTGTGTGTGTATAATGGATTAGTGTCTATCTCTGGAATCAATTCATGGCCACCTGTTTAATTCACACCTATATAGATTTTGTTTGTATTTTCCAGTTTAAAATTTGAATGAGTGAATTGAGGGCATTTTGCTTGATACATTAGGAATGTACAGTATGTCCAAAGAGATCAAACCTGAATTCAGTAAAAAGTATTAGATGTCATGTGATACTTCTGGAACTAGCAATTAACTGTTCAGTTTCCAGGGATACTAGACAAGTGATTCTGGGGCCTGGGGAAACCATATTTCTTCATGACCTTGTGTCTGCTCAGCTCTGAATTCTGTAAAGGTAAGGTAAGTGTTTTGTCCTAAGGGGTGCATTTTTTAATTATTTTAATTATTTTTGCAGATGGTGGTTGCTACATAGGACATCGTGGTGACATCATTTCACCAGATGGAAACAATTGGAATTTTTTGCCTATTTGAGAGGATAGGACCTTTAACAATAGGTGTGTGCTATCTATGAGAGACTTAGTGCCCCTATTTTACCACCACAGATCATTAGAAAAATGCTTAAATGTTATCCTTGGTGCTCTCTCAGCCTTGTTGTTTCCTTGCAGATGTTTCATTGCCAGGCTAGGCAACATCTTCAGTGTGAAAAGGGAGTGGGACTTGCTCTCTGTTTATATACCATGGCTTGTCCTGCTTGTGTTGGTGGAGGTGTTGTTCTCACCTTAATAGTTTCTTGATTGGGCTGTTGTTTGCTACTTGGTTGATTGACTGAGTTAATAGAATATTTGTAGCTCAGGGTTGAACTGTGGAGTCCAGGATTTGCTGCTGTGCCTCTGTAGCATGATCTTGCAAATTTCTGGGGATATTAAAAATGAAGGAAGACAAGTGAAAGCTAGGTGGGTGGGCAAAAAGGTAAAATTTATTCTTTGGCTCTACAATTTTGGGGGCCATAATGGTTACTTTGGATTAAAGTTAACAAAATATTTCCATCTTTCCAAATATCCGTATGCTATTGACATGCAATTCCATTTTTTCATTATTGCAACTTTTTCACAATTCGAAATTGGGATATAGAGTCCAAAGTGATCTTAATTCAGCCTCAGATGGGAATTGCTGTGCTCTTGAAAAACAAGCCTTTCTTTTGGAAGAGAGACAGTCTGTTGTTTTAGCTTAGTTTACTAGAAAAGAACAGGCACCGGGCAGATCAATATGACCATTATATCCTACCAGTGTAAAGTCTGCCGCACTCATGATAGAAATTACAACTTTTCTTCCTGACACTGCTCTCCCTCTCCTTCCCCCTCTCTCTCCTTATATGATGCTCCAGTCATGATTCACTCTGATAAGTAGTAAACTTTTTAAAAATACAATATAAATTACCTTGATTCCCAGGAACAGCCATAACACACATGAACCTTAACCTTCCAGAAGGGGATCAAATACAGTTTGCAAACTAGCATGACTCTAAACCAGTTTAAGAAAATCCCATCCTGACTGAGATACTTTGGCAATAGCTTGCAAGGTATTCAGTCTGAACTGCAGGCTACCACACCCTTTCATGGGACATGTCCTCTGCTGCTGTAACTGTTCCAAGAAAGCAACTGCTGATGGCTTTTTGTCCTGTGAGTTTGTCTCATTGGACATATATGTATGTGAGAATATGTAATGGGTGTGGGTGTGGGTGTGAAATGAATTCATTTATGCAAAGTTAAAGCATTAAAATGAGGGACTGCCTCTCTATGGTTACATCTACCTGCCCATCAGGTCCTGCAGGAGAGGCATGTTATGGGTCCTTTCCACTAAGGGATGTCATCTGATGGGGCCCAGGAAGAGAGCTTTTTCTGCCATGGTGTCTGCCCTTTGGAATATCATCCCCTCAGAGCTCAGATTGGCCCCGAACCTACTGGCCTTTCAGAAGGGTCTAAAGACATGGCTTTTGACATCATGCTTGGGAACCCGATTACGATGGGGAGCCTGCTCAATGTTTGCTTTGAATGTTATAAATGGTACTCTGCTGCTAGTTATGTTAAAAGTTAAAGGTTCCCCCCGCACATTTGTGCAGTCGTGTCCGACTCTAGGGGCCGGTGCTCATCTCTGTTTGTTAGCCAAAGAGTCAGCGTTGTCCAAAGACGCTTCCACGGTCATGTGGCCGGCATGACACGCGCGGAACGCTGTTACCTACCCACCAAAGTGGTACCTATTAATCTACTTGAATTTGCATGCTTTCGAATTGCTAGGTTGGGAAGAGCTGGGGCGAGTGCAGGAGCTCACTCTGTCACGCAGGGCTAGGGATTCGAACCTCCGAACTTACGATCTTCCGATCGACAAGCCTGGCGTCTTACCTGCTGAGCCACCACGCCCCGCTAGTTATGTTAGTGTGTGTTTTAATATGTTTTTAAATAATGTTTTTTTAAGTATGGTCTGTTATGTTGTTCTTTTTATTTGTATTATATGTATTGTTTCTTTATGTTCTAAAATTGTTTGTGAGCTGCCCAGGATCACACAATCATATGAGAGATGGGTGGCTGTATAAATTGAATAAATAAACAAACTGAATAAATAAAATGTACCAAAATAAAATGTACCAAAACAAGTAACTTTTTTTTTTTAAAATTGTTCTTACTATTCTGTTGCTTTCTAATATATTTTATGTTTTGCCACTTTAGCATGGATACTGTAATAGCACGATGATTGTTAAGACTTGTCTTATAAATAAAAGGTTGCTGTTTGAAGTATATTTATTTATAGTTTGAGTTTATTAAAAAAAAAAACCTTCTAAATAGGTTATGCTCTTCAAGTAAAGAAATGTTGGCGGGATTAAAGATCTATAAAGTACTTTAAAAATCCTTAAACTAATATTTTATTCTTTTTGTTATTAAATAAAACCATGTTTTTTCCAGTCTTCTATCTTTAAGAAATCTCCAAAGTCTTCTTTCAAAGACTTTCATCTCACAAGGAAAGCAAATTTTATTTATTTTATTTATTATTTCAATTTATTCCCCGCCCATCTCCCTTGCAAGGGACTCTTCTCTAGAAGAGAAGAGTCTAAATTTCTCTAGAACTCCAGACTGCTTTCTTGATAGGATATCCACAACTATATTTGTGCATAATATTTGTACTTTCAAACTTCACTGAATACTGAGAGGAACCTCTACTAACATTCTGTAAGTAATTCAGGGATCCGGCTGAAGTGAGCCTTGTTACAATGTTTCAAAGCAAGAAAGCTAACATCTTAGGAGAAACTCTCACTACAGTCTTCAGATTGATCTCAGAATGGACATTCTTTTAATTGGATGCATTTGCATGTTTTATTTTTAATGGCATGAAATATAATCATCAGATATATTTTTTCAACCTTTAACAAGTTCCACTGGGAAACATGTTGATGTCAATCATGGTGTTCTAATTTGGATGGAAGTCATGAGCGCAAGACTAAACTGAGAATATGCCCCCTTTCCAATGTCACAAGGCAGTCCCATGATAGTAATCATCTTTATGCTGTCTATAGAGATGTCAATGATTTTTTTCACTCCAATATCCATATAAATAAATGCATGTTCTTTTTATATATTTGCCACATTAGTGCAGCTAAACAAGATAATGAATATTAGTAACTATATGAAGTAACTATATGAATATTAGTAACTATATGAATGTGTGGGCTTGCATATATGCTGTTTTATTATAATAGCAAAAGAAAGAACACAATGAAGAATCTTCATATTTAGTATTTAGTTATGCCCTGCCAATGACTATCACAGGGTTACTTTCATTCTGGAAGGCATGCAATCATTCAGTTAGGGATTATCTAGTACAGAGCTTTCCAAACTGTGTGTCGCGACACGTTAGTGTGTCGGCTGCAGTGTCTGGGTGTGTCGCGGCTGCTGCTGCCTCTGAGCCCTGCCAGGATTCCGCGCAGGTCCTAGTGCCTGCCTTGTGCCTGGCTGCCTCCAAACCTGCCCTGCCAGGATTCCGCACAGGTCCTAGTGCCTGCCTTGTGCCCTGCTGTAAGAGTGTGTCGTGAAATGATGCCCTGCTGTAAGAGTGTGTCGCAAAATAATGGATGTCTAAAAAGTGTGTCACCAACATGAAAAGTTTGGAAAGCTCTGATCTAGTAGAATCTTACCAATCCAAAAACATACTGTATTGTCGTGCTGAGATTCCATATTGGGTAATGGGCTGTATGGTGAATGAAAACTCGGAATAACTGCTAGCTTCAAATCCTTGCTCAGACTACTATGAGAGTACTACTGAGAGTAATGGGCCAGTTATCCTCTCACAAGCTTTACTGACTTCACTGATTTGTTTTAAGTCTATGTCAATATAGGTCACCAAGAGTTCCTTACAGAAAGATAAGGATAAAATGAGAATGAATAAATAACATTACAATGAAGATCTGCTTAACATATTTTGATACTGTTAAAAAGATAGTGATTTTAGTTTGATATTATATTATCCTATAAGAAGAGAGAGCCAGTTTGGTGTAGTGATTAGAAGTACCGGGCTAGAAACCAGGAGACCGTGAGTTCTAGCCCCACCTTGGGCACAAAGCCAGCTGGGTGACCTTGGGCCAGTCACTCTCTCTCAGCCCTAAGAGGGAAGCAATGGCCAACCACTTCTGAAAGTCTCACCAAGAAAACTGCAAGGACTAGTCCAGGCAGTTGCCAGGAGTAAAAAACTGAGTCTTAGGCACAAAAACAAACAAACAAGAACAAAGGACTAGAAAATTTAGCTAGAAATGTGTCATGCTGTATGATTTTTTTTTTTGTCTTCTCATAGCATTTCATGTATCCTGAGAGTGTATCAGTACAGTACATATACCAAGTTGTAGGATACAGGAATCACTACGTTGGCTTGCAAGGTAGTCTCTAGATTGAAGATCACAGCTTTCCTATGGATGATGTAAAAGTGAGCTTTGGTTATGCTTGTGACATGCTGGCCAAAATGTGTCGAAACTGACTACTATTGTCTTTCCCACTAGCAGGATATGGCCTAGGTCCGCTAAGGCTGGCAATCTAGCCTACACGTTCTATATCTCCCGTTGGGGGAGTTGGACGGTCATATAAATTTAAATAATAAATATCTTATCTCACTAAAAATTGTTATGAGAAAGGCTTGATTAATAAAAGCTATGGTGGATGGAAGTTAACATCTATTGGCCCATTTTGTGATGATCATGGCGTATGGAAGACTGCATACTGGAATAGAAGAGTAAATGAACAAATGAATTAAATGGCAGAAGGAAAATTTGACATGGATGTCTGTGAAACTAAGGGTAGAGTTGATTAACCTGTAGGGCAGGTTTAATTATCAATGAAAGGGCTAAGGTATGAATTGTGTATGAACTGAGGTTGTTGTGGATGAGTATAAAAGCAGGAATTCAGAAGTTGGTTATAGCTGCATGTTACTCTCCAGAGAATTGTGATAATAAAAGTAGCAAGGCTGTTTGGGGTAATTGTGCCACATTCTGAATGAATGAAGAAAATAATTTAGGTGATATAAATGGATGAGAGGGAATGAGATGAACCAATATGAGGAGGAAAGGCATGCTGCATAAATAAATATTTCCTCCTATCAATTTAAAAACTTTTACTAGTCTAGATTTCAGTGCAATGAAATTAAGAACAACTTGTCCTTGGTCATCCTTTCTTTGCCATGCATAATTTTATGAATCTCGATCATATCTCCTCATAAGGATATTTCCTCTAAGCTAAACAGGTTTGCTGATAGTGAATAGATTTGAATTATGATATTTTTGTGTGAATACAGAATTGAAGGTTGTTTTCTGAATGTAATTAGAGCAATATATGATGCAAGTAAACATGTATGAGAATAAATGAAATAGCAAATGGTTCAACACTGAGCAAGGTGTAAAACAAGGATGTGTGATGCCTCCTTGATTATTTAATGCATTTATGGATAAATAAATAAATAATACTTGCCGTGATGTTAAAACTGTGTTGGTTGGGGACACAAATATATGTGCACTTTTATATACAGATGATGTTGGTTGAGAGCTGAATAATTTGCAGCAAAACCTAGATAGATTGTACGACTCGGTGAGCAGCATGTATCTAAAATTAATCTATCAAAGATCAGGAAAGTTGAATTTGACAAGGGAAGTAGAGTGACTGATTGCATATTATGCATACACGATCAAAACAAAATACATCAAGTAAATGAATTTGTGTTCCATGGTAGAATGCTTACTAAAGAAGTGGAAATGGATGGTGAAATTTTAAGATATATAATTGCTGATAGAAAGGTAGTAGGTAGCATGTGTCTGTTGCTAAGGAGAACTGCTTGTTGAAAGAAGTGAAAATAGCTGTGTTATAAGAGTGTGCTTCAGCCTTTTTTATTGTTTATGTTTCTCCCCTCCTAATAGTAGTAGATTGCAGGCAGTCATCAGCAGGGGGCACAGTGGATGGAGGAACATTACATAGGCTGGGAATTGGACTTTTGGACTTGGAGATAGTGAGATTTAGAGCTTTGACACTATTTTGAGATGGGGGGGGGAGGAGAACTAAGTATTTGTATTCTGATTCAGAGTTCGTATGGCTATTTTGGGTGTGAGGAAAATAACAGGAGAAACATAAAAGGTTGTTATGCTGGTCTATGATCATAATAAAGATTTGATTTGATTTGATTTGATTTGATTTGATTTGATTTGATTTGATTTGATTTGATTTGATTTGATTTGACAGAAAAGTTGAATCAAGGGGGATGGGGTATTTAAGAAATGTGCGTGGTAAAATAAGAGATAGGGTTAGGAATGAAACTGGACTGAATGCAAAGATGAGTAATTTGTATGGAAGAAGTACACTGAGATGGTTTGGTTTTACAGAGAGAATGAATTAAGGTTAAATCCCCAAAGAAATACTATGTGAAGGGAAGGTAAACAGTCTGAGAGGAAGGGAGGACACTGAGAATGTTGTGGTTGGAGGAGTTGATGACATTCTCAAAATAAAAGAAGTGAGAAATGTAGAGAAGAAAATGTATCATATGAAGTGGAGAATGGATATGGTGGAAGCCAGGACGATATACAAAGGTAGAAAGGTATGGGAAAGTATAATTACTTTTGTTGGTAAAACTAGATTTAGTATATTCCCTTTTATTTTTCATACCTTATGCCTATGCCTTAATTTCTTTGTCTTACTATTTGCATAATGTTGTTTACCCTGAAAGGAAAGAGAGATGTATGTATGTATGTATGTATGTATGTATGTCTATACCCCTTTGCATTCTATATGTAGAAAGATCTGGAAATGAGACTCACAGCATCCTTCCTCCACCAGTCATAATCCTTTAAAAGCTGCATGTATCAAAGCTGCTATGGAGAACAATGCAGCACAGACCCATTCCAGGAATGTAATAAGGATGTGCTAGGGGTTCAGCAAGATTTAGAGGGCATGATTTCCTGCCATCTCCAGGAGGCAGATCTTCTGGGTGCATATAGCTTCATTCTTGATTGTAATCTATCTGTGTTGTACCTGTGAGCTGCTACTGGAAGCAAATTCCTGCGTATGGGGTTAAATTCTGGATAATCAAGATTTATTGTCATACATGGTGTGAAGTCTGACAGCAGACAAGAAAAGTTATATTTACTGTTCAGGCCTTTGAATTGTTAATTCTCTTTTATTGTGGTAGGCAGTACAGCAATACCATCAGAGGAATAATAGAAGAAGAATACAGAACTGAAATATTTCACAGTTTTGGCCCAAGTAAGGGTGCATGGGGACATAATTTGAGCATTCTGCCTCAGGTGCCAAAATGGTGTGGGCCAGTCCAGAGAAAAAATGATGCTATAAAGAAACATGTAAAAGTCTTTATACAGAGAGCTGAGAGATGGATGAATGGGTGGGTGGGTGGACAGATAGCTGGAAGAAACAGTGCCTTTGAGGCAATTGTTAGCTGCAGCAGGGAATAGGTAAATGAAGTTCTGAGCTGAAAGTGGCCATAAACAAAAGATTTCCTAACATTCTATTTATGTATGTATGTATGTACAGTATATATGGTATATTAGCCATTTGTAATGGAGTTCAATCTATAATAAGGAG
Source organism: Charina bottae (assembly GCA_023362775.1). Taxonomy (NCBI): domain Eukaryota; kingdom Metazoa; phylum Chordata; class Lepidosauria; order Squamata; family Charinaidae; genus Charina; species Charina bottae. The sequence continues at coordinate 57,767,706 of JALMGJ010000002.1, read as the reverse complement.
GTTTGCTGGAAATCCTGAAAATCTGAAAAAAACATCTCAAATGTATCTCTAATTAGCACACCCATATAAGGATAAATTCAAATGTCTCATTCTATTCAAAACTGTTCACAAAAGACACATACTTCAGTAGAAGCTGCATAGAAAAGGCAGATACAACTTCTCTTAAGTTTCAGGTTCTTCTCTTATGAACTGCTTGCAGTTATTTGGAGAAAGTATGTAGCTTCAGGGAAAGGTGTAATGGTATGTGGGAAAGACCTAGGGAGATGGTGGGAGAATTGTACTTTAAGGCTTGCAAGATTCTGTTAATGTAGCTTTACAATAAAGTAGAATTAGCTTATCTGGCCGTGTTTCCTGTCTGGTCTACCTGGTAAGGCTGACATCAATTTTGCAAGTCTGAAAGTACAATTCTCCAGCCGTCTCCTTTACAGCCTAAGAATCTATGGAGGGTCCCTTCTAAGCCTCTTGCTCCACCCACTCTCCAGCTGTGGGCTATGCTGTCTCTTATCTTACCGTTCCCTAGGCAGCATCTCTTCACCCTGTCACCCAAGGTCTTTCCCACATACCATTACAGAAGGGGAGGGGGGTCTGCAAAAGAGTCTCACCTTCCCCCAGTAGAAGCATTCTCTGTGCAGAACTCCATTAGGTAGATACTCCCATGGGCAGAAATGAAATTTGGATCTAGTCTTAACAAACTTGCATAGTAGGACATCACTATTGTTCATGTGATTTAAAAGGAAGGATGGTTACTAACTGTAAGAGATGAACATCATAGCATTTGAGTATTACATCCCTCCCCAACTGAGTGCTCTTCAGATATTTTGCACTATGAATCCAATCAGTCCTAGCTATTATGACCAATGATTGTAGGGAATAGGAGTTGTAGTCCAATGTATATGGAAGGAAGACCGAAGAAGAAAATATATTTCTAAAATTATTTGTGTTTTATCAAGTGATACACTTTCTATTCTGAAGAAAGAAGAACATTGGCTATCTTTTTTCATTCATATGCATTAAAGCATGAGAAAAATAATACTTCTTCACAATTAGCCTAGAACTATTAGCAACAGTATTTTATTGTGTTCTCTTGATAATGATCTAATTATCAAATTATTTTTATAAGAATTCATAACATGTATATTTTATTCAGTGATATTCTTATGATCACTACCATCCATACTGATGCTTTATTCATTCTACAGTACTTTTGCCAAACAAAGTATTAATATAACTAATGAATAATGCTTTCATTCCTTTATCAGATCTGAAGACACTAGAGAGGGTCATTATTCTTTTATCTGCAGTAAAATTGAAAGAATTAGCAAAGTGATAGCATTCATGGATGGCCTGGAGTCCAAGATGGTGGCCGCGAGCAGACACTGGCTTCTGCTCCAGGAGGAAGATCCATAACCCCCTCAAACCCCCTCAAACCTTCCTGATACCCCCATAATTCTACCTTTGGGGGTCTGGAGAGGTGGTTTCTCGGTTTGGAGGTGGACTTCTCTGGACGGAGCGGAGGTTGGCTGAGTCTTGGGAGCTTCGGCGGGGTGACGCGGAGCTTTGCGGTGGCGGCGGGACCCATTCGGAGGCTGACAGAGTTGGAGGACGGCCCCCCTGGGACAGACAACCCCCTGGGACAGACGGCCAACCCCCTTGGGACAAACAAACATTCGGGGGTGTGGCAACGAGGAGTTCGACGGGGATGGACGGACGGAGCCTGGCGCGGGGGTCTTTTCCTGGGCAAGTTTTCTCTGGAGCAAGTTTTCTCCAGAGCTGCGCCGGAGCTGTGGAGGTGCAGTGGGTCCGGAGTCGCCCTTTCGGGTACAGACGCCCCCCCCTGAGACGGTTGGCGCCCCCAGGACAGACATCCCCCCTGGGACAGACGGCCAACCCCCTTGGGACAAACAACGTTGGGGGTGTGGCAAATCCCAGCGTTATAGTCGACGGAGGCTGCCGGGGTTGGAGGCTGGCCAAAGTTATTTCATGCTAATGGGCCCCGGTGAAGTCCAGGAGGCCCAGGAAGATTACTGGTGTGGCTGGCCCATTGCAGGGGGGGCTGGAAAATACTTGGGACCCCCCTGGCAAAAGAACGGAGCAGTTTCATCAGCGAGCCTGGACAGACCTGAGTGGGACTCCTGTTTGTTTGATGGACTCTGGGGGAACCAGATTTAGACCTTTTTGGACTCTGGGGCTCTATGAGGAATGGGTTGGAAGAACAAACCTGTGGGGTGTTTTTTTTGTCATCGCAGACTTTATATTATTTATATCATTTTAACAACTAATTTTAACACCTGATCTGCTTGGCGGATATAGTGGAGGATCGACCAACCCCAGTTGATTAGGGCGGCAGAAGGCTTGGAGGTCCCTTGGTGTGAGTGTGGTGCCCCCCTTGTAAGTGAGAGTGACGAGGGGGGGGGACTAAGATTGTATGAGTTATGAGAGAGTACCTACCCTTGAGTGAGAGGCAGGGTAGGTAGGAGTGCTTGAGTCCCTTGCTGTGGCTAGTGAGAGAGGCCCAGGAGGGAACAGTGAGAGTGGGTGAGCTGTGTGGGGTGGTTGGGGCTTACCAGCGCCGAGAGCGTGAGCTGGTGCGCTGGGGGCCCTGCCATTTACCCAGGAGAGATTGGGTTGAGAGGATGGATGTATGGAGAAGGGGACCTTTGCCCAAATCCAGGCTTTCCGGGGACTCAGAAGTAGAGGCGTCTGAGCCAGGAGACTCTGGGAGCTGTGGGGCGGGGAATTTGATCGAGGTGGTGATGGGTAAGGGACATTATGAAGGGAGCTGGAGGGCAGGCCATCATTGGGGAAGGTGCCCCCAGTGTTTATTACCAGTGGCACGTTCCGGCCCTCCAAGCTCATACCCAGGCCCTGGTAAGCAGATCTTTGAGGGCCCCGATATCCGGCTGCTGCTCCTTAATGCCAGGTCTGTGAATAATAAGGCTCCCATCATCTGCGATTTACTCGCGGAGGAGGGGGCAGACCTGGCATGTATAACAGAGACCTGGCTGGGCCCAGAAGGAGGGGTTGCCCTTTCGGAAATGTGTCCAGCTGGGTTTCGAGTGTGGCATCAGCCAAGACAACGGGGCAGGGGAGGCGGGGTGGCAGTTGTCATCCAAGAGTCTCTTATGGCCTTCAGAGGCGCTGCTCCACAAGTGACCGGATGTGAGACCCTGTTTTTCAGGTTGGGTTCCCAAGCACACTTGGGAATGTTGCTACTGTGCCAGCCTCCCTGCTGCATAGCAACCTCTCTGCCCGAGCTGCTCAAGGCCATCTCTGGGTTGGCAGTGGAGTTCCCCAGACTCATGGTTTTGGGGGATTTCAATCTGCCATCCCTGGGATGGGCCTCGGAAGCAGCCCGGGAGTTCATGACTACCATGGCAGCCATGGGCCTGTCGCAGATTATTCGGGACCCAACTCGAGACAGTGGTCTCACGCCGGACTTGGTTTTCTTGTCAGAGCAGTGGCAATGTGATCTGAGGGGAGAGTTACATCTGTCCCCATTGTCATGGTCAGACCACGCCCTGGTGACCTTGAGGCTCTAGTGTGCTGTCCCACTCCGCAGGGAGGTGGGACCTATTAGATTGGTCCGCCCCCGGCGACTTATGGACCCAATGAGGTTTCAGAGGGAGCTGGGGGTTATACCTGAAGATCTGCAACACGGTCCAGCAGAGGTCTTGGCCGCAGCCTGGAATAAGGAGGTGGCCGAGGCCTTGGACAAGTTTGCGCCTATGCGACCTCTCTTGCCTCATTCGACCCGTCACTCCCCGTGGTTCACAGAGGAGATGAGGGTTTTGAAGAGGGTTAAGAGACGTCTGGAGCGCCGCTGGAGGAAGACGAAGGCTGAATCTGACCAGACACAATCTAGAGCCGCTATTAGGGCCTACCTTGTGGCGGTAAGAGCGGCGAAATGTGAATATTTCTCCGCTCTTATTGCGTCCGCAGAATGCCGCCCGACGGCCCTGTTTAGGATTACTAGATCTCTCCTGGGTCGCGAAGATACGGTTACCCATTTACAGGGCCGGTCGGAAGAGTTTGCTGAGCATCTGCAGGACAAAATCGCTCAGATTCATTCTAAGTTAAACTCTAAGCGTGAGGCACAATCTGGGGAGATGCCAGAGGTACGTACTTACCCTGTTATCTGGGAACAGTTTGACCCTGTTGGGCCTGATGAAGTAGACAGAATCCTCCGGATTGTAAATGCCACCACATGCCATCTAGACCCGTGTCCCTCCTGGTTGGTTAAATCAGCCCGGGAGTTCACATGTGGTTGGGTCCAGGTGATGATTAATATATCTTTGGGGGAGGGGGTGTTTCCGACGGTCTTCAAGAAGGCGTTGGTGCACCCCCTCCTCAAGAAGCCTTCCCTGGACCCTACTGTTTTAAACAACTTTCGTCCTGTCTCCCACCTTCCCTTTTTGGGAAAGGTGGTTGAGAAGGTAGTGGCGCTGCAACTCCAGAGGATTCTGGATGAAACGGATTATCTAGACCCCTTTCAGTCAGGTTTCAGGCCGGGATATGGGACAGAGACTGCATTGGTCGCACTTATGGATGATCTTTGGCGGGAGCAAGATGGAGGGAGTGCATCCATTCTCGCTCTATTGGACCTCTCAGCGGCTTTTGATACCGTCGACCACGGTATCCTTTTGGGGTGGCTCGGGGAATTGGGGGTGGGCAGCGTTGTTTTACGCTGGTTCGCCTCCTTTCTCCAGGACCGTTCCCAATCGGTGGTAATAGGAGAGGAGAGATCTGACCCTCGACCCCTCTTGTGTGGGGTGCCGCAGGGTTCGGTTCTCTCTCCTCTCCTATTTAACATCTATATGCAGCCGCTGGGTAAGATCATCCCTTACCATGGGATGAGGTATCACCAGCATGCTGATGATACCCAGTTGTACATCTCCATCCCGGGTGAAGTAAGTGTTGCAGTCAACACCCTTTCTCAGTGTCTGGAGGCTGTAGGGGCCTTGATTGGGCACCACAGGCTTCAGCTGAACCCTGGTAAGACAGAGTGGCTGTGTATTGATGGCCTCTCGATTTCCAGGAAGTTGTCATCTTTAACTCTGGATGGGGTGGCACTACACCGTTCAGATTCAGTGCGAGACTTGGGGGTCCTCCTGGACTCACGACTCCTGCTCGAGGAGCAGGTGGCAGTCGTGGCCAGGAGGGCCTTTGCACAGCTTCGGGTGGTGCGCCAGTTGCGCCCCTTCCTGGATCGGGAGGCCCTCCAAACAGTCACTCATGCCCTTCTCATCTCCCATATAGATTATTGCAACATGCTCTACATGGGGCTACCCTTGAAGAGTATCCAGAAGCTTCAGCTGGTCCAGAATGCGGCTGCACAGGTAGTTCTGGGTGCTATGAGATCAGCACATGTAACACCGCTACTCCGTGAGCTGCATTGGGTACCGGTTTGCTTCCGGATTCAATTCAAGGTGTTGGTTATCACCTTTAAAGCCCTACATGGCATGGGACCAGGGTATCTGAGGGACCGTCTTCTCCCGACCACATCTACCCGCCCCACCCAATCATGCAGGGAGGGCATGCTTCGGATCCCTTCTTTAAAAGAATTCCATCTAGCGGGGTCCAGGAGGTGTGCCTTCTCTGCAATAGCACCCGCCCTGTGGGATAACTTGCCCCCTGAGGTGAGACTGGCACCCTCGCTCCTAGCCTTTAGGAAGTCCTTGAGGACCTGGCTCTGCCACCGTGCCTGGAGTGAAGGAAATGATAGTTCCTCCTGGGGGTGGTTGACTTAGTGGTTTCCCTCCTTTTAAGAACAGACCATCTTTTGGATTTTTATTTTCTATTTTTATAGTAGTTTTAAATGTATAGGTTTTATCTTTTAGATTGTGGTTGTAAACCGCCCAGAGTCTACCATGGTAGTGATGGGCGGGGATAAATCCAAGTAATAAATAAATGAAATTCATATTACATGAGTAGTTACTCAATAAAAACTTAATAGAGCTCATATTAATTACTGAAAAAAATGTCTTCAATACTGCCTGAAATTTGATTGATAGTATGGCTGTGAATGTTCAAAAAATTGATGTTTATATATTGAAGATCAAAGCTTAAAATGTTTCTTAGTGGCAGTGACTCAGAAAAAAAGTTTGAGAGAGACTTGGTGCTACTCAAAGATTCTCTTCATTTAATCTAGAAACAAAAGCAGAGTTGTTCATTTAGTACTGCTAAATTAGGGTTATGAAAAAGGATTGCTTAATGTTTGCATTGTGTATGCATGTTGTTGATCAGTCATTCAGTTGCTTCCATTGCTTGGTGGGCTGATAGGCATAATTTTGCCAGAATTGTCTATCAGTAACTGATTCTTTGTGTTTCTATGCTTGTGTCATCCACAACAGTATCTAACCACCTTGTCTTCTGTCAGCCTTTTTTATGATTGCCTTTGATTTTTTCAAGCATCAGGGTCTTCTCCAGTGACTCCTGCCTTCACATTATGTGTGCAAAATAATTAAGTTTTAGCTTTATTGTTAGTGCTTCCAGCGAGCAGCCTTACTTCATCCAGTATTGAATGATTTGTTCTTGCAGTCCCACATACATTCAAGAATTTTGTCCAGTATCACAGTTCAGAGGCATCTCCTTTTCTTCATTCAGCCTTTCTGATGACCCAGCTTTCACAGCCATATGTTACAGGTGGGAAAACTGCAGCCCTTAACATATGTACCATTGTTGTCAGTGCGAGGTCTCTGCACTTTGGTCTAAATTTGTCATTCTCTTTCCTGTAAGTAGTGAACATCTCTTTATTCATGGCTACAGTCCCCATCCTTGTGATTTTTTAGCCTAGGAAGATTACAGATGATTAGTTCTTGAGTTACTGTGCCTCTTTGCATTGGGTTTGTATTGCCTATTGACATAATCTTAGATGTTTAATTTTAAGCATTAGACAGGCTTTTGCACTCTCTTCTTTTACCTTCAACAACAGATTTCTTAAGGCTGTCTTGCTTCCAAACATCAAAGTGGTGTCACCAGCATATCTAAAGTTGTTGATGTTTTTCCCAGCAGCTGGAATTCTAATTGCTATTTCTTCCAATGGAGTATTTCTCATGATATACAGAAAATGTGTCATGAGAAATACTGCATTAGCAGAAATAACAATTAGAATAGGAAAGTCCCTAATGATCTGTCCCTAACTTCGTCCTTCAGGTCTTCCAATGGTGCATCCATTGCCATTGTAATTGAGTCCATCCTCCTTGCTGCTGGTTGTCCTCTTCTTCTCTTTCCTTCTCCCTTTCCCAGCATTAGAACCTTCCCCAGAGAGCTAGTCCTTTGCATAATGTGTCCAAAGTAGGATAATTTGAGCCTGGTCATTTGTACCTTGAGTGAAAACTCTGGGTTGATTTGTTTGATGATTCATTTATTTGATTTCTTGGCTGTCCATGATATTCTCAGGGGTCTTCTTCAATACCAAAGTTCAAAAGAGTCAATACTTTTCCTATCTTGCTTCTTCGAAGTCCAACTTTCACTTCCATAGAGTGTCACAAAGAATACCATTGCTTGCACTCTTATGCTCTTTGTAGGTATCGGCATATCACAGCATTTGAATATCTTTTCCAAGGCCTTCATGGCTGCTCTACCAAGTGCTAGTCTGTGGCATATTTCATAAGTGCTTGTTCTTTACCGGTGATGGTTGAAACTAAAAGGTAGAAGTTATCCACCACTTTGATATCTTCATTGTCAATTCTAAGGCTGGTTGTTGCACCTTTTGTCATTATTTGGTCCTCTTTATATTTAATTTGACTCCCATTTTTTCACTGTGTTCTTTTACTTTTATTAGTAAAGCTTGCAGATCCTTTGCATTTTTGGCTATCAGAGTAGTGTCACCAGCATGGGAGGTCATGAGGGCATGAGTGACAGTACGTAGAGCCTCCCAGTCCAGGTCTTGCTTGCTAAACTTGGTAGCATAGCTTAGTTAGAACCTTTACTGATTCTTCTTCTGTTGCTTGCCACATATCTGTGGCTATTCTATCAGTTCTTGTAGCTTCCTGACCTGGTAATGACTGGAGCGCTGGAGCGTTCCTATACAGCAGAGCTTTCCAAACTTTTCATGTTGGGGACACACTTTTTAGACATGCATCATTTTGCGACACACTCTTACAGCAAGGCATCTTTTCACGACACACTCTTACAGCAGGGCACAAGGCAGGCACTAGGACCTGCACGGAATCAAATATCTGTGGCTATTCTATCAGTTTTTGTAGCTTCCTGACCTGGTAATGACTGGAGCGCTGAACTTACTTCATCATATAGTACTAGAGGTTCTTGCAAGTAAGGAATATCTTCTAAGGTGTCTTGGGTGTTCACATCTCTACTGCACAGTATTTCAATACAGTCCTTCCATCTTTCCTTGATGGAACTCATGGTCTCCTGCTTTCTAGCCTGGTGCCTTAACCACTACACCAAACTGGCTTTCATCTTCTAATAAACATGCCCAATTTGTACCCTCAATTTCATTAATTCTGCAACTCAGTTTGCTCATCTTGAAAATGGGAATAGAACAATGCTCTGAACTGAATTTCTATTAAAACCAGTGGAAAGACTTCAACTGAATGCATAAAACACAGGAGCAGACTTTTCCATCTCTCCTGCCAATTTACCCATGCATGGATCATTTGGATGATGTCCATGAAGACTGGCAGGATAACACCTGTCTCTTCCCCTCAGATGAGAAGTGCCTGAGGCTACCCATGTGTTCAATTAGAGACAGAAATAGAGTTCTTCCTTGGCTCTGTTCTTTGGAATATTTTTAAAACTTCTACTCTTACTTTCAACACTCTTCAACACTCTTAACACTCAGGGGGTTCGGGACATATTTGTTGCAAACATATTGCCTCACATGTGGTAGCTGCAAAAGGGAAGGAAGGGCGACAATGTAGTGACAGCTTACAGCTCTTTGGCTGAAAAGAAATCCAGCTAGCAAAACATATTTGCATCAGACAGATGGATGGAGGTCTCCAAGGCTGCTCTTAAGGCCTCAATCAAACAATACTTCCTGTCAACGTTTGTTTTACAGATGTTAAGATAGACCCGCAAAAATGTACACCTTCCTGAAGCAAGGTGACAAGCAGAGAGATGCCTCTTTATTGCTTCATGTATCTATCAACCATAATATGGTCCTTCAGTGGCATCTGCATCACACTCCCTTCATGTAGTCATCTCGGTACTTTGGGAGGATTCCTGTAATCACACTTTCCACTTTATGATAACAGTTAGCAAGTGATAGGTAATTAATCTGAAACCTTCACTGGCTTCCTTCAGTAAAAAGTGAGAGAAGAGACATTCTCCAGTAGTATACAGCTCTACAGTTTGTCTTTGCGGGTCTTTGGAATATACTGTAAGATGATGACATACAGATACACAGACACAGAGACCCAACTGAACATGGCAGGTGGGGATATCTCCCCATAGCAGATCTCTCTGAAGATATAGCTCAATACATTTCAAAAGCTGTCATGGGAAGTAGCTGTTTCAAAACCTTCTTGGCTTGATTACTTTAAAATGATAAAATTTAGATTGATTGATTGACTGATTGATTGATTGATTGATTGACTGATTGATTGATTGACTGATTTTCCTCTGAGGATCAAATTGGACTTGATGCCACATATTCACATATTGGGCTCTAAGACAGTATTTCTCAACCTTGGCAACTTGAAGATGTGTGGACTTCAACTTATTATTATTGTGAACCGCCCGGAGTCCCCAGGTGTGGAGGAGATGGGCGGTGATACAAATTTAAATAATAAATAAAATAAATAAACTCCCAGAATTCCCCAGCCAGCATGGCTGGCTATGGAATTCTGGGAGTTAAAGTTCACACATCTTCAAGTTGCTAAGGTTGAGAAACAGTGCTCTAGGCACAGGGAAATGGAGGCTTTAACCCCTTCTTCCCTGCTGCAGTCTCCATCTACTCCCCACACTGCTATTTGCAGTGGTGGGAAAACTCCCATTTTCTTCAATGTCTCTCCATCACATGCAAAAAACAGCTGGGAAGTCCCAATCAAATCTTAATTATGTATGAGGTGGCAAGGGAAGGGTTAAAAAAGTAAGAGATATCTGCAGGGTATGGTCAAAAAAGTCAAGATGGTAGCCATGACAGGGTGGTCGAAGCTCTGCCTGTTTTTTCTTTATGTTGCACAAGCGATGCCCGTAAAAACCAGGCAGAGCTTCCATCACATCTTCACAGCCATCATCGTGACCTTTTTTTATCACACCCTGCAGACACTCCTGAGAAGAAGTGTGTATTATCTGCCATTGGAAGCACTAGTCTGGGCTACAGAGGAGGCTTTGGAGTGGTGCCAGCAAAACAAATAATCTCTTCACTTTTAGAAGGAAGGAGACCATGTTGCTTTGCTTCAAAGGAGTGCTTTGCATGAACTTTCAGCAAAAGGAAACACCCTCTCAAAACTCTTCTCAGGGCTACTCATGACATGTATGGAAAACAGATTTTGAAACACCAGTTTTTGACTGGGGGTTTGTTTCAGTTCAGTTCATCTTACAATGAGAGGATCTAGCTAGTTTTAGATGAAGGATTTGCCTTTGGGGGTTCCAGGCTACTAACTAGTAGTCCTGATGGTTCTATGTATGTATTTATTTGATTTATTTATCAAATTTATATGGCCACCCATCTCCCACCAGGTGACTCCGGGTGGCGTACAATAAAATCAACAATTAAAACATATTACAAAGACCACTTAAAACAATTTAATTAAAAATCAATAAAAACAAGACCGCGAGATAATTAAAATCAGAATGTTATACATGATGTAACCAGCAAACAGGTTCCCTGCTACCAGGGGATCCCCAGGCCTGTTGAAAAAAACCCATGTTTTGAGGGCTTTCTGGAAGGCCATAAGGTTTGGGGCTAACCTCACCTTGAGGGGGATGATGTTCCAGAGGGCGGGTACCACAGCAGAGAAGGCTCAGATGGAACACCTTAGCAGACAGGACACCTGACATGCCGCTCCTGCCAGACCGGATGGGACAGGTAGATGAAATCGGGGAGAGGCGGTCCCTCCAATAACTTGGCCCCATGCCATGTAGGGATTTAAAGGTGAAAACCAGCACCTTGAATTGGACCTGGAAGTAAACTGGTAACCAATGCAGCTCATGGAGCAGAGGTGAAACATGTGTCCTTCTAGGGGCACACATAACCTTTAAAAAATCCAATAAATCTTAATCCAAATCATTAAAGAAAGATGAAATTGTAATAATGTCATTATCAATCCAATGACACATTCTTAATTTTACCCCACCTCAAAGTATACCAGAGCATTTACATATCTCCCTATTACACCCAAGGCATCTTTCTTGCAAAAATCAAAAAGCCCAACTGCTCCCCTTAAAATCTCAGAGTTCTCAGCAAAAATTTTCTTGCAAGAATCAAAGAGCCCAACTGCCCCCCTTAGAAACTCAAACTTCTCAGCAAAAAAACTCCCACAAAACAAGTTCTCTTCTCTCCCATAACAATTCCCCAAAAAGCAAGGGGACACAGTGGTGCAGTGGCTTGATGACGCTGGAGTTTGCCAGCCAGAAATGGTCAACACTCCAACGGTTTGAGCCCAGCTCCGTGTGACGGAAGTGAGCTCCTGTCATTTCATCCCTAGCTTTTGTGCCCACCTAGCAGTTCGAAAGCATGTCATCTGCGAGTAGATAAATAGGTACCCCCATTTCGGTGGGGGGAAACACTGGCGGCGCTCTGTGCGGGGAGCAGGAACTGGTGCTGACGGAGGATCGGTGGAGAAAAAAAAAGCCCGGATGAGCCGACTTCCCTAAAAAGGAATGCTGCTGGCCAGCTGAAGCAAAGCTAGCTCGCCCTCTTGTGGTGCATCAGTGCAAGAAAGACTAGCAACTACTGGTGCCAGAATATCTACTACTGTGTAAAAAACATTGTAGACTCCCTGGCAATGTGTACCATACGCTAAATAAATATCCCCCAAAAGCCATACCAATCCCTCAGAAAAACAGCTTTTCTTAACTGTAGCTCAGACTGTCACCTTAACCACTTCACTACCAAAATGTAATCTTCGTTTGGCATTATTTCAGTCTTACTATCAGTTCCATCCTTATTAAAATCTTCATCTTCCTCCATAGCATCTTCAGACAGATGACACAGCTTAGAAGTAATTTCTTCCCCAAAGTCCTGAATAGTCTGCAAAATGGGTTGACAACACTAAAAGGATCTCTTTGAAGGTCTGCTCAGGCTCATAACAGGACTCTGAAAAAGCCTCCTTAAAATCTTCCATTTGTCAGGCAGTAAATTATGGCGCCCCCTAGATACTTGACTCATGCAGATCGAAGTTAATGAGTTAATAGAAAAGTTCCAAATGAAATTGGCACAAGGGAAAGTATGTTAACAATCAAATCCCAAAGAAAGTGAACAGAGAGCTGAAGATTCAAAGCAACAAATCCAACATGTAGGGAAATAAGAATCCTTCAAATTCAATACAAAAATAGTAACAGGAAGGCAATTCTTTATTCTCAGTCTCCTTAATCTTTAGATGGGAAAACAAGCCAAAACTTAAAAAGTTAAAAGTTAAATTCAGAAATAATGATACGCACCAAGAGAGTCCGCTTTTTCTTTCTGTAGAAAGCCTCTCTTGGGGTACAAAAACTTGAAAAAAACAATAAATTGGGTGCCTTTCATAAGATAAGGATTTTTAAAGACTTTTATGACCAACATCTTGTCTTCAGAGGTGGAGAGGATGGTGAAAGGATAGCAGAGATCAGGAGAGAAAGTTCACCCATGATCAATACTACATCCAGCTCCATAGCAGTTAATACTGTCTGAGTCACTGTCTTTGTCTTGCCATGAGACTGGGGTGGACAAATATAACCATAATTGAATATCAGTAATGTAACCATTTTTATGTGCCCTGTCTCCTAATGCATGCATTGCATATGTATTTTTAGCTGGAGAATGGCAGCATAAAATCCAGAAATTTTTTATTTATAGTAATTTTATTAAACATTACAATTAAAAAGATAAAAACTAATACAAACTTTAAAAAAAAGAAAAAGAAAAAAATAGAAAGTGCAGAAAAGAAAGAAAAAAAGAAAAAAAGAAAAAAAGAAAAATAAGAATATACTAAAGAGAAATAAAAGAAATATATAAAGAAATGACTTCCTCCTTCATCAAAACAAGTATTAACAATTTTAGTAACTTATTACCCTCTCTTAAAATAGAACAAATGATCTCTTCTTCCCATATCTCATCTCTTATCTATAAACAAATAATTAAAGCCTTGTCCTTTAGTCCTGATCAGCAAAAGTCCACTAAAGGTTACCAGAGATAACAACATCTTGATCAAATAAGCCAATTTTATGTTCCTTCCTTTTACTTTTAACAATCTTGATCTTTAATCCCTTCAAATAACCAGAAAGGTGTTTTTTTTCTCTCTAAAAGGAAGATAAGTAGATTTTGAGAAACTTTCTGGTTCAGATTAGAGAAATTATGGAAGTTGGCATTAAACATGAAGTCATGGGCAGCTATACAAATCAAATAAATAAATAATGTGACACACACACACACACACGCACATCCTTGGAAGCTATATGTGCAATAGCATCAGCAACTAATTCTTAAACATAATTTAAACTTTGACTGCACTGACTATATATACAATGCTAGTTTTTTTTATTTTCACAACCGTAAATAGCTCAGATGTGGGTTACCTTGTATGACTGCCACCACACTTCTCTCTTTCTATATATTAAATCATTGTCATATGTCAAAATTCTGTATTTTCTGTGTTAAATTTATATAAAGTGATCACTGTCTCCTCTGGCGGTTTACTTATTTATTTATTTTATATTATTGAACAAATGAAAGGAAATGAAAAAAACAAAACAACAGTGTGGGAGAACAGGGTACCATCATTTTCAGTAGGAAAGACAAGCACGTGTTTAAATGTTTCCCACCAAATTCCACAGCCATTTAAAGTGCTTAACTTGGGCTGCATTGTCTTCTTTGTGCTTCAGTCTCCTAGAAGAAGAGAATGACTTCCTTTTCAGATACACTCAAAGTAATTTATCTCTTCCCAGTTCTACAAAGAATCACAACATAAATATTTCTTTTAAATTAACCTTGAAGGATTCCAGCCTCTAGAAAATATTTCTGCTGGGTAACTTATATTACAGAAAATACATCATCAAGATGACACTGCTTTTATTATATATTAGTGGAATACTTCATCTGTACCACTGTAATATACTACCATTCCTGAGTTGGTTTGATGATGGATGGCTTGGTAAAATAAGGTCAGCTGTCAAAGCCTCATTCCAGAGGCAGTATCTGGAAAGTTTTGTTGAGTTAAGAGAATTCTTTTCATTCCCAAAGAAAGCATTTTAAAATAAATTGAATAACCGCAAAACATCTCTTTCTCCACCACATGCATGTATATGCACATACAAGCAGACATATGCACACATATACTGAAGTCATGCAATTGAAATGATTGGCAGCACCTTAGGCCAGAGCTTTCCAAACTGTGTGTCGCCACACAAAAGTGTGTCGCCGCACACAGTCTGGTGTGTCGCCACACAAGCGCTGCGCTTCCGGGTTTTCCCGCGGCGACACACCAACTGCAGCGCGCAAAACCCGAAAGCGGCAGCAGCGCTTCCGGGTTTTTGCGCACTGCCGCAAGGACGGCACTTCCGGGTTTTCCCGTGGTGACACACCAACGCCGGTTGGTGTGTCGCCATGGGAAAAACTTTGGAAAGCCCTGCCTTAGGCAATAAAGTCAGAAAGTTAGTTCATAGTCCAACTGTTAACTTGGACATTCAAGGGTGAGGGGAAAAGTATGTGTCCCCAGCAGTGAAATCTGTGTCCTTATTAGACCCCAATCTCTTGTTTTTGACTAGGCAAAGATCTCAAGCTTCTGAATTCTCTAGTATTTCTTTTGCTGTTTTATCTCCCTCACATTTTCACGAGTTGGGTGTGGGTGTTTGTTTAGCCTTTGCTGGCCATAATTGCTGTTTTAATTTATTGCTTAACTGCTTTACTATTTTTTTATTTGACTTACATGGCCTTTAGTTAAGTTTTTATAGCATGTCTCTTAAATAAATATATTAACAACTTGAGGATGTGCATTCATTCGAGTGATTCCCAGTTGTTCCCACTAAGGCAACTATCTGAAAAAAGGTAAAATATGATAAAAGTGATAAAATAATGGATATTCTAATGTTTTCCCAATTCAACTAAAATATATATTTTCATGTGTCTGAAAGATGCTTGGGCTTCTTTGCTCACTGATGATGTCTCTCTATAGACAATATTTATTCCATGCTGATTTTATGCATTGTTTAATATTTTAAAGTGCGACTTATAATAAATGAAGCGAGGGAGACACTAATGCGAGAAGGAAGTTCTTCATGCCGAATGATTGTTTATTATACATGGTTGAAATGTGCCAGGCTGGCTTCTAGGATGATCAGGTTATATATTAATTGAAGCTAGCAGAATTCTCTCAGTTGTCCTGAGACACTGCCAGGCAACTTAATAGCATTATTAGGGCTGTGCATGCTTCAAATCTGATCCAAAAATACTTCTGACCTCCCACCAACATAGTATCTCTCTGCTGTTCATTAAAGCAGCCCCTCTTTTTTTCTGGCTTCCATATGCACCTGGAAAAAGGTGCACCTACTTTAAATAATTAATTTAATGCAGCTCTTAAAGCAACCATATCTTTTTTTTAGGCTCTTGCCCTTGCACAAGACCCAAAGCACTCCTTTTCAACCAGTTTTAAAATATGCTCAGTTGTGTGTTTGGTTGGTTAGTTGGTTTTTGTCTTTATAGATCTTTCATCCTTCCAATTACTCTCCAAATTAGATTGGGGTGAGAGAGTTCCAAGCTTTTAGAGATGTTACACACACTATAAGAACACTTTCTATGTCTTGCAAAAATTGGGAAGTTGTTCCAGATGGCAGGGGTGTTTGTACTCTCATTGATCCTTTATAATTGGCATCCTGTGGATGAATGATAGAGCAAAGTACTCAACCAAACATAAGTGATAGATTATAGGTAGGATGAAAAGAATGACTTAAATAGCATCCTAAATGTGTTTTGGTTGGTTTCTGTTAGGCATTGTGTGTCCAAACCAACTCTCTTGAAATATTCAAGCAACTACCTAATGGGAGTATAATTGACAGGGGATATAACTTGATTGACTTGACCATCCTGCTCCAAATAGATATTTTTGTACAATCAAAGCAATGCAGTTATATGGTATTACAGTGTAAATCTATATTTTCATGAGATCTTCCTGTTATTATAATCTTCCATTCATCCTTGTCCCATGGACAATAAACCCAACCTTTACTTCCTTTTTTATTTGAATGTATCTCAGAACAGAAAGGGGCGTGGTGGCTCAGCAGGTAAGACACCAGGCTTGTCAATCGGAAGATCGCAAGTTCGAATCCCTAGCCCCGCGTGACAGAGTGATCTTCCGCACTAGCCACAGCTCTTGCCAACCTAGCAATTCGAAAGCATGCAAATGCAAGTAGATTAATAGGTACCACTTTGGTGGGTAGGTAACAGCATTCTGTGTGCGTCATGCCGGCCACATGACCATGGAAGCATCTTCGGACAACGCTGGCTCTTCAGCTAAGAAACGGAGATGACCACCGGCCCCTAGAGTCGGACACAACTGCACAAATGTGCGGGGGGAACCTTTATATTAACCTTTTTATCTCAGAACAAATATTTGGCCCAGGCATGTCCAAGCTGATTCACCCCTTCACTGCCATGGTGGATATATATTAAACAGCCACTGCAGAAATCACCCATAAGATATAGAATTAAATAATCCCCCATTTGCATTTTTATCT
The DNA here is from genome assembly GCA_023362775.1 of Charina bottae. Classification (NCBI taxonomy): domain Eukaryota; kingdom Metazoa; phylum Chordata; class Lepidosauria; order Squamata; family Charinaidae; genus Charina; species Charina bottae. The sequence goes on along the minus strand of JALMGJ010000002.1, from coordinate 57,750,873 downwards.
TTGGAAGTTACCAAGCCTGCCCACATCCCACAGATGGAGACAAATAGATTTCTCTCCAAGAGGCAAGGAAAGAGGCAAGTGCTTGACATACAGGGAAATTCTATGGACTTTGGAAAGATGCACTTGAAAATTCTAATGCCTGACTTGTGTGAGTTAGCAAATCTTACATTGACAGCATTTGAAAAGCAGCCCACAATTTCCGAAATTCATGATGATGATGATGATGATGACGATGACATCCATTCAATCATGTCCGATTCTCAGTGATTCTATGGACTAGCTCTCTCCACTTTTTCCAAACTTGTATACCATCTTTTAGTTGTTTAATGCTCTGTCTAGTGTCAACTTTGATGGTGTCTAGCCACCGTGTTTTTTGGGAGCCTTGTTTCCTTTTACTACTGACCATACTGAGCATAATTGCCTTTTCCAGTGAGTTTGATCGCATGACATGGCCGAAATAAGTAAGGCAGAGTTTTGTGATTCTGAAATGCATAGTTTGTTATAAATTCATTCATTTGGAAACTGGAGTTGATTTGTCTCCTTTGCCTAGCATGAAATTAGTCTTATTCACACACCAGATTGCTAGACCTACTTGATACTTTAGTTTTAATGAGACTAGAAGAAGCTCTGGGAAAGGAGCCTATTCTTCTCCATCACCTGGACTCATATCTTCAGAGTAAGTATTATAAAAATAACATACATAGTTGAAACTCTACCTCTGAAAAGTGTTTTGACTGGAAGTGTTTCTCCCCTCCCCAATCTTATTTTGTGAAGAAGAAAGAACTTGGAAAAATCAGGAGGTAATCTGAAGAGAGGTTTAGAGGATTTAGCCATCTCTAGATGTCTGAAGTGATATGGAAATGTCAGGATTACTTATTTATTTGTTTGTTTATTTTTCCGATTTTGCCACTGCCCTTCTCCCCCAGAAAAGGGATTCTCGTCACCTGTGTTTAGTTTGATTATGATCCAGAGAAATGTAAGCATTTCACAATCAATTGGAAATACTGGTTGATGAAAGAAAAATAAATCTATATGCCTTTAGAGAATTGAAGAAAGGTCAGTCATAAAATAACATTTTAAAGCTCATGAAGTTTTGACTTGCTTTTAAGCCAGCTGTCAAGCATGCTGTTCAGGATTTCCTAACACCATTTCTTTTCAAAATTCTCCCACTATCCTTTTCAAATCCTTTTCCTCTTTGCTTCTCTCTTTTACCACCACCTCCAGCCAAGTCAGATTGCAACAGGACTATTTTTATCTCTATGTACAGAAAATAAAGCAGATTTGTGGAACAGAATCATGAAATCTCTACATACAATAGGTGAAAAGATTCCTCCTTCTCTTATAAAAACTTTCCACCATATACATGCAAGGTACCTACTGCATTAATTGAAATTAAGGTTGCTGAAACCTGATTTTCCTCCTTTTATGTGCAATTACCACCATGTTTCATTATCTTTTCTGTCTGGAATATACTGAGAAAGCAGAATCAAAGAAAAAGAATGGAATATTTTATTTTAGGTATTATTACCTTTTTCTACTCTGAATGACCACTACAAAAGGGTAACACAAGTTGAAAGAATGTCCATTGGACAAGTACAACCCACAACCATTATTGACAAAACATTCCTGTACTCCTAGAATAGCATATCAAGTGCTATAGAATTGTTCAGCTTCATCCTACCAAGGTCCAAAACAAAGCTCCAGCCGTATAAGGAAGGACCCCAACATAGATACTACTTCCCCATCAGTCTCCTAGGTTGGCTAATCTACGTATAATCCAGGATAAATTTTGATCAGCCCCTTCCAAATCTATTTGTCTTTCAACCCTGTCAATCAGCTGCTGGACTTCTCTGGCCCTCAATCTCTTGGCAGTCAGATTGCTGGAAAAAGAGTTCTGACTGGGTTCCCATATATTTTAAATCTTTTTTTTTAATGTTGTATTTTCATATAGTTCACTTACTGTGTGGCTGTCCTGTTTTGGTATTGTTTTTAATAGTGAAAGGTGGATAATACATTTTGCAAATAAATATATAAATATTGTGCACAATAACATACACAATATGAAAAAAAACAATCTCAATTTTGGGAGTGCAACCAGTCATATATATTGGAGATTACTACCACTGGGCTGGATCGAGGTTGAGCTATACTTGCGCTTTCACATTCTTCTCTCCCATCAGTTATCTCCTAGCTGCTTTTAAAGGTAGATTCCTAAAGTAGATGTCCTTCAATATAGGTTTAGAAGAGATGGCATTTAGAAAATACACATACGTATTAGGAGGTAACATGCCTGATCTAAACTTTAAATGAGAATTATCTGTAATATGAAAGGGACAAATATGTTGTTGTTTATTCGTTCAGTCGTTTCCGACTCTTCGTGACTTCATGGACCAGTCCACGCCAGAGCTTTCTGTCGGCCGTCACCATCCCCAGCTCCCCAATGGTTGAGTCCGTCACCTCCAGAATACCATCCATCCATCTTGCCCTTGGTCGGCCCCTCTTCCTTTTGCCTTCCACTTTTCCTAGCATCAGCTTCTTCTCCAGGGTATCCTGTCTTCTCATTATGTGGCCAAAGTACTTCAGTTTTGCCTTTAATATCATTCCCTCAAGTGAGCAGTCTGGCTTTATTTCCTGGAGTATGGACTGGTTTGATCTTCTTGCAGTCCAAGGCACTCTCAGAATTTTCCTCCAACACCACAGTTCAAAAGCATCTATCTTCCTTTGCTCAGCCTTCCTTATGGTCCAGCTCTCGCAGCCATAGGTTACTACAGGGAATACCATTGCTTTAACTATGCGGACCTTTGTTGTCAGTGTGATGTCTCTGCTCTTAACTATTTTATCAAGATTTGCCATTGCTCTCCTCCCAAGAAGTAGACGTCTTCTGATTTCCTGGCTGCAGTCAGCGTCTGCAGTAATCTTTGCGCCTAGAAATACAAAGTCTGTCACTGCCTCCACTTTTTCTCCCTCTATTTGCCAGTCATCAATCAAGCTCGTTGCCATAATCTTGGTTTTTTTGAGGTTTAACTGCAGCCCAGCTTTTGCACTTTCTTCTTTCACCTTCGTCATAAGGCTCCTCAACTCCTCCTCGCTTTCAGCCATCAAAGTGGTATCATCTACATATCTGAGATTGTTAATGTTTCTTCCAGCGATTTTAACTCCAGCCTTGGATTCCTCAAGCCCAGCATGTCGCATGATGTGTTCTGCGTACAGGTTGAATAGGTAGGGTGAGAGTATACAACCCTGCCGTACTCCTTTCCCAATCTTAAACCAGTCCGTTGTTCCATGCTCTGTTCTTACTGTTGCTACTTGGTCGTTATACAGATTCCTCAGGAGGCAGACAAGATGACGTGGTATCCCCATACCACCAAGAACTTGCCACAATTTGTTATGATCCACACAGTCAAAGGCTTTAGAATAGTCAATAAAACAGAAATAGATGTTTTTCTGAAATTCCCTGGCTTTCTCCATTATCCAGCGGATATTGGCAATTTGGTCTCTAGTTCCTCTGCCTTTTCTAAACCCAGCTTGTACATCTGGCAATTCTCGCTCCATGAATTGCTGGAGTCTACCTTGCAAGATCTTGAGCATTACCTTACTGGCATGTGAAATAAGTGCCACTGTTCGATAGTTTGAACATTCTTTAGTGCTTCCCTTTTTTGGTATGGGGATATAAGTTGATTTTTTCCAATCTGATGGCCATTCTTGTGTTTTCCAAATTTGCTGGCATATGGCATGCATCACCTTGACAGCATCATCTTGCAAGATTTTAAACAGTTCAGCTGGGATACCGTCGTCTCCTGCTGCCTTGTTATTAGCAATGCTTCTTAAGGCCCATTCAACCTCACTCTTCAGGATGTCTGGCTCTAACTCACTGACCACACCGTCAAAGCTATCTCCAATATTATTATCCTTCCTATACAGATCTTCCGTATATTCTTGCCACCTTTTCTTGATCTCTTCTGCTTCTGTTAGGTCCTTACCATCTTTGTTTCTGATCATACCCATTTTTGTCTGGAATTTACCTCCGATGTTTCTAATTTTCTGGAAGAGGTCTCTTGTCCTTCCTATCCTATTGTCTTCTTCCACTTCCGCACATTGCTTGTTTAAAAATAATTCCTTATCTCTTCTGGCTAACCTCTGGAATTTTGCATTTAATTGGGCATATCTCCCCCTATCACTATTGCCTTTTGCTTTCCTTCTTTCTTGGGCTACTTCCAGTGTTTCAGCAGACAGCCATCTTGCCTTCTTGGTTTTCTTTTTCTTTGGGACGTTTTTTGTTGCCGCCTCCTGAACAATGTTGCGAACTTCTGTCCATAGTTCTTCTGGGACCCTATCTACTAAATCTAGTCCCTTAAATCTATTCTTCACCTCCACTGCATATTCCTTAGGAATATTAGTGAGCTCATATCTAACTGATCTGTGGGTCTTCCCTATTCTCTTTAGTCTGATTCTAAATTTTGCAATAAGAAGTTCGTGATCTGAACTACAGTCAGCTCCAGGTCTTGTTTTTACCGACTGTATAGATGTCCGCCACCTTTGGCTGCAAAGGATGTAGTCAATCTGATTTCGGTGTCGACCATCTGGTGAAGTCCATGTATAAAGTCGTCTTTTAGGTTGTTGGAAGAGAGTGTTTGTTATGCACAGTGAGTTGTCTTGGCAAAATTCTATCAGCCTATGTCCTGCTTCATTTTGTTCTCCCAGACCATGCTTGCCTGTAATTCCAGGTGTCGTCTGACTACCCACCTTAGCATTCCAGTCTCCTGTAATGAAAATAACATCTCTTTTTGGTGTATTATCTAGTAGGTGCTGCAGATCCTCATAGAACTGATCTACTTCTGCTTCTTCAGCATCTGTGGTTGGGGCGTATATTTGGATCACTGTGATGTTAAATGGCTTACCCTGAATTCGAATTGAGATCATTCTATCGTTTTTTGGATTGTATCCAAGCACTGCTTTAGCCACTTTATTATTAATTATGAAGGCTACTCCATTTCTTCTGTGGTCCTCTTGTCCACAGTAGTAGATCTGGTGGTCATCTGATGTGAAGTGGCCCATTCCAGTCCATTTCAGTTCACTGACACCTAAAATGTCTATATTTAATCTTGACATCTCACCAATAACCACATCCAATTTGCCCTGGCTCATAGATCTTACATTCCAGGTTCCTATGGTGTGTTGATCTTTAGAACATCGGATTCGTCGTTCACCACCAGCACCGTCGGCCGCTAGCCGTCCTTTCGGCTTTGAGCTAGCTGCGTCATCACGTCTGGGGCTAGTTGAACGTATCCTCTGTTCCTCCCCAGTAGCATTTTGACCATCTTCCGACCTGGGAGTCCCATCTTCCGATGGTATACCGTCATATCTCTGGTTGTACTGATCCATTTAGTTTTCATGGCAAGAATACTGGGGTGGGTTGCCATTACCTTCCCCAGGGATCGTATTTAGTCTGACCTCTCTGCCACGACCTTCCCGTCTTGGGTGTCCCTTCACGGTTTAGCTCATGGTTTCATTGAGGTGCTCAAGCTCCAGCACCACGACAAGGTAACGATCTCCTTTGCTGGAGGGGACAAATATACTCTTGTACAAAATTAAAGCGAAATTACGTATATTTGTTGAGAATTCATCACTCCAAATGTGAACTTATACCTGTGTTTGTTTTCTCTCCCTCTCTCCCTCTCTCCCTCTCTCTGGAAGACTGGAATCTATACAGCAATCGAAGAGAGTATTTGTAGCTCAAGGTTGAACTGTGGAGTCCTTGGTGCTCTCTGAGCCTTGTTGTTTTCTTGCAGACGTTTCATTGCCAGACTAGGCAACATCTTCAGTGCGAAAAGGGAGTGGGACTTGCTTTCTGTTTATATACCATGGCTTGTCTTGCTTCTGTTGGTGGAGGTGTTGTTATCCCCTTAGGAGTTCCTTGATTGGGCTGTTGTTTGCTGCTTGGTTCATTGACTGAGTTAATAGTTCTTTGACTAGGGTATATTGTGCTGTTTGATTGTTTATCTGGTGCTAATCTCGGTGTTAATCTTTGCATATCTGGGTATTGATTGCTGGCAAGAAGGTCTTTTGGCTTTTCTATTGTCTCTTATGAATGGTATTTAAATGTTGTTTACCTTTATGTGTCTGTTGATGGCTGCTTTGAGTGCCAAGCTTCCAGGAATTCTCTAGTGTTTTTGGATTTGGCTTGGTTTAGGATGCTCACACCCTCCCAGTTGAAAGTATGGTCAAGTCTGTCCATGTCTTGACCATCTTCCAGCAGGGTGGATACCCATGCAGCTTTATCAGGGAGTGCCTGACTGCATGGCCTACTGCAGCGCAGCCAGCAGAGGCTATGCGGGGGATGGCACTGCCATGCATCGGAAACATCTCAGGGGCTACTGGTGGACTGTTGCAACCATATGGCATGGCTGTGGTGCATGGACTGGCCAGGACCCTTCAGAACATCTTGGGTAGCCCAGGGGACCCAGTGGCCCAGGAGGGGGAAACAGGAGTTATCTACAGCTTGCAGTATTGGGACTGTGGCAGCATGGACTGGCCAGGACCCTTCAGAACATCTTGGGTAGCCCAGGGGACCCAGTGGCCCAGGAGGGGGAAACAGGAGTTATCTACAGCGTGCAGTATTGGGACTGTGGCAGCCACTGTGTGGGACAGATGGGCAGAGGACTGGTGGGGCACATCTACAAGCACCGGCTGGCGGTCAGAGGACACGGTGGAAGCTCCTTGGTCTCATGGCACATGGATAGACTTGACTATGCTTTCAACTGAGAGGCTGTGAGCATCCTAAACCAAGCCAAATCCAAAAACACTAGAGAATTCCTGGAAGCTTGGCACTCAGACAAAGCAGCCATCAACAGACACATAGAGGTAAACAACATTTACATACCATTCATAAGAGACAATAGAAAAGCAAGAAGGCCAGAACACCTCCTTGCCAGCAATCAATTCCCAGATATGCAAAGATTAACACCGAGATTAGCACCAGAGGAACAATCAAACAGCACAATATACCCTAGTCAAGGAACTATTACCTCAGTCAATGAATCAAGCAGCAAACAACAGCCCAGTCAAGGAACTCCTAAGGGGATAACAACACATTCACCAACAGAAGCAAGACAAGCCATGGTATATAAACAGAAAGCAAGTCCCACTCCCTTTTTGAACTGAAGATGTTGCCTAGCCTGGCAATGAAACGTCTGCAAGAAAACAACAAGGCTCAGAGAGCACCAAGGACTCTACGCAGCAAGTTATCCATCTTCCACTCCTGTTTCCTTGGATAGAGCTGTAATTACTCTACACAGCTTGTGCTAAATGAACCTATATTTATGGTTATCATTTTTACTTTCTAATCAAACATGGCAAGCAAAAAATTCACAATCTTGCTCAAGCTCCTCTGTTAAAGTAGGCATTAATAACAAATATTTCCTTTTTTTGAGCAGGGAATTAAGCCTAAGAACAATAAGTTGCTGAAGGCCACAAACTGAATCCAGAGCAGAAGTGATCTGTAAACCAGGGGCTGTTTCAATTATAGCTTTCAAGCACGCTCATGAATGGCCTTGAGGGCTAGGCACTCTTTCATTTATACCAGTTATTGACAGTTGTCCATCTTTCTTTCATATAAACAATAGTGTAATCTGGACCCAGAAAGCTTTGAGAAAAAGTCTTGTTTTGAGAAATGAAGAGTGTCAGTTCTGCAGTGAGATAATGCAGCAGAAGGTCAAGGCTGACAAATCAATGCCTGGCTAATGCCTCAGAGGCATTCCCTACAGTGTTAGTCCAGGAGAGATAAAGGAGCAATCTCTCCTTCAACTTGATTCTAAACAATGGAAACCATTATAAATAGAGAGGATCATAATCAGACTCAATTTGTTTTGGACAATTCAGTCACAACACAATGAATCAGTTTCTTGGTAAGCAAGCAGGAATTAAGTTAAAGGTTTAAAGGAAAATATACAAAATAATGTTTTCCTCAATCACTAAATGTTTTATTAAAATATTAACCTACTGGGAAATATTTTATCTAAGCATTAGAGACAGATTTCTCTTATTATTTCCTGCTTGCTTTGCAGTCAGGAGATGCTACATATGGCATTGAAATATCAGAGCTTTCTTCTTCAAGCTGCCTGACTGTGTGTCATACGTTGCATTTACTTTCAAGTTGGCGGGATGTGGACCACGGTAGGTTGGCTTGAAGCTAGTCCTAGACTCAAGATTCTTTATTGCACAGAACAGCATCAGCATGCTTAGAGTAAAACTGAGACTGGATTATGCTTTTGGCCAAAATTTGCCAAAACTTACAGGTTATGTTGTTATAAATGAAGTGAAAGAAACAAAGTGAAAATAGAATGACTGCAGAAAGAGAAAGTAAAAGTTGTATGTAAACAAATGATAGAAGATATATTGATCTCCCAACAGAAAGAATGGAAAGTGGTTGAAAGGAGAAAGGAATGAGGAATCTGCTTGGAATGGAGAGAAAAGAATTAGGCTACCAACAGCCGCAGTGTAGTACTAAAGGGAAGTATGAAGAATGAGGCTTGGTGGAATGATGAATTGGGAGAGGAAGGAAGGAAGGAAGGAAGGAAGGAAGGAAGGAAGGAAGGAAGGAAGGAAGGAAGGAAGGAAGGAAGGAAATGAGGGGAAATTGCTGGGAAAAAATGAGAATGAGATAAATATATATTTATATATAAATATATATAAATATATATTCTCTTCGAATGAGATAAATATATTGCATAATGTGTGTTTGTATGTGTATGTGTATGTGGTGTGACAGTTGCAAAGCATGTTGCCAAAGGGAACAAGGAACATTTAAGATTCAGAGACAGAGAACATCCAGAGCAAATTTCATGGAAATAAAACATTGTTTTGGAACTGGTGAAGAGGACTACTAAAGGAACACCCAGTAGATTAAGTGGCGTTAAAAATAAAAGCGTGGGAGTGATTTGATATAAAGTGAGGGAGTGCTGGAAGGAATATTTTAGAGATTTGTATGAGAATGATAGTGATATGTTAGAGAGTGAAATTGAAACAAATACTATAAATATTAGTATCCAAGAAAGAACAGATAAAAAGGAAGTCATCAATACTATGAAGATGTTGAAAAATGATAAAGTTCCAGGTATAAAAAGTAGATAGGATTTTCCAGCACCTTTCTCCTATCCCTTCCCTCTCCAAGAGAAAGCCTGACTCAGTACCATAATTCTGCCTTCCTGCTAGCTCCTGAAAGCTTGAGAAAGCAATTTGCCAAGCCAATTGTCATGAGATTGGCATGGTCTATGATAACTCTCCCTTGGCAATGGCTCATAGCCATTTGTGAGTTCACCAGAGGGGTTTGAGAGAGAGAAGCTCTTGAAGTTTCCTTGTCCAAAAGTTCCACCAGCTCAATACTATCACTGAAAATGTCACCACCACCTGCATCTTAGATGGTGCTGGAACATGGAACAGACCTTTCTTTGAAGACAAAAGTATGCAGTCAAACACATGAATGGATGCATGCTTTTTGATAACCAGGTGCCAGATCATTTATAGACAGTCAGATCTAGCCCTTTATATTGGGCCTAAACTAATCAAAAGCCAAAGATGCTTATATAATAATGTTCTAATGTTAAAAATATAGTTTAGCTGGCTCATTTATCATTAGTGTTTTGGGACACATTTAAAAAAAATATTGAAGTAAGTAAAGAACTTACATTAATCTAATATGACTGTGACCAGAATATGTGAAACTCTGATAGGATCACCAGAAAGGCTACATCTGGCATTCCTCTCAAACAGGGGACTAAGTCTCTATTCTTGGAGTTACCAAGAGACCATTTCAAAGTTAAGGAGTAGCTGTTTCCCAAGATCATCCTACTCTTCACAGATGTCCGACCAAGGACAGGATGAAACAAAGTAGAATCCAAGTAAAACCCTTTAGTGGCTAAAATAAATGCTTCCTTAATTCTGTATTACATACTGAACTGTTAGGATTGTAGAGTTTGATGTACCCAGGCCTGCAACTAGGGTCTGTGTCACCTGGGGCAAACATGGATTCCATGCCCTCCCCTGCAGGGTAGAGTCCCCCCCACACCCCCAACGCAGACCCCCCTCCACGAAGCAGCGCAGGGCTCCCCCTGGACAAGTGCCCCACTCCTGGCTGCGATCTCTCACTGCCCCCGGCTCCGGAGAAAGGACCCGCTGCACTCCCGTCTGCCCATCCAAGCCAGGCGGAGCGAGCTGCCCACCACCATGCTCCCAAGCAGGATGGTCTGGAGTGGCGCTGGGGGGCACACGTCCCTGCAGCCACCCCGGAGCCCATGGCCAGCCCCGGGGAGTGGATGACCCCAGCTGCACAACGCCCTGGCAGGCCTCTACGTGAGCGGTGGCGGTGACAGGAGAGCGGGCCTCCCTCAGGGCTGGCTGTCAGAAGAGGCATTTTGGCGCCCTCCCCAGCACGGTGTCTGGGGCACATGCCCCGCTTGTCCCCCTCTAGTTGCGGCCCTGGATGTACCATGCACTTAACACGAACAGGTACACACCACTGCCCATTTTCTCCTTGCCAATCTTCCAGTAAAACCACCAGCACTATACCTGGGCAACCAGATCCTAGGGAATCCACTTAACTTCCTCAGTTTTCACAGCAAACCCCAACTAGTTTGTACCAGATTTGTCTATTTCCCATCTGCACTGCAAATTTGGGGGATTATTACTGTAAATTATTGTTTTATTGTTTTTATTATAGCTTGCATCTGCATATCATCTAGAGTACATCAGGACTGAGGCAATAGATTTCATAAATAAATTAATAATAAAGTGTGCCTTATTTCTCATAGGATGCAGTTGTAACGAGCTTTACCTTATGGCAAAATCCAATTATCCCAGTATAGGCTGTTTCCTTTTCGCATCAAAACAAAGCACTGGATAAGCTGGATAAGAAGCCTGTTATTCTGACTTTACATGCACACTTCTTCTGTATTTTTTAGCTGTTTTTATTAAGAAGGAAACCAGAGTAGGAGCATTATTGTAAACCTATTTTTGAATGTGTATCTTCAAAACTTTAAGGAAAACTATAAGGAAAAAAGAAAGCTAAGCAGAGATTGGAATACTCCATATAGTCTAATAGTTTTCTTAAGCTGCAATTCTATGGTCTCTGGATGGGCATCCCAGCAGAATATGGCTGCCATTGATCTTTCTACCACTTTATCCCATTGGTAGGATAGACGGCGGGGGGGGGGGAGAATTGAGGGTATCTGACAATCTTCAAGTTTATTGGGCTTGTTTGTTCTCCATTACACCAACACACATGGATAAAAATTATGCAGGAAAAAGGAAAGTTGCCTTATTTTGACTCTGGCTCTCAATTCACTTGGTTCCTTATTGTCTAAAGTGAGTGGCAACAACATTCTTTCCTAGTTTAGCCTGTAGATGGCAAGCAATTAACCTCTGACCTCTCAAATTACCCTTACACTATTGCAGTCATAACCATTTAATGGCCAACCACTTTTTGTCCAACTACTGCAGGGGTGGGCAACGTCAGGCCTGTGGGCCGTATAAGGCCCGCAGGGCTCCCGCCTAAGGCCCGCGGGGCTCCTGCCCGCAAACCCCGCCCCTTCCATGCAATTGGCTCCTGCCCTCAAACCCTGCCCCCCAGTGCTTGTGATTGGCTCCCGCCCGCAAACTCTGGCCCCCGGTCCATGGAAATCCCAGAAACCCCCCCCATCCCCCCGGTACCCAGTTATAAATATCTAAATGGCCCTTGGCAGAAAAAAGGTTCCCCACCCTTGAACTACTGTGTTCTGCAAATATGGTATGGAGGCAAACTTTATTGAATGTAGTGAAACTGGCACAAGATAGCATGCATGACAAATATAACATTTCTGTGCTACTTTTAAATATGTTTTTGGTGTGTTCTTTTCATAAATATGAACTAAGAAGATACTATTTGCTTAGCATATTTTATTTTACATTCTAAAAATTTCTTTAAGTGTTCTCTGCTCCTGAATGTCAGCCACAGAACTGTAGAGAAACTAGACTTCTGTCTTTTAAAAAAGTAGGAAAGGCTATGAAAATCCAATAAATTAAACAAATGCATACATATTGCAAAGTATTTACAGTGATGGGGACTACCCCATTCAACTTTCCTCCACATGGGTGTGCAGACATAGATTGGGCTTTCTATCTGGCTCAAGGCTATGTAAACATCTTCACAGATAATGAGGACTTATTATCTTTCCCTTTTAGTTCAGTGCTTTAATCAGAATCCTACTTCTGAAGGGACATGGATGATGAGAAGAGGACACTGGGAGTTAATCAGTAGAAGTTCCTATATTGATGAAAATAGTGTAATGGAAGTGGGAGACAAGAGGAGGATTAAAAATTCCATATTAGTGTTACAAGATGAATTGGTCAGAGTTAGGGACTGCATAAGACGACAGGGCCATTTTAATTGTAAAGGCAAAAATAGCTTAATAACATGTATTACCATGTTAAAAAGCTGTTAAGGCTGTGCTTTTGAATTGTTTGGAATGGAAGTGCAAGATGGTTGGGGGCAACTGTTCAGGAGGGGGTGAATTTTTATGGTGATATGATTTAATACATTAATATGGTTAGCGTTTTATACTTTCATTTTATGTGATCTTTTTAATGAGATGTAAGGCACATAGAATTGTTAGATGTGGTATACGAATAACTGTAAAAATAAAACATAAACAAACACATAGGTGTATATCTTAGAGTTAAATCACACACACACACACACACACACACACACACACACACACACACACACATATATATATATATATATATATATATATATATATATATATATATATATTTCTTTTTCAATTTCTATTACCACACCATCTCCCCCAAAGGGGACTCTGGGCGGTTGTGTGTGTGTGTGTGTGTGTGTGTGTGTATAAAAATAAAAATCAGGTCCTCTGTGCAAGCACCGGGTCATTACTGACCCTTTGGAGGGATGGCACTTTCGCTGACATTTTCTAGGTAGACTTATAGCGGCGTGGTTTGCCATTCCCTTCCCCAGTCGTGATTACCTTTCCTCCAGCTTATTACTCATTTTACCAACCTCGGAAGGATGAGTCGACCCAAGCCGGCTACCCGAGAAACCAACTTCCGCTGGGATCAAACTCAGGTCATGGGGAAAGTTTCGGTTGCAGTACTGCTGACTACCACTCTGCACCACACGAGGCTCCTAAAATCTTATTTAGAAAATCTGATATATGGCTTAACATTATGATGCCCTCAACTATTTATTTATTGATTTTTATTTATTTAGTTTTCGAATTTTGCCACCGCCCATCTCCCCCAAAAAGAGGGACTCTGGGTGGTTTACAACAACAAACACATTAAAATAATTTACTTATGCACATATTTACTTATTACTTACTTATTTACTTACAATTTACTTATGCAATTTACTTATGCACATTCCCATTCACCTTAAATTAACAATTACATTCCAAATGAATACATGTGTCTAATTAAATTTTATAGGTATCTTGTCATTAGGACAAATCAACAGACTATATTTCCTGTTCTTAATAATCAGATCAGATTGCACTGAAGTCCTGTACTTGGCAGTTTTGCAGCTGAAAGTTGAAAGGTTTGTTGACAACTTGACCCCTAAACGTCAGCAGAAATATATGAATACTGGATTTCTGTAGGGACAAAGGCTGTTGATCTGCTCATTATCTTGTCTTCTTCTTTAGGACCTGGTGTGGCATCATTTGTTCACTCCAGTATAGAGAAGAAAATGTAATCTCCTTTTTTGTATTGCATCTCATTCCTGGATGGTAGGAAAGAATGCCTGCTAGATACTAACTATACCAAAGATCAGGCTGAGTCAAAGAATCACTCTTTGCGACGTACCCATATATTACCCAAGAACTCACGTATCAGAGAAGAAGGATCAAACTTCTGGCAACTAAGCATATTCCAAATACCAAACCAATAGTTCATTAAGCACCCTGAACATCTCCAGCTGAAGTCAGAACCTCAGCTACAGAACCAATTTGAAACAGGAAACTAAATATTCTTCTTTAAGTCTCTTTAGGTCAGTGCTTTCCAAACTGCTGCTGTTGGCGACACACCTGCAGTGACACACATGCAGTGGTGTGCATGGCGGTGGGGGCATGCACGGTGGCAGCAGTGTGGATGGCGGCGGCAGTGGCGGCGGCGGCGTTGGCGGCCTCGTATTTTCCGCTGAAATGAGGAAGCGCTGATGGCGCGCCGCTGCCATCGTCACTGCCGCCGCTGCCATGCACACCACTGCTGCCGCACGGGCCCCCGCGCCGCCGCCGTGCACGTCCACTTCCAGGTTGTGTCACGACACACTAAACTGTGTGTTGCAACACACTAAAGTGTCACGACACACCGTTTGGAAAGCTCTGCCTTAGGTGATTCCAGTGACATTCCAATCACGTGCATGATATCACATGGCTCCTATCACTATTTGTGGATAAAAATAACTTCTTTCCCCGATAGTAGGATGGTCCAAGTAAGGGTGCCATCTATAGAGAGACTGAGCACACTATTGTCAGCAATACAGGCTTTCCATTCAGTTATTTTCCCTTAATGAACACAGCTGAAGTCTTTCCTTCTATGTTTTAAACTTAAGTGACTGCTAAATAACATTGCTAGTGAATTTATATTTCTCTTAAAATCAGGTGTACTTCACCATCGGTATCAATAGAACAAAATTTAGGGGTGCCTTTTGCCCTTCTGGTTGAAATGGAACAGGAGATGACAATGAGCAAGTGTAAATATGTCCTGGATAATGGGGAAAGAGATCAGATTTTTACTGTTCAGAATATCATTGAGAAATGTATGAATCTGAGAAAGTTTATTGCATATTTGTTGAATGAAAGTGTATTAAAAGGTGAATAGGTTTGAATTATGGAAATTTAATGCAAATAGGGAGTTGACATTTGGTTGCTGAATGTGTTAAGCATTGTATAGACTGAATGCATAATGAATAGTTCAATAGTGAACAGATTGTAAGACAAGGATATGTGCTGTCCATTAGTTTGTTTACTGTATTTAATGATAAATGTATACATCTTTGTTTGAGGAGATGGATATATGTGTATTTTTGTATTCAGACAATGAAGTGGAAAGTGGAAATGTCACATGTCATATTGATTACTATGGCAACTGATTATTTGTTATCAACAAGTTCTTTTTTATAGAAGAGAGATCTTTTGTTTAAGCAGTCTGGCTATGCTTATCTCAACCTATTCAGATGTAAGTTTTTTTCTGCCTGTGTGCCCCTCTGAGGTGAAACAGATTCCTGAAAATATGTTCTTTTTGTTTTGAATAAATGCAACTATATTTTATACTGCAAAAGACTATTTTATTGATCTCTCTCTTTGCAAGCTTCTGCAACTCTGCACTTAAAAAATAAATATTAATAACAAAAGTTGTCTTGCTTCACAAGAAAATGGAGTAAATGATGGCAAGTTATACATATGGCAAGAAATTAGAAAAAATAGATGAATGTGTGTACCTTGATAGAATATGTATCTAGTCTGTATAATTAGGACAGTCTTATCAAATAAAATAAAATAAAATATTCACTAAAGAAGGGGAAACGGGTAGAGAACTTCTAAGACACTATCTGTTGCTAAGAACTAATGTTAATCAACAAAAGCAAAAATGTCTCTGTGTTTGGAAATGAGTGGTTTGTCAGCAGAAACATAAAAGTAAGTTCAATGCAGTGAGAATGGGGTACTTAAGTGTGTATGGTAAAGCAAGAAATACAGTTAAAAATAAATTGTTCCTGCATAAATGTGGATTGAATACAAAAGTGAATCACCAGTAAGAAGTACTTTGTTGGAGATAAAATGAATGGGGATTGAGCTGCGAAACAAATGTTTGAAGGAAGACTAAATGGGTAGAGAATTTTGAGAGAAGCAATTTGTGTGCTTTTGGAGATTGGGAATTTAACCTGAACAAGGACTCCTGAAGCAGCTCTTCATAACTTTAACAGAAAGATGTTCTATTACAAGAAGTACAGGGCAGAAAGGACAGCCTACTGTAGCTCTTAGTGAGCTGCATCCTATCAGGCAGAGAGTCAGACAGTAAATGGGTTGAGAAGACAATGGCAGGAAGAAATCTCAGAGAAAAGCAGAGGAAGAGATACAGAGAAAACTCCCAGGAAATGCTAAACTCTCTATCTGCCCTCCACTGCCTGGTCAGTAGGTGGGTAATGCTGAATAATGCTGGTGCCACACTTCCAAAAGAGAGGAAGGGGAAGATCAAGAAAGGCATGGTTGGATGGAGTTGATGAGATCTTTTATATATATATTTATTTATTTATTTATTTATTTATTTATTTATTTATTTATTATTAGGTTTTACATATACATAGATAAAAGTTGAAAACAGAAAAAGAAATAGAAATACAAAGCAAAGAAAGAAGAAAGAGTGTAGTAAAGAAAAGAAAAAAAGAAAAAGATGAAACAAAGAAATTAGTCAACTTAACATCAACTTCGCTGGACCGGTCATGTTGTTCGAATGCCTGACCATCGTCTTCCAAAGCAGCTACTTTACTCCCAACTTAAGAATGGAAAACGGAATATTGGTGGACAGCAAAAGAGATTCAAAGATACTCTCAAAGCTAATTTTAAAAAATGTAATATCAGCATTGAGAACTGGGAAGCCCTAACTCATGAGCATTTCAATTGGAGGTCAGCCTTTATTAATGGCGCTATGGACTTTGAAGAAGCACGAGTACAGGGCGAAAGGGAGAAAAGAGCTAAAAGGAAGGCACATCAGGCAAACCCTCATCATGACCGTCTCCCACCCGGAAACCTATGCCCTCATTGCGGGAGGTTGTGCGGATCCAGAATTGGCCTTTATAGCCACTTACGGATCCACCGTTAAAATTTTATCTTTGGAAGACAATCTTACTCGGCTACGAGTGATCGCCAATGATGATGATGATGAATGATTATCCCTGGTCATAGTGATTTAAAAAAATCAATCTTACATGCTAGGTCTAATTATAACATTAAAAAAACATTTCTTGTCTAATATATCAATTTATATATATATTAGTCTTCAAATCCCCATATAAGCTTTGCTCCCCCTGCATTTTGCAAATAGTCTGTTAATGGTTTCCACTCTTTAAGAAAATAATAATTTGAATTTTCTTTTAATAAACATGTCAATTTATTATTTTCTGCCATATCCATTACTTTTAACATCCAGTCCTGTATCATAGGTATAATCTGATTTTTCCAATTTTGTGCATATATGAGTCTTGCCGTTGTAATCATATATTGCGTAATTCTTGTAAATTGTTTTCCTATTTGTTCTTCTGATATTCCCAATAGAAATAACTCTGGTTTAAATGGAACTCGGATTTGTAAAATATTTTGCATCAATGAATGTATTTGAGTCCAAAACTTCTTTGCAATCTCACATGTCCACCACATATGGTAAAATGACCCCTCTTTTTTTTTTTTACATTTCCAGCACAAGTTGGTAACATTCCCATACATTTTAGCTAGTTTTTGTGGAGTCATATACCATCTGTACATCATCTTGTAGAAATTTTCCTTCAAATTATAACACAAAGTAAATTTTAGTCCTTTAGTCCACATGTCTTCCCATTGTTGCATTTGAATATTATGACCAATATTTTTTGCCCAGTTAATCATGCAATCTTTAACTCGTTCTTCTACCATTTCACCTTTTAACAATAATTTATACATTTTAGCAATTAAATGATCATCTGTCCCACATAATTGTATCTCAAATTCCTATTTGGTTTGTTCAAATTCAAGTTCTTTTTTATCTGATTTAAATTTTTCTACAAGTTGCATATATGAAAGCCATTGAAAAGTATATCCTTCTGAGGCATATTCTTCTTTTGATTTAGTTTTATATTGTCCTTGTTCTTTTTTTAAAAAGTCTTTGTGAGTCAGCCATTTATCTTTAACTCTTACTTCTGTTCTATGAAATGCTTCTTGCGTGGAAATCCATAGAGGTCTTTTATAACATAAAGTTAGTTTATATTTATTCCAAATTCTTAACAAAGATCTTCTAATATAATGATTTTTAAAGTCCACATTAACTTTCACTTTGTCATACCACAAATATCCATGCCATCCATATCTTAATTCATGGCCCTCCAAATTCAATAGTTTTTCATTTGTCAAAACTATCCACTCTTTAATCCATACCAAACAACAAGCAGCATAATATAATTTCAGATCCGGTAGACCCAGTCCGCCTCTTTCCTTTGAGTCTTGTAAGACTTTTTATTTTATTCTTGGTTTTTTCCCTTGCCAAATAAACTTAGAAATATCTCGCTGCCATTGTTTGAAAGGTTCTTCTGATGCCAATATAGGTAATGTTTGAAAAAGATATAAAATTCTTGGCAAAATATTCATTTTAATTGCTGAAATTCTACCTAATAATGATAGTTGTAATTTTTCCCATTGATCCAAGTCTTTTTTAATATCTGTCCAAAGCGGAATATAATTATTCTTAAACAACTTAACATTTTTAGTTGTTAAATATACTCCCAAATATTTCACTTTTTCTTCCATTGAATATCCCATTATTTCTTTCAATTTCTCTTGTTGGTAATAGTCCATGTTTTTAGTCAAAACTTTTGTTTTCTGTAAGTTCACTTTAAACCCTGCTAACAATCCAAAGTCTTTCAATTTCTGAATCAATAATTCAATTCCATCTAGTGGATTTTCCAAAGTAAAGACTAAGTCGTCAGCAAAGGCTCTTAATTTATAAATTTCTTTTTTAACCTTAATACCATGGATACCTTCCTCTTGTCTAACATCTCTCAATAAGACCTCTAGTACCAATATAAACAAAAGTGGAGATAATGGACAACCTTGTCTTGTACCTTTTTGGATTTCACATGGTTTACTAAATTCTCTGTTAACAATTAGTTTTGCAAATTGGGGAGTATATATTGATCTAATCCATTTAATAAAGTTTCCTCCAAAATTCATATTTTCTAATACTTTAAACATAAAAGGCCAATTTAGATAATCAAAAGCTTTTTCAGCATCTATAAATATCAAGGCAGCTTGTTTTTCATAATGTTGTTCCAGATATTCCAATATATCTAATATATTTTGGACATTGTCACGGATCTGTCTCTTGGGCAGAAATCCTGCTTGATCTTGATGGATAAAGTTCTTAAGAATGTTTTTCATTCTTTATGCCAATATAGTTGTAAAAATCTTATAGTCATTATTCAGTAGAGATATTGGTATGTAATTCTTAGTTAAAGTCAAATCTTGTTCTTTAGGAATCAATGTTATATGTGCTTCTTTCCAAGTCTCTGGCATTGTTCCTGTTTCCAAAATTGAATTCATAGTCTTCTGTAAAGGTAAACATAATTCATCTTCGAAACATTTATAGTAAGCTGCTGACAGGCCATCCGGTCCTGGTGCTTTTCCACTACTAATTTTCTTGAAAGCCTTTACCATTTCTTCTGTTGTTATAGGATTATTAAGCATTAATCTTTGTTGGTCATCAAGAACAGTTAATTTCTGTTTACTCAGATATTTATCAATGTCCATCAAATTAACTTCTTGTTTTTTATATAATTTTGAATAATAATCATAAAAATCTTCTTGTATATCTATATTATTCACCATAACTTTTCCTTCATGTTGTATTTTAGAAATTAATTTTTTTTGTCTTTGTTTCCGTAATTTATAAGCCAACCATCTACCTGGTTTATTAGCATGTTCAAAATATTTTTGCTTTGTGAATTTCATTTGAGTCTCTATCTCTTGTGTCAATATCATTGATATCTGTTTTTGTAAAAATTTAATTTGAGTAAGCAAAGTATCGTCCATTGGCTTAACTCTTAAACATATCTCTTTACTTTTTATTTCATCTAAAATCAGTTGAATTCTCTCTTGTTTCTTTCTCCTCATTTGAGCATTATATTGAATAAAGTAACCCCTCATACTATATATGCTTTACTGGCATCCCATACAATATGAATATTGGTACCTTTGTTCGAATTCAGTTGAAAATATTCCTTTCACTTTTTTTTGCATGCCTCAACTATATCATTTTTCCAAAATATTGACTCATTTAATCTCCATCTAAATACATTTCTTTTTCCTTTAACAGTCAACATTACTGGATTATGATCTGAAAGGGTCTTGGGTAATATTTCAACTTTACTAATGTCCATCATTAGACTTTTAGATATCAAAATCATATCTACTCTGGAATGTGATTTAAATCTTTCTGAATAATACGTGTATTCTCTAGAAGTCCCATTCATAAGTCTCCATATATCTTGTAAGTCCAACATCTCTTTTAAGTCAAATAATGTTTGTGGCAATTTTCCCTGTGTACTCTTCACTTCTTTTTGTGATTGTCTATCCATCTTAGGGTAAATTACTCCATTCCAATCACCCATAAAACACCAATTTTCATAAGTTTGGTCCAAAAGTTTATCCATTAAATTTTTATAAAATACTCCTTTGTCCATATTTGGTGCATAAAGTCCAACAACTAATGTTTTAGTTCCTTGTATATTAATTTCAACTGCAACATAACATCCTTCATCATCAGTTAATATTAGATTTGGGTTTAACTTTGGTTGTATATACAAAACTACCCCTTTCGGGGGTTTTTCCCAGCCGAAATAAATTCTTCTCCAAATTGTTTTTGAATCAAATATTTAGTGTCTTTTTTGCAAATATGAGTCTCTTGTAAGCAAATAATGTCCAATTTCAATTTTTTCAAGAAATGAAAAATCTTTCTTCTTTTCTGTGGGGCATTATCCCCATTAATATTCCATGTCAAATATTAATTTTCCATAATTCTTTTGATGGTTAAAATCTCTTTTTCAAATCCAAACCTGTAGCTCGCATCTCGGATAAGTCTTCATTCCTCTTTTTATCTTTAGGTGATGCTCCTCCTTCTTCCAAATCTCCAGATATTACACTCATTTCTGTCTTGCATTTTTCTAAAAATGCTTTTGCTTTTAAAATGGAAGTTATTCTGAACCTCTGCCCTTTGAACATAAAAGATACACCTTCTAATTTCTCCCATCTGAATGGGATATTGTGTTGTTTTAATTTGTCTGTAAGGAAGGAGTGTGAGTGGCTCAGTGAGAGGCATGGTGGCTCAGCGGGTAAGACGCCAGGCTTGTCGATTGGAAGATTGCAAGTCCGGAGGTTCGAATCCCTAGCCCCACGTGACGGAGTGAGCTCCCGCACTCGCCCCAGCTCTTGCCAACCTAGCAATTCGAAAGCATGCAAATGCAAGTAGATGAATAGGTACCACTTCGGTGGGTAGGTAGCAGCGTTCCGCGTGCGTCATGCCGGCCACATGACCGCAGAAGCGTCTTCGGACAACGCTGGCTCTTCGGCTAAGAAACGGAGATGAGCACCGGCCCCTAGAGTCGGACACGACTGCACAAATGTGCGGGGGGAACCTTTACCTTTACCTTAAGGAAGGAGTAGTCTCTTCTTTTCCTTAATATTCTCAAAGGTATTTCTTTTAATATAATTATTTCTTTCCCTTCTATATTTAATCTTTTATTGTAATGTTTCTTCAAAATTTGTTCTTTTACCACTTTTCTCACAAAGTATATCAATATGTCTCTAGGAACTTTATTTTCTCTAGCATAACGTGAATTCACTCTAAAAATTTTATCTATTTCCAACTCTAAGTCTTGTTCTTTTTTTCTCTAAAATTTTTGCCAATACAAAAATAATCCTTTCTCTTACATCTTCATTTGCTTGCTCAGGGACTGCTCTCAATCTCAACATGTGTTCCTTCTCTCTCATCTCTGCTAATGCTGTAATATCCAAATTATGTTCAATTTCTTTAGTAGTATATTCTGATTTAGTCTCTAATTTTTGTATCTGACCTTGCATATCTTTAAGTTCACCTGACAGAGAGTTCACAACTTCCTTAACTGTTTGTACTTCCTTTTTAAATTCAAGTTTTATCTCCTGGGTAATTTCTTTTTTCATATCTTCCATCTTCTTATCCATCTTCTTATCTAATGATGCAATTTGTTCTTCCATCTGTTTGTTTTGCTGACCCAAATTAGTCAATGAATCTTCCACTTTTTTATTTAATGCTGCCGATGAATCTTCCACTTTCTTATTTAATGCTGCAATTGCTTCAAGAATTTTTTTCATTTCTGATAGTGGAGTTTCCGTTGATGGTGCAGGTGTCACAGACTCAGTTGACACTCTTCCAGTCTCTTTTTCTTTATCTTTATCTCTCCTCTTCAATACCACAAACGCCATGGTGTAGGTAGCATTCCTGTAAGAGAGAAAAAAAGAAAGGAGCAAGGGGGGAAAAAGGAAAAGAAAGAGAAAAAATAAAAAATATCAAAAATAGAAAAGGCAGTAATTACAGCAAAAAAAAAAAAAAAGGGGGAACTTAAAAAAAATTCCAAAAAGTAAAAGCAACCCTTTTAAAATAATTTTCTTCAAAGTTCATTTGTAATCCATTAGGTAAATAAGTCTATGTAATCTCAAAAGCAAAAAATAAAGCAACAGGTGGCAGCTTCCCCCCCCCCCCCACTATAGTCAAAACAGTCCTGGAGAAAGTAAACAGTTCCAAGGTTTCTCATGCCCACTAGTACTCTTCAATCCAACCAAAAGTAAATGAAGTAGAAAAGAAGTTATAGTAAAATTATTTGCAATACAAAAAGAAAGAGAAAGCAATAACAATCCAAATCACTTCTTCTCCCAAGTTACGTATTAAAAAATCCAGTTCTATATAGTAAGTCCAAACAGAGCATTAAAATTTAAAGCAAGGCTTGTAAGAGGAAAAAAAAAATTTCCGTAGCAATATTCACCAAAAAAGAATAGAAGGCAGAATGTTACTTATTCCATGTAGAAACAAAGTCCAAATTAAATATTTCCAGAATAAAAATGTATATAGTAACCAATAAGTAGAAAGTTTAAATCCAAGTAAAAGTAAAAGGCAAATCACTTTCCTTTATGGCAAAGTCAATTAGCTTTTCCTTCCCACCTTTTGACAGTCTTTGACAGGAAAGAAAAAAACACTACTAGCAATTATTTAACAAGTCCAGAGATAAATCTTAGAGCTTAATAAGGCAATTAAAGTTTAAAAATAAAACTAAAAAGTGCATCCAAAAGGTTGGGCGGGGAGCTACTTATCTTATTCAGATTCGCGGTTTCCAGAGAGCTTCTTGACAATCCCAGCCAACTTTTGCTGCTTCAATCTGCCTTCCCCTGTGGTGGAAATACGGGGGTCTTCAGAGAGCAGCAATCTGGCGACCCTTGTGGAAGATCTTCTCACCCTCTCTCCGAGGGTGATTTTCGGTGATTTTCTTCTTTTTAATCGCCACTGTTTGAAAAACGCGGAAACGAGGCTTGGAGCCTCGGTTCTCTGCTCTGCTCAACCCAACACCCGGAAGTGAAAGTCGAGTTGATGAGATCTTCAAAATGAAGGAGCTGAAAGTTTCAAGAAGGAAAGGAAATGCAAGAAATAATCTATGGGTGTGGAGGAAGCAAGGAAGGTAAATTATGTTGTATATATTTTTTATGTCTGTAGAATATGTGGCTGAGTTTTTAAAAAGCCAGGCCTCAAAACTTTTTTCCTGTTTGGGCTCAGGAGCACATGTTCACCCCCACTCAGGATTGTTAGTTTGCCTTCAGGTGCCGGCCAGTCTGAGAGTTCTGACCAATCAGAATTAGCTGTTAGAGCTTTGCCCATATTGGGAATCTGTTGCCTAGGTGTTTTGGTCACATGCTGAATCCTGTCCACTCAGATGCTGGTCAGGTAAAGATTTAAAATGTAAATGCCTTTTGTCCTCTGCTAACTACTCTGCATTCTGCTCTCTGCTATCTAAATGGCTATGTTAATCATCCATGCCATGCTTTGGCTAAAGAGGAAGATTCGAGGTTTGTTCCTATGTTTTTGTTTTTAAATAAAGCAACGTTTTTACTACAAACTTATCTCTTGGTTTTTCCATAACTCTGATCACAAATTTTATAAAAATACAAAAGGTTCTGTGCCCAGCAATTGCTTCTGGATCAGAGACAAAACTTATGGAATTATGAGAGAGAAGAAAGCTGACCTGTTTCAGTCTGCATTTGGAGAGGCTTCCTTTGTTTTTTGAAACTTGCCGGCAGTTACAGGAAGTTTCCATTGGAGGCGGAGTTTTGCCTCGTGTTTGCAAGCCTCGTGGTGTTTTTTGGATTACTACAACAGGGGAGAGAAGGAGCCATGGCTGCTGCTACAGCTTCAAATTTTCAAGGTATGCCCCTGGAAAGGCTTTCTAATTCTAATTATTTGAACTTGAACTTGAACTATTTGAAATTCTTTGAAAATGGAAAGTTTCTTGAGGAGAGAAAATTTATGGTCTGCAATTTCTGAACAAATTCCTCAGAATCCAGATCAAGCCTGGTTGAGGAAAGATGAGAAATGCAAAGCCTCCATTATTTTGGCTGTTCAGGATGATCAGCTTATTCACGTGAGAGGCAAAGAAACTTCCAAAGACTTATGGGACTATTTGCGTGCTTTATATGTGAAAACTAGTCCAGGCAGCAAGGTTATTTTAACAAAAAAACTGTACAAGGCTCACTTGCCTGAGAATGGAAATTTGCCAGATCATCTCCACAAGCTTCAGAATTATTTTGTGGAACTTCAAGAACGTGGGATGGAATTTACCCCCCTGATGAAAGCCTACATTATGCTTTCTTCGTTGAATGAGTCCTGGGACACTTTAATTTGCTCCATGGAGGGAATCCCAGAAGCTGATCTAACTCCATCGGTCGTGTCTACCCGACTGCTTGCTGAGTGGGAGAAGAGACAAGAAAAAGCTGCCTCCATTCCTACAATAAAGTCTTCTCGTGGCCAGCAGAGGGAGCAGAAGAGCTCTGAATTTCAAGCTTCTGCATTATCCAGCAGGCGATGCTTTACCTGTGGATCCCCTGCTCATCTCCAAAAGGACTGTGTCAAGTTTGAAAGCAAGAAGACTTCAAAGAACAAAGAAGAAACTTCTGGAAAGAAGATTCTTCATGCAAAAGTTGTTGAGAACTCTGATAATAAAGATTTGTGGGTTCTTGACAGCGGGGCCAATTCTCATATATGTCACAATAAAGATTCCTTTCTGTCTTTGTCTAAAACTAACAAACAAAAAGTTTCCTTAGCAGATGGATCTGTATCCAAGATTGTGGGTGAAGGTGAGATCAATCTTCCATGTTTGGGGGAAACTGTTAAAAATGTTTTGTTTGTGCCTAATTTTCAAAGCAATCTCTTGTCTGTGGGGCAGCTAGTAGCCTCAGGTTATGTTATAACTTTTAAGAAAGAGGGTTGTGAAATTAGAAAGGCTGGCAGAGTAGTTGCAAAGTGTTTGCAGAAAGATTCTCTGTACATTGTACAAAATGCTGAAAAGCAGCAAATTGCTAAAGCCAAGGCTGTTTTTGAAAATAAGCCCATGCACGATCAGTGCATCCATTTATTACATAGGAGATTTGCTCATGCTAATTTTAAGTACATATCTCAAATGCCTAGTTATTCTGCTGATTTAAAATTGAAACCTTGTGATAAGTATCTGGATTGTGCAGTTTGCAAGGAGAATAAAACCACAAGGGCTCCTGTGAAGAAGTTTTCTGATAGGTACACCTCTAGGCCTCTAGAGATCATTCACTCTGATGTTATAGGCCCATTTTCTCCTAGTCTTGGGGGAGCAAGGTACATTTTGACCTTCATAGATGATTTTTCCAGGTACACATTCATTTATTTGCTAAAACACAAAGATGAGGTCTTTGATAAATTTAAGGGTTTTGTGGCTTGGGCGAATGGAAAATTCCCAAGGCCAGTGTCTGCTTTGCAATCAGATCGCGGTGGCGAGTATCTATCCTCAAAGTTTAAAAGCTTTTGGTTAGAAAAAGGGATAGAACACATTTTGGCTAACCCTTACACTCCTGAACAGAATTCTGTTGCAGAGAGAAAAGGCAGAACACTGCAGGAAGCAATGATGTGTTTGCTGAAGGATGCTAGTTTGCCTTTTAGGTATTGGGGAGAAGCTGTTAATACAGCGTGTTATGTTCAGAACAGGCTGTTTAGCAGTGCAATTCAGGATGTCCCTTTTCATTTGTTCTATGGTGTCAAGCCTAAAGTAAGCCACCTCAGAGTGTTTGGAAGCACAGCTTGGGTCCACATTCCCAAACAGCTGAGGTGCAAGGGGGCTTCCAGAACAAAGAAAGCAATCTTTGTAGGGTATGAACAGAGTCAGAGAAGCTACAGGTTCATACTGGATAATCAACTGATAATTAGTAAAAGTGCTTCTTTTGCTGAGCAGAATTGGGATAAAATAAACTCTAGTTCTTCAGTTGATTTATCCATGGGGGAGCAGCAAAGTCTTGCTGATGGTGATTTGCAGGAATCACCCAGTGAAGTCAATGATCAGGAAGCTGACTTGTCTGGAAAGTCAGAGGTTTCTGAGGACAATGGTGGGAAACAGAGTGTAAGTCCTGTCCTACCTCGCAGGTCTGAAAGGATTAATAAGGGAGTTCCTCCTGATCGTTATCAAGTAGATGTTGTGAAGGCTTTTCACATTCACACAGAGCCTGAGTCTCTGGAAGAAATTAAAGAAATGCCAGCTGAAATAGCTAAGTGTTGGCATGAAGCCATGCAGCAAGAGTTGGATTCCTTAAAGGAAAATAAAACTTGGAAACTAGTGAGTTTGCCTCCTAATCAGAAAGTTTTAGGTTGTAGGTGGGTGTTCAAACTGAAAAAAGATTCTGATGGCAAAATTCAGAAGTACAAAGCAAGGTTGGTAGCAAAAGGTTTTGCTCAAAGAAAAAATGTGGATTATGACAAAACTTTTGCTCCAGTGACAAAAGCTGAATCTATCAGGTTGCTTTTAAAGGTTGCTGCCATGAAGAAACTGTCTGTTTATCACTATGATATTGAAACTGCTTTTCTGTATGGTGACTTGGAGGAAAAATTGTTTATGCAACAACCTCCTGGTTATGAAAAAGAAAAGCATCTTGTGTGTGAATTGCAGAAATCCATCTATGGTTTGAAACAAGCCGCGCATTGTTGGAATATTAAAATGGATAATATTTTGCAAGAATTTGGGTTTCAGAAGGGAATTGCTGATCCTTGTGTGTATGTAAAAAATGATAAGCAAGGTGTAATGTACTTGTGCTTGTATGTGGATGATTTGTTGCTGCTCACTTCATCTGATGAACAGAAGCATTCTTTTGAGGTTTGTATGAAAAACAATTTCACATTGAAATGTCTTGGAGCAGTTAACAATTACTTAGGATTAGAAATTCAGAGGGAAAAAGATGGCAGTTTTCTCATAAGCCAGAGTAGGAAAATCAAGAAACTGCTGGAGGATTTTAAAATGCAGGACTGCAAGTCTGTCTCCTCCCCCATGCTTCCCGAGTTTCTAAAAGAGGAGGGGGTGAAGGGGGATGGTGAGTTATCTGAAGGAGATAGTTTCAGATCAGCCATTGGCAGTCTTCTTTACATTGCAAACAACAGCCGTCTGGACATTGCTAACAGTGTGTCTATTTTGAGCAGGTTTGTGGAAAATCCCACATCTGCTGCAAAGTCTGGGTTAAAAAGGCTGTTTCGTTATTTGCAAGGCACCAAAGATTTTTGCTTAAGGTTGTCTGCTACAGACACAGAAGAAAAGTTAGAATGCTGGTGTGATTCAGATTGGGCTGGAGATCTCAGTGATAGGAAGTCTACTTCTGGAAGTGTAATTCAATTTGCAAAGTCCACTATTGCTTGGTTTTCCAGAAAGCAGACTGTAGTAGCCATCAGCACAGCTGAAGCCGAATTTTATGCTTTAGCACAACTGTGCAATGAAGTAATTTGGTTTACTCAATTGTTGCAAGACATTAGAGTCATTTTAAGCCAGCCTGTAACAATTCATGAAGACAATCAAGCCTGTATCCATTTGGCTTTATCTGAAAGTTCCAGAAATCGCACAAAGCACATTGATGTGCGTTTTCATCTTGTTAAAGATTTTCTAGCCAAGAAAAAGGTTGTTTTGAAATACTGTGATACTAAATTAATGTTGGCAGATATCTTAACCAAGCCTCTAGTTGCCAGTAGGCACTGTGAGTTAATTACCAAGCTGGGTTTGTTTCCATATTCTTTCTAGTCATAAAAAAAGGGGAGTGTTGTATATATTTTTTATGTCTGTAGAATATGTGGCTGAGTTTTTAAAAAGCCAGGCCTCAAAACTTTTTTCCTGTTAGGGCTCAGGAGCACATGTTCACCCCCACTCAGGATTGTTAGTTTGCCTTCAGGTGCCGGCCAGTCTGAGAGTTCTGACCAATCAGAATTAGCTGTTAGAGCTTTGCCCATATTGGGAATCTGTTGCCTAGGTGTTTTGGTCACATGCTGAATCCTGTCCACTCAGATGCTGGTCAGGTAAAGATTTAAAATGTAAATGCCTTTTGTCCTCTGCTAACTACTCTGCATTCTGCTCTCTGCTATCTAAATGGCTATGTTAATCATCCATGCCATGCTTTGGCTAAAGAGGAAGATTCGAGGTTTGTTCCTATGTTTTTGTTTTTAAATAAAGCAACGTTTTTACTACAAACTTATCTCTTGGTTTTTCCATAACTCTGATCACAAATTTTATAAAAATACAAAAAATTACAAGGGTGGAAAGATATGGTGCAGAACAGTGTTGGTGTAAATTAATTTTAGGTATGTTTCCTTTTCCTTTACTTTAATTTCATACCTTAAAGTTCTTTGCAGTCCTATTTCTTACTCCTTTTCTGAGTTCTGCATAGTGAAATGCTGAAAGGGAATAATACAATGGAGATGGATGAATGGATTCCTCTAAGATGTTTCTTTTTCCAACTTCTTATAACAAATGGCTGCTTTTGTGTGCATTTTTCATTAATTCATGTAAATATAAATCACAGAATTTTTTTTTAAAAAAAAATGCATCTCCCCCAGCTTTCACCCTTTTTGATGTAAATTACTCTGAGATTTAAGGGCAAGGCTTTTCAGATGCCACTTTCCCCAATGTGAGGGTATTTAAAGATGCAATTACTATTGTCTGAACACAATTTTCAATCCCTGCAGTTTTCTTGGCAAGGTTTTTTGGAAGTGGTTTGTCATTGCCTGCTTCCTAGGGCTGAGAGGGTATGACTGGCCCAAGGTCAACCAGCTGGCTTTGTGCCTAAGGCAGGACTATAACGCATGGTCTCCTGGTTTCTAGCCTGGTGCCTTCACCATTACACCAAACTGGCTTTCTTTCTTTTTTCTTCTTTTTTATGTAATAATTTTATTAAAGTTTACAATTACAAAGATAAAAAAACTAATACAAACTAAAAAAACGTATAAAAGTATGAAAAAGTTAGAAAGTGCAGAAAATAAAATAAAAGAAAAAGAAAAATAGAAAAGTAAGAAAAATAAGAATATAGTAAAGAAAAGAAATATATAAAGAAATTACTTCCCCCTTCATCAGAGCAACTACAATTAATTTCAGTAACTTATCACCTTCTCTGAAAATACAGTAAAATATCTCTTCTTCCCATATCCCATCTTTTATCTATAAACAAATTCTTAAAGCCTTGTCATTCGGTCCTGATCAGCAAAAGTCCATTAAGGATTACCAGGAACAATGTATATATTGTAACCTAAACGAACTTTATATTCCTTCCCTTTACACAGTAACTTAATCACATTCTATGACAATACAACAAAAGTTCTCTTCTTCCCATATCTCTTATCTATAAACAAGTCTTTAAAGCCTCGTCATTTGGTCCTGGTCAACAAACGTCTATTAAGGGTTACCAGAAACAACAACAGATATATTTTAACCTTAATCAAGTAAACCAACTTTATATTCCTTCCCTTTGGTTTTAACAATCTTAATCTTTAATCCCTTTAAATAATATCCCAGAACTTGATTTCTTTACATTTTCTCTTTGTCTCTTCTCAGAAAATCCTTCAAAACCTCAACAAGTCTGTTTTGTAAATCCAAAATAAGAAAGTTATCCAAGTCACTCTTCTGCTTTCTTATTTGCATATACCTTTTAATTATTAAGGCATCAGCTGGTTTCATTTGTATATTCAGTTTAACATATTTTTCCGTATCATTTTTGTAACCTATCATTTTTAAATCCATATTCAAATCAGCCTCAGTCTTGTCCAGTAAAATGTGTTCTATAACCTCTTTTAAAACCAGTTTGTCTATGATAGCAATCTTAAATCTTCTGAGTCCATTGTTCACAAATATCTTTCAATTCATCCAAAGTTAAAATATTTTGTTCCATTCTCTATTAGTGAGTTGAATTTAAGTGTTCTTTTCCTTTAATTATAATATTTAGTTCTTTCTGGTTCCCTCTAGTGTCCAACCTTCAAAGTCCCATCTTATCATCCCCCCCTCCCCCCTAAACAACAGCATTTTCCTATGGGAAGGTTTCTTATAATTAATTTCAAAATTATTTGAAATCTCTCTGGACCCTTAATCCATTTATAACTTTCTAAAATAAAGATCCTAATCATGCCTTTTCTGTTTATTCCCCCCCCCTATTTTTTAAAAAGTCCTTAATCTTTCACTTAAAACTTCTTTCTCCAAGGATTTAAGGAGACTCGCCCAGTGAATGTTGTATAACCTGTCCATCCAAAGGTTCTTAATAGTTTAAAAGCAATTAAAAGGCAATTCCAAAAGTGATTAAGAAATGAGGCTCGGATTAGCTTTTTGTCCATATAGGCTACGTTACAATTGTGAGCTTAGATGGAATCCCTCGACTCCCAGCTGCTCCACTCATAAGCTGACTGCAAAAACCTCAGTTCATGCAGTCTACTCATGAGGAGCAGCTGTCCGGAGTGCATGTGGGCAATCTTATGATCCTTTTTTGGAAGAGATTTCGGCAGCCAGAACTCACCTTCAAGTCACTGATCTCTGTCGCAGTGCCATCCCTGCTCCTTCGAGGATGTCCAGCTCACCATGTCCTCACCAGAAGTTCCAATCTGGCTCTCTTTCAATCACATACTAGAGCAGAACTTCAATTGGGTGCTTTGCATTGGCAGTGATTCAATCAACTCTCCCAGGAAAGTAGATCTAGGAAGCAGTGGAACATTTTCCTTCTCTAGATCCGAGCAGCAATGTCACTTTGCCTTGACCATCATTCTGGCCCTTCACTGGCTAATGCTCAGAAGCCATTAGCCTCAAAGCAAAACTGCCAGTTGGGGCAGCTTGGCCCAAGTTGGATGCTTCACACGGCACAGTTTGTTGCCTCTGCACTTTACTTCCATCATCCATGCTACAGCCGCTGGGCTCTGATACACAAAATCAAGAGCTAAGGTAGATTGTACCTGGTTTGCATAAGCCTCTTATTGTTTTTTTTCCAGATGTGGCTTGTTTAAAGAAATGTTAACTATTTTGCCTGATACTAGTTTTTGCAGCACCTCCAGGTCTAGTAAGATTGAAGCATCCATATTTGCTCCTGATAGATGATAGATGATAGATGATAGATGATAGATGATAGATGATAGATGATAGATGATAGATGATAGATGATAGATGATAGATGATAGATGATAGATGATAGATGATAGATGATAGATGATAGATGATAGATGATAGATGATAGATGATAGATGATAGATGTTTACAACCCATATCTTGTCCCCTTTGAGCAGAACAATAACATCCAATAGAAATGTAGGCAGAAAAAAGAAGCTCTGGCTTTGTGCTATAGTGATAAGAATACTCCAATTTGCTTGTGCTATTCTCTGTAGCATATATCCAATATATCTGATGGGACAAGCTCTGCCTATATCCCATATAGTGTCTCTTTGAAGGCAGATTATATATAGGAAGAGTAAATGGGAACCTTCTACAAGAGTAACACAGAGCTTCTTGGTGATTCTCTGATTTAGATACAGTAACACAGATTGCATAATGCTAATAAGTACTATGTGGCTGACAAAACGCCAGGATCGAGAGGGAGAGAGAAGAAAATGCTATGGCAGTTGTATTCTCCATACAGAAATGGAAGCATGTGATCCTGAGGTCCATAGTTTTTGTAGTGTAGAACAATCTGGAGCAATGCAGGAGGTGGAGGAAGGGAACAGCAGAAGGGAAGAAGAGGCAGACAATTTTTCTGCTTCCTCTTCAGCTGATTAAATGAAACAGGTGAAATGGGAAGTAAATGCCTCTTCTCTTGCTGTATTGGGGAATTTGAATGCACAGTACAAGACTTCTATGTTGTAACCAAGCAACCCATTTCATGTAATGTAAGAGATTACTATAATATGATAGCTAATTGTTCTAAGTTTCCAAATATGACCAGCCTATAATGAGTTTCATGCTATCATCCTCATCCTCATCCTCATCACCATGAAGAAACGAGGTTAGAGACTCTCAAATTCCTACAAAGGCTTGCAATAAAGGACAGTGTTGGGCTTTAGGTTTTAGTGACCGTGGCCTAAACAACAGATTTCCTGACGTTTCACCGGCAACTGTGGCTGGCATCTTCAGGGGCAAGGTGGCCTACTACGGAACTTGACTAAAGACCAATCAGAAGTCAGGACACCTGGCTATAAAGACAGGAGCCAAGTCCAACACTGCCCAACATATACCAGCTGTGAAAGCCTACACCAGTATATTGCTTGCAATAAAGGTTGAAGGTGTTTGAAGATTGGAGATTGTTATTATGACCTATAGAAAAAAGGTGGTGTCTGTTTTAGTAATTGATATGGATAGATAGATAGAAAGAGCAAATGATGGATTTTTACAGCTTAGTCTAGGATTGTCCTGGGCTGCACATGAAAGAAACTGGAACAGAGAGACTATTATTTCATTCAGTATTGGAATAGTGCCCTCTACTGTTTATTTCTTATACTCAGCTTCTGAACTTTTCTGATGCAGCCAGACAAAACTCTGTTCAGTCAAAAGCAGCAAATGTTGTTTAGTGTATTCTCACTGTCCTTCTCTTTTATAAAACCTGATGCATTATATTTTCAAAAAGAGAGCATGTGTTCCTGTTTCTGTTTAGAAATTAAAGCAATTGCGTTCATAAGTACCTGGTCTGTTTATTTTCCACTTGTACAGAGTTAAGAATAGATTTCTATCCCTTAAGTAAGATGGATGTAGACCTGGACCAGAACAAAGAAAGTCCAGCTATTTCTTTTAAAGTTGGAGTTTCATTTCTATTCAGATTATATCAAGTTGTGCTTTGGGGAATAAAGGAAAGAGTGTTTTGTTTTTGACAAGGGTTTGTCATTGCTGGAACAAATTAAACCAAGTTTGTATACCCTTGACCAAAGAACGGTACGCTCCTTCTATGTGGCACGATCATTCTCTTGCATCGTAGCTTCAGGAGAGACACACACAGAGCAGTGAGGCATGAAGGGGATTCCTGCCTTGTCAGCCAGATCAGCCTAACCAACCCTGACAATCAATGGGTGGCAGATGTCACAGCCAGATCACCCTTACCTCTTAATTTAGTACTCCATTATTTTATGTATGGTCCCAGAATTCATGTAATTAATTTTAATCTCATAGCTTTTAATTTAGATTTTAGCATTACTCTTTCTTATTTCTCAGTTGGAGCCTTCTCAGACTGATCCTAGAGAGCAATAAAGATTTGATTTGAACTGAACTGTATGTTTCTTCTCATCCCTCAAGTTGTTCACATATCTAAATGCTTAGGACAGTCGGCAAGAATGATTTTTATGTGCAGCTGTATCCCTGAGCTGTAGCTGGGGGTTTGAGGTGAATGTGACTTGGTTCATGAAATATGCACCACAAAGCATCAGAACCCATGTTTGTCCTGAAAACATATAGTGCATTGCCCTGTTGGAAGATAAGCCTGTTGAAAGGTAAGTCTGCTGCCACACATCACCAAATATCTCTCTCAATTCCCAGAAGTAGTTAATTTTTAAAGGCAGAAAGAATTGATCGAGCATTGAAGCAATGTACGAGTATTTCTATTCTCCATTACTATGCTTTTATGGTGCTCTTAGAAAAACTTTTCAAACATCTTTTTTAAAATTCAGATTCACTTTTTTTTAAAAGAAAAAGTATATTTTATGATTATTGAAATGAATGCATATGCCATCTTAAATACAACACTTCTGTTTCAAAAGCTTTAGTATTATTGCATGCAATGTTTCATGACAATTCTTTAGCCATAGCCCCATTCCTATACTTCTTCTCCCCACCCACCCCCAAAAAAGTATATGTAAGTCTGGGGTGGGAGGACAGAAATCTGGAAATTATTTATATCCATGTACTGTATATAGTTATGTGGATATACAATTAGCTGAAACATTGCATCATTAGAATTAGTTCCAATACCTAGTTCCAATAGTCTATCACAGGGCTTTCCAAAGTTTTCCCGCGGCGACACACCAACCGCCGTTGGTGTGTCGCCGCAGGATAACCCGGAAGTGCCGCCGTTGCGGCAGCGCGCAAAAACCCAGAAGCGCTGCTGCCACTTTTGGATTTTTGCGCGCCGCCGTTGGTGTGTTGCTGCAGGAAAACCCGGAAGCGCTGATGATGATCAGTGCTTCCGGGTTGTGTGGGGACACACCAGACTGTGTGTGGCGACACACTTTTGTGTCACGACACACAGTTTGGAAAGCTCTGGTCTATCAGAATGGTACTGTATATACTGTCCACCTTCCCTTAAGCTCTCAGAGCAGATAAAAATGGATGTTACATTATGTCATGCTCCATGTACAGAGTTTTAGATAACTTGCACCACCACCAGCCCTTGAAATGGTGGGGATTTCTCTATTGTATACATTGCATACCTTGTGTTGTATTTTCAGTTACACGGACCACCAGGAGGGAGGCACTATTTGGGACTCATCAGATGTAGGTAGCCAGATGTTATTTTTTATTTATTTATTTTTTTATTTTCTATCCCGCCTTTATTATTTTTATAACTAACTCAAAGTGGGGAACATCCCTATTCCTCCTCCTATTTTCCTCACAACAGCAACCCTGTGAGGTGAGTTATTCTGTGTTATTGTGTTTTATTCACCAGATCCCATTGTTAAATTATGTCATGCCATACATTTTGACATACAGGTACATGGGGTGTCTGTATCTCTCTGCTCTGAGAGCTTAAGGGAACATGGACTGTACATGTCATTCTATATATCCTTTCCTATAATATGGTCACCTAAAGCACAAAGGTCTATGAGTTCAATTCCGGTGCCAAGTTTGAATCCCAACAACATCTGGCTGCCTACATCTGACGAGTCCCAAATAGGATGGAACTGGTCATGCAGTGCCTGACTCCTGGTGACTATTGTAAGTGAAAATTTATGGAAACTTTTTCCTACTATTACTAAATTCAGATCTATCTGTAAAATCTGGAGTGTTGATACAGGCATCAAAGGACACAAATTAAAAGAGAGGACCACAATGGCCTCATTCACACATTGAGATAAGCCAAAATTTTAGGGAATTCTGCCTTAGGGAATTCCCTTTATGGAATTCTTCCTAAGTAGTAGTCATACAGCAGCTTCACGCTGCTTTACTGGGTCCTACTTAGTTCCTCCTGCTCAGATAAGTACATAAACAAAATCCAGAAGCAGTGGTGTTCACAGGTGAGGTCAAATGGGTCATTCTGATGAAGGCAGGATCACACCATTGAATCCTTTGGGATGTACATTGAGACATCACACCCTTGTCCCAAAGTGGCAGAGCTTGTGACACAAGGGTGTGATGCTGCTTTTGTCATTTTGAGGAACGGAGCAGAAGACTGCAGACACTTGTGCACAAAAGCTTTTTCTCTCATCCAAACAGGAATGCCTGGCTTGTCCACTCCTTGTAAGCTAAAATTGTTTGTCATGGTTTGCCCTTAATTTCTGATCCCTAGATTTTTTGAGATTAAAAAAAAAATCCCAATGCAGTAAATACAACAAATAAACCAAAGAAGGTACTGGTGAAATGGATATATACACCACCATTGGCAGTATGTGTTAAAGACCAACAAGTGAGCAATGCTCATTACTGTGCTGCTCATTCACCTAATATACATATCTCAATATAGTTAGGCTGACCATATTTCCTTGAGAGGAAAGCGGGACCCTAACCTACCCACGGCTCACCAGACAAAGTGGGCACATGCACGTGTGGGTGTGCGGGTGTGCGGGTGCGCGGGTGCGCGTGCGTGCGGGCGTGCAGGCGCGCTTCACCGCTGGAACTTTCAAAAGCGGGACAAAATGGATATTTTTCTTAAAACGACGGGACGGTAGGGAATTGTTTAGAAAACAGGACTGTCCTGTTCAAAACGGGATGTATGGTCTGTTGTATTTTTTATTTTGTGATCTAAAAAGAATCTGGGTCTCAAGATTCAGACAAGTCTCATTTTTAAAAGCACAAGCTGAGTTTTTTTTTCTCTTACCTGACAGGCTCCAAAAAGTCTGCTAGTAGCAAATTCCTCAAATGCTTGTTACCATAAAAGGGATAATTGCTTCAGCTAGGCTGAGCTGTGGCAGTCACATGTTACATTGATTACTATGGCAACTGATTATTTGTTATCAGCAAGTTAATTTCTATAGAAAAGAGATCTTTTGTTTAAGCCGGCTGGCTATGCTTATCTCAACCTATTCAAATCTAAGTTTTTCTGCCTGTAGGCCTCTCTGAGGTGAAACAGATTTCTGTAGATATGTTTCTGTTGTTTTGAATAAATGCAACTATATTTTTAATGCAAAAATTTATTTTTATTGATCTCTCTCTCTATCAAGCTTCTGCAACTCTGTGCTTTAAAAATAAATATTAATAACATGGTCAGCCTAAATATAGTAGAACATTCATAGATAAAAAGAAAATGTTTGGGTGTTTGTTGCTCGCTCGCTCACTCTTTGCATTTTAAACAGTACTGAGACTCATTCCTGGCCTTAAAATGACAGGAAACTCTGCTACTGTGTTCTCAGCACAAGGGAGGGAGATTGGAGGCTTCCTGCAAATCATAGCACCATAGATTGCCACTTAGGATTTATATCTAAATGGCAGAGTTGAATATCTAAGAGCAGCTCATCTTTTTCACTGACTTAACTAGGATGTATTTCCAATCAACATGCTTTAAGTTCTGGCAGAAAAAGTTATTCTTAACTGTAGATAAGAATGTCTTCTCTCCTGAATGTTGTCAGCACATATGGTATTAAGTTGAACCTCACTTCTGAATATGTCCTTCGCTTTTTCTTAGAGGTCAATGAATATGAGTGCTGATTCAGTTCCAGTGGACATATATCTTTCTCACCTTTCATATCTGGGAAGTAATATTTAACAACAAGTTTTCAGCTGTCAGGCTACATCTCAGGAGAAAAAGACTGATCAGTTTGATAATGAAGGATAGGTATAGTCTATCTATCTATTGTCTATCTATCAATCAAAGCTAGCCTATTTTTAATTGTAGAAGAAAACTGCTTAACAGAAGTACAGTTGCTATGGTTCAAATATTAGGCTACAGATTAATTGTTTTGTAGCTGATCTGTTGTTGTTGAGTGTTATATCCATAATATTCAGTTTTCTTATATTTCTAGTCCTCTTTTGGCAAGAAGTTTCCTATTATGTAATTATGTCAATAATTGGATCTCACTGAGAAAGTGGAAAGGTGTTAGAGTGGAAACACATAAAAGGATAAATGTAATTATGTTTGTATCTGGCTTATTTATAGCAGAGTGGGCAGGAGCTAGAACCCCTATATGCCCCAGGACCTGAAATTGTGTCACTATCATTTATTTACAAAATGGCCAAATGTGATAACAATGGTAGATTTTGGCTATGTAATTTTTGTTTTCAAAACTAAGGGTTAAAATGGAAGTGGTATTGCTTCTCAGAAGCCTCCTTCTCTCATTTCCACCCTTAACCTTTCCCTATAAACCATAAAAGATATTTTGTAATTACTATAATGCAGAGCTAAGTAACAGTGATGATGGGTACACATTGGAAGGATCACTAACCTGATCCTTCTCTAGATTGTCCTAGAGAAAATTTATTTGTATGGTTGCTAAAAGTCGACACCAACTTGATGGCACATAACCAGTCCAATCAATCAATCAATCAATCAATCAATGCAGAGAGTCCCAAAGTTTCTGCAAATAGACTGGGAACCCTACCAATATTACAACTTTATCATCCTGTTATTTCATTTGCTATAATCTATGAGGGTATTTGAAATGGTTCTCTGATACTTTGATTCTTTTTTGTTTATTTAGATACCAAGCATAGTTAATGCTATGTCAAGGTAGACTTGTGGAACTTAATGTGCTCCTACTGCATGCCACTTGCTCTTTCAGCATACTCAAAATATAATCACCTAGGAATACCTCCAGTTCTGCTTCTAGGGTCATTGGTTTCTTCCAAAAAGACAGCGTATTGTAGACAAATGTCTCCCTTCCCTGCTAAGCAAGAGAATGCCTGACTGCCTGCTTAATGTTGAACTATTCACTTAAGCATTTAGTTTCTTCTCACACCTGCTCTATGTCCATTATACGCCACTCATTGCATTCAGCAACCAAGAGACAACTCCATTTTCAAGAAACAGATTCAATAGAAGAAGCCTATTCACTTTAACACATTCTTTCAAAATCAATAAACATACAGTAAATGTTGGGACAGAATGGAGAAAGTAGGACACCGTCACAGATTCCCAGCCTAGTTCTGTACTTTGCTAAGTGAAGGATGGGAACCAGGCCTGGGAAAGGTATTGAAGTAAGGAAATAAGCAATTACACTTGCGCAGATATTTCCTAGGAGGGGAGGGAAGGGAAAAAGCTAATATGCTGGTGAGAAAAGTAAGTTAGGCTTGGTCTTTGGAAGGGAAGGAGATGGCCAGCAAAACAAGAGGGATTTTGACAGGTTTAGCTGCTGAAACTATGATTTCAGGATGAGGAAGATTCAGAGAAGTGTTCCAGGGCAGGCTTGGAGAAGGCCACTGAAGAAAGAAGATGGATGGCAAGATCATTTTGGCTGGGAACAGATCGGCTCCATGGAGATGAGCCAAATGACAAAGATCAGGAAGCTATTGTGCTGCTAGCCCAAGAGACTGCTAGTCAAGAGTAATTAATGTCCTTGTTTAACTCTAAGAGGGGAGAAGGATTTTAGAACTAGATACACATATACCTTAGTTCAAGGGGGCAATCTGAGAGCTTTATTTGTAGGAAGAGAAATGGTTAGCCTGGGCATCCTTAACCAAATTGGCAATAAATCAAATTACTGCTTCTTACCACACTATTATGGCTCTTTGCATAGTGGAAAAGGAAGCTAGGAGTCTGTGGATGCTTGAATAAAGGAAAGAGTGGAAAAAATCACAGAGTCTGTGAATTGCAGTTTTTCTCCAAATGCATCCCTTGTTCTTTCATTATTATCATTTGCTGGAGTATAAAATGCAACCGTGATCAAACTATGAATACTACTTCTAAAACTACAGCAACCTAAATGACACGAATTCATACTTCCTGACATACGTTTTAACTTTTTCATTGATATGCAAACCTAGAACTTCAGTCCTCTGCAGGCATTCCTCAACTTTGCTCCATAAGATCAGAGCATCTTTATTGAGATCCTTCCCCTTTCTTTTAGTTTCACACAAACAACGTATTATTTTTATTTCTTTCATTTCATTCATTAATTATATATGTTACTATTTACTTCCCTTATATTCTAAGTTGGACTTGTTTATATGTCCTGGTCAATACCAGATGGTTCCATAGATACTGACTTCTGCCACATCATGGCTTTGTTCATTCAACACTTTCACATAATACTTTTTAATGAGAAAGAGCAGTTATAAGTTACCAGCCTTAAGTCACACTATGCCATATGCAGTCTTCCCTCCTAATAGTAAGGACAATACCAGTCAGTCTTGGCACATTTTGGGCAGGATGCCACAACTGCAACCAAAACTCAATTCCACACCTCCCCTCTGAAGCATCTGATACAGCTCTGATACAGCCTGATCAGAGTCCCCTAAACTAAACTTTATTCCCTAAACCAGGGCTTTCCAAAGTGCTGCCGCTGGCGACACACCAGCGACAGCGGCGGCGCGCGCGCGCGCACGGTGACAGCACGGAGGGGGCGTGCGGTGGCACGCGCGCACGGCGACAGCGTGGGGGGGCGTTCGGTGGCGCGCGCGCACGGCGGTGGCGTGGGGGGCGTTCGGCGGCGCGCGTGCGCACGGCGGCGGCGCAGGGGGCGTGCAGCGGCGCGGGGGGCGTTCGGCGGTGCGCGCGTGCACGGCGGCGGCGCAGGGGGCGTGCAGCGGCGTGGGGGGCGTGCGGCGGCGCGCGCGTGCCGCCGCTTCCAGGTAGTGTGGCGACACACCACGCTGTGTGTGGCGACAAACTTTTGTGTCGCGACACACAGTTTGGAAAGCTCTGCCCTAAACTATACTGCTGGCCTGAGGTGAAGTGAAGAATGTTGCCTTGATCCTGGTGCTGAAATGAAAGCTAACTGCAATCTGATTGGTTTCTCTTTTTTTTTTAATTAAAAATAAACTTTATTTACATTTAACATTTAACATACAGACATTTACATTTTACATAGAACATTTCCCATTTGTACTTAGACATTCCATCAATTGCATATTTTCATAACTTCATAATATAAATTTTTATTTCTAGTCTTTTATATAGTTCATTCTTTCAATTCTATTCTATTCTCTTATGTCCCTTTATCCATTTCTACTTTCTTTTTCCTTCCAACCTTCTTTCCTCCCATACTCATCTCCTCCTACTACTTATCCCTTGACCCACAACATCCCCTCCTTATCATTTTTATCTATTTTTGTTCCTTTAATTCTTTTCTTTTCTTTCTTTCTTCTTTCTTTCTTTCTTTCTTTCTTTCTTTCTTTCTTTCTTTCTTTCTTTCTTTCTTTCTTTCTTTCTTTCTTTCTTATGTTTCTATATATATATATATACCTATTCTATTATTCTCTTGTGCATTTTTCCTTTCTTACCATTTAAAAAATTAACCACTACTACATACACATACATACAACTTACACATACACCTTTAAAATTGCTTCCGGCTTTCTTAACTCAGAACATTAAATGTAACTAGTTTGTATACATTTTCTCTCTTACTTTCTATATTTCATTATTTATACCCCCCCTTACTATATTTTTATTTATAGTTATATATTGACATATATATATATATATATATATATATATATATATATATATATATATATATAATATTATATTCCTTTTTAACATATTCTGTAAAAGGGTCCCATATCTCTTTATGCTTCCCTATTTCTTTCCCTTTTATTAAATTAGTTAATCTATCTACTTGCATTAATTCCATTAATTTCATTATCCATTCTTCTTTTGTTGGTATGTTTTCTTCCTTCCATAATTGTGCATATTTTACTCTTGCCGCTGTACTCAAATATAAAAATAGTGTCTTTTGTCTTTTATTCATAGTATCCTCGATTTTACCTAATAAATAGATTTCTGGTTTCATTTGTATATCCTTACCAAACATTTCACTTATATATTTATTTATTTTAGTCCAATATTTTTTTGCTTTCTCACATAACCACCATATGTGGTAGAAAGATCCTCTTTTTTTTTTACATTTCCAACAAATATTCGTGTTCCTAATTTTTGATTTAAATAACACCTCAGGTGATAGGTACCATCTATAGATCATTTTGTACATGTTTTCCCTTAAACTATTACTTAAAGTAAATTTTATATTTTTGACCATATTTTTTGCCACTGCTCATATGTAATTTCTTCTTTTGTCCACATGCTAAGGTGGGGTGGTTGGTGAATTACTGAAGATGTATTAGCGCTTTCAGCGCCTTCATGAATTCTCAGTTCATACAACAAAATTATATCATTCACATAATTCTAAAAAGTGAGTCATGTATGTAAAATGGGTGGCTATATAAATCAAATAAATAAATAAATAAATAAATTTGATGAAATTAATTTCAATATTTTCATAATTCAACCCAGATTTATTATTGCTTAGTGTGTGTGTGTGTGTAGCTTTTATATGCTCTCTATAATTAAAAATGACTAATGATAGTGGCCAATATTCCTCACATAAGGCTTTCAGAGATTTCAAAACATCTGCAGTATATCTCCTTGTTCTTGCAATTAAGTAGGTCATTATTGTTCTTTCCACGTTGACTTGTTTTCTTAGAATGAATTAATATCAGAGGTCACATTTTTTAAAGAAACTATAGTATAACTCCACTGGAGCTCATCCATTTTTTTTCTTTTTCAATATCTCAATTGGCTTGATGCTTTTTTTTTTCCACAAGAGAGGAGAACATTTTGATGAAATGATCATGAATTAATATTGGGCTCTGACACTGGTCTTAGTTTCAAGATGGCTGAGTGGTATGCCTTAAATTATATTCTATATTCATAATATAGTCATCTCTACAATGGTTGATAGCCTCCCTGGTTTTCTACATTTCTATTACATTCCATGAGAACACATCTTGAGGAAATTCTTCCCGTGGGTTATTCTCTTTGTTTACTTGTGTGTGTAGGTGTCTCTGTGTGTAGGAGTCTCTGTGTGTAGGAGTCTGTGTGTCTATATGTGTAGGAGAATGTACTATTTATAGAGTGAGAATATATATATATATATATATATATATATATATATATATATATATATATATATATAGGGGGTGGAAACACAACCCAGTAGCACCTCCACTGTAACAATAAAACAAGCTATAAAAATTGGAAAAAATTCTACACCATGAAAAATGGGCAACAAAATAAGACTCTCTTTCTAAGATTTGAGTAATGGAGGATAGATTTCATCTTGTGTTAATCTCCCATCTCTTAATAATCCCCATCATTGTGGCATAACATTTCTCCAACAGCTGCTTTTTTAATTGGTAATGTGAGTAAAGCAATCCTATATCCTATATCCATTTTTTTTAAATCCTGTAAATATAATGGAGTTTACTCCTAGAAAACTGGGTATAGGATTGTAGCTTTAATGAGAGTTGCAGAGTTTTGTACAGGCAGAAACATATATACAAGTCAGCCCTGATTCTTTAGAAACAGTGCTTTATATTGTGGATATGACACAATTTACCTTATTCAGACAAAGAGGTAAAGCAATTTGCTTTCCCCTCAAGGAACTTGCACCACTTCAAAGCCTTAATGGGCATTTCCATGCACTGGAAGACATTGTAT
The DNA here is from genome assembly GCA_023362775.1 of Charina bottae. Lineage (NCBI taxonomy): Eukaryota > Metazoa > Chordata > Lepidosauria > Squamata > Charinaidae > Charina > Charina bottae. Next base: position 57,707,755 of record JALMGJ010000002.1, on the reverse strand, counting down.
AGGAAGGTCTTCCAGCTATTGGACCTGCCCAGAAAGAGCAGCAGGTGTAGCAATGTGGCCAGTTTGCCTTAGATGTGTGATGTCACATTGCTTCATAAAGCAGCTTTGATGGGATGCTTCATTAAAACAAAACACCCTGCTGTAGTTTTGGCTAGAAGTGAGAGAGAAAGAGGGAGAGGCTTATTAATGTGCCCTTTTAATAACTTTCAATGGAATTTGTTTTTTCATGACAACCTACCTTAGAAGATCTATTTTTATTCTTGCCCACTGTAGTGGTTCAGATGATGTCCCAATCTGCTAATTAGATGGGAAGGGTGAAAACATGCTGGTCTTAACTAGATATATGGCATGTTTAGGACCCACCTCTGGTATTCTGCATGTCTACATGGGAGTTAAAACATTCAATTGAATTGAAAGTTTATTACAGTCAAAGGACCCAGGAACAAACATAGTAACAAAGAAAGAAAATAGCTTCCACTTTGACATTTCATGGGAAACAAATCATTCATAAAATAGTTTCTTTTTACACCTATAACATCCAATAGTTTTGAGACATAATAAATTCAGTGCAAGTCAATTGCTAGATTAAAAAAAATCCATTAGAATTTATTTATATGTGCCTCTTCTATGTGAGTTATAGGAAATGGATTCAAAATATGATAGATGGACAGGAATGCCAGGATGAAGGAGAAGTGTATCATCCAATCAGAGAATTTAGGAAAAACTAAGTCACATAGGAAACCATTGTGGTCTATCTGCAAACCTAGCAAATCTTCTCTTGGTGATAGAGCAGATACTTTCAAGGGACCCAAAGCAGTCTCCAGACTCCAGACTCCAGCCACCACAACCCACAAACATTATTGTAATAAACCAGTGATGCCATTTCCTGCTATTTTAAATCAGGAAGTGTGTGGTAAGAAGACTGAAAGACTTAAAATAGGCTTAAATTTGTTTTTAAAAATTATTTATTTATACTTATTTATTTATATTTCAAATTTAATTAATAAGAGCATATTTAAATTTGATTAAGGGGCTCACCCACATTGTGATCTGAATGTATTTTAATATTCAGTAGGAACACGTAATTTAACTTATAATTTTAAAACTATTTTAAATCAGATGGTGCATATTGTAAGGTTCAATGAGTATACCTTTGTAGAATTGTATCTTGTACTGGTCAGTGACCGTAATAAACTAGAATGAATGAATATTTAAAATTTTATCACCACTCATCTCACTCGAAGAGCGACTCTGGGTGGTTTACAATAAAACTAAAAATAAATACAGATTAAAATACAATAAAAACAGTACTTCTTTAATGTAAATGTAAATATAAATGTAAAATATAATATCCAAGATGGAGATATTAAAAGTTCTTAATTTAAATTCATAAATTCATGGGAGCCTCTTTAGGGCACTAACCACCCCCAGAATTGACTAACCCCCTCTCACCCCAAGCAAGATGGAAGAGCCAGGTATTTACCCCTTTCTGGAAGGCCAGGAGAGTGGAGGCCTGCCTCACCTCTGGGGGGAGAGTGTACCATAGGGTGGGGGCCATGGCAGAGAAGGCTCTCTTACTGGGCCCCGCCAATCAACAATCTCTCATGGACAGGGTCCGTAACATGCCCTCTCTGCCTGACTGGGTGGGACGGGTGGATGTAATGGGGGTGAGACGGTCCCTCAGGTAACCCGGACCCATGAAACTCCCCAAGAGTTACCTCAATATCCCAGGGAAAATTAAAAAATCCCAGCCCCCACATAGGCATGAGATAGCATCCCCTAGCCATCATTGCCCCCATCAAAATATTAATTTCTTTTGCTCCCCTTTGCACAAAGAAAATGTCCTATCACTGGCCTAGAATCTGCCCCAGGGACCTCCAGGTAGTCTAGGAGATATCCTGTTTGAAAAGAGACAAGCCGTAGTTGCTAAAGTCAATATCAAACAAGATGAGCAAGGGGTCTTCTCTTTTCAAGGCAGTTTCCTGAATTAAAAGACAGCAGAGGTCTTTCCCATCGTCTGCTACTACAATGACAGAATTGGATGCCTTCCATATGCAAAACATGTATTCATTCTCTGATCTATGGCTGTTCTCATTTATTTATTTATTTATTTATTTTTATTTATTTATTTATTTATTTATTTATTTATTGAGCAAATTTATATGGGCGCCCAACTCACACATGGTGACTCCAGGTGGCTTACAGAATTAAAATCTACAATACAAAAACCCATCAAATGTCCTGGGATGACCTTTATTTATTTAGTTACTTAGGGTTTTTTTTCCATTCTAGAGGGATTGTGTGAATGTTATAGACCATCAAGAGCAAAGTTAATCCACTCTTGACATAAATTGTGGTTTTCTAAGTCCTTTATGGATCTGAAAGATGTCATACATCCAGAATAACTGTGACTTCACTACAGGCTAACCATGGGCAAAATGATAATGTAAGCAGTTGTGACACCAAGAAATCACTTCCCAAAATATGAACCATTATTTGTAAAGTGATTTATTTTTGCCACTGGATATATTAGATATGAAAGCTTTGTTTTGTATTTGAGATGGATTGCACCCTTTCTTCTTCTTCTTCCTAATAAATGGCATATGGAAATTGAATTCCTATTTGGGAAAAATCTGCCAAAGAAGTCAAAACCTATAATCCTCCCTATTATAGCAATTTTCAAGACAGCATCCCCTGAAGGAAGATGTGGAATGAAATTGGGAGCTATTTTTCCTTTTCACAGAGACAGGGTTGACATACACTGTATTTATTAAAAATGCCAAAGCAAGCAGCATTAGTCACACACATCAACTCTCATGTCTTTCTCGAAAGCACAATGAGTGCACTTCTAAAATCTCTAGAGAAAGCAATCTCTACATCGATTTCATCTAAATGGCAACTGGTTGGGGGAAGAGAGAAGGGACCTTAACACTAGAGGAGCTCAACTTCTTTGGATTATTAATTATGAATTAAGTCTCTCTCATTTATACAATAGGGCTGCAAACACACACACACACACACACAGAGAGAGAGAGAGAGAGAGAGAGAGAGCGAGAGAGAGCGCAATATTCTAAAAATCAGTTTCCAGGAAGAGCCTGAGGAGTAAAGAGACAGGATTTCTGCAATAATGAATGTATTAGCCTTCAAACTTGTCACATTTGTCTTATGAAATAAATATGGACACTTTTGGATGTCAAGAGGAAAACAGGTGATATTATCACCATGTCTTGGAACCAGACTAACAGTGCATCCTATACACCAGTGTTTCTCAACCTTAGCAACTTTAAGATTTGTGGACTTCAACTGCCAGAATTCCCCACCCAGAAAGGCTGGCTGGGGAATTCTGGGAGTTGAAGTCCACACGTCTTAAAGTTGCCAAGGTTGAGAAACACTGCTATATACCAAGGGACAGACTAATTTTAAAAACACTCTGTAAACAATCAGAGCTCAGCAAATAATTATTTTTCCTTCCTCCTGGGAGGGGATAGAGAGAGAAGGGGGGATCAGAAAGTAGAGGCAAGGAAAACTGAAACAGGGAGGGGAGGCATGGGAGAAGGAAGCCCTCCTACCCTCTTCTCTGTTTCTTCAAATACTTACTCTTAGATTAATCCAAAGCTTATGTGAAGCTGTTTCTGTCTCCACTTACTTCCATAAGATATCCAGTATCTGTTTAAAAAGTAAATACAGTTTTATAAAACTGAGGAGAACAAATACCAGAAGGACAGGAAGTTGCACAGTCATCTCAACTCTACACTGTCATGTTTCCTATCACACTCACTCTCATGGTGATTCTTTGGGAAAAGGGCATTGTCTAGGTTGTTACTAGTTTAGCATGTGGACAACTACTCTGCAAACAATATCCCAGTGAACGTTTACCACAAAGAAGCATCTTTTCATGGACATTGCTTCATTTGCACAGGCCCTCCTTTGCACGGAGATACAAAAGCATCTCTTGGATGGCTGCATCAGAGTTGGACCTGCAGTGTTCACTTTGTCATTTTGGTGGAAGTGTTGGATTCAGCAGACATCTATGTTTATCCCATGTGAGTCTAACAGCATTGCCATCTCACTTGCTACCAGCAAGTGCCTCAGTGTTGGATGATTCCAAATTTCATGTGATTTGATGAAATAAAGCTCTTCCATTGTGTACACATGTGTGGAAGTATATAGATAAATCTTTTGTAACTTGGGGTCCCCTGAGAAATTTGGACTACAACTCCAACGATTACTGATCACTGACCATATTGGATGAGGATGATAGGAACTATGATGTTATGTTACCTCGGGACCCCAGATAGGGAAAGGCTGTTGTAGGATCTGTTTCCTTTCTGATAGTGGTACAGGTAGTCCTTGCTTAACAACCATTTGTTTAGTGGTGGTTCAGACTTACAATGGTGCTGAAAAAAATGATTTATAACTGGTCCTCACACTTACAACCATCACAGTGTCCCGCGGTCAAGTGATCATGATTTGGGCACTCGGCAACCAGTTTGCATTTATGACTGTTGCAGCGTCCGGTGGTCTTGTGATCACCATTTTCGACCTAACTGGCTGGCTTCTGGCAAGCAAAATCAATGGGGAACCACATAATTCGCTTAACAACCACTTGGTTTGCTTAATGCCCATGGTGATTTGCTTAATGACCACTGCAAAAAGGGCCGTAAAATTGGGACAGATTCACTTAATGACCGTTTCTCTTAGCAACCAAAATTCCAGTCCCAATTGTGGTCATTAAGCGAGGACTACCTGTAGTTCGTTTTATCTTTATTTTAATTTCACTGCATACAGTTTCTTGTTTCTACTCTCTTGGGAATGACAGAAGTCAACATATTCACTCCAATATTCACTCCAATATTCACTCCAATATTCACTCCAATATTCACTCCAATATTCATTCATTCATTCATTCATTCATTCATTCATTCATTCATTCATTCATTCATTCATTTATACTTCACATTTCGTCACCACCCATCTCACCAAGAGCTACTCTGGGTGGTTAAAAATAACTAACTTCAGCCTCTAACTTTTGTATCAAGCCCTGAAGAAAAGAAAAGAGAAAGTTATGAGTGATCCCAAAATTCCTGTCTCTCTAGAATTACCCATCTTTCTCTTAGGATGAAACACACTGGATAAATGAGAAGATACAACCATATGATTTAGCTGTTCCCTTCATTAAATAAGTTGTAACACAGAACCTATTAAAGAAGGTCAGTACCATATGATAGTTGATGTTATTAAAAAAACAATCTTATTAAATTCTTCCTTCTGAACCCCCACAGAAAAGAAAAGTATATGCCAACCTTTTGAGAAACAACATGTCACCAAAATAAATTATTCATGCACAGCTCTGCAAGATGGGCAAATTCTCTGCCAAGACTAGCACAGCAAGGGGTATTATAAAACTGAAACTGATGTGCAAGAGAAGCTGATGGAGATAATTTCAAGGAGATGATCTCAGCTGAGAAACTTTAGCCCTTTAAAGCATCTTCTTCACTATAAGTCTCTCTCTCTCTCTCCCTCCCTCCCTCAACAACTTCTGGCCTTATTTTTATTTATTTCTTAAACAATTGTTGTTGTTGTTCAGTCGTTTAGTCGTGTCCGACTCTTCGTGACCTCATGGACCATAGCACGCCAGGCCTTCCTGTCCTCCACCGTCTCCCGGAGTTTACTCAAATTCATGTTCATTACATCGGTGATGCTATCTAACCATCTCATCCTCTGCCGTCCCCTTCTCCTTTTGCCTTCAGTCTTTCCCAGCATCAGGGTCTTTTCCAGTGAGTCCTCTCTTCGCATTAGGTGGCCAAAGTATTTGAGCTTCAGCTTCAGTATCTGTCCTTCAAATGAGCAGTCAGGGTTGATTTCCTTTAGGATTGACTGATTTGACCTCCTTGCAGTCCAAGGGACTCTCAAGAGTCTTCTCCAGCACCACAGTTCAAAAGCATCAATTCTTTGGCGCTCAGCCTTCCTTATGGTCCAACTCTCACAGCCATACATTACTACTGGGAAAACCATAGCTTTAACTATACGGACCTTTGTCGGCAAGGTGATGTCTCTGCTTTTTAATATGCTGTCTAGGTTTGCCATAGCTTTCCTCCCAAGGAGCAAGCGTCTTTTAATTTCATGGCTGCAGTCACCGTCTGCGGTGATCTTGGAGCCCAAGAAAATAAAATCTGTCACTGCTTCCATTTCTTCCCCTTCTATTTGCCAGGAAGTGATGGGACCAGATGCCATGATCTGGGTTTTTTTAATGTTGAGTTTCAAACCAGCTTTTGCACTCTCCTCTTTCACCCTCATCAAGAGGCTCTTTAGTTCCTCTTCACTTTCTGCCATTAGGGTGGTATCGTCTGCATATCTGAGGTTGTTGATATTTCTCCCGGCAATCTTAACTCCGGCTTGTGATTCATCCAGCCCGGCATTTCTCAGGATGTACTCTGCATATAAGTTAAATAAGCAGGGTGATAATATACAGCCTTGTCGTACTCCTTTCCCAATTTTGAACCAGTCGGTTGTTCCATGTCCGGTTCTAACTGTTGCTTCTTGACCCGCATACAGGTTTCTCAGGAGACAGGTAAGGTGGTCTGGTACTCCCATCTCTTTAAGACTTTGCCACAGTTTGTTGTGATCCACACAATCAAAGGCTTTAGCGTAGTCAATGAAGCAGAAGTAGATGTTTTTCTGGAACTCTCTTGCTTTTTCCATGATCCAGCGAATGTTGGCAATCTGATCTCTAGTTCCTCTGCCTCTTTGAAACCCATCTTGCACTTCTGGTAGTTCTTGGTTCACATACTGCTGAAGCCTAGCTTGTAGGATTTTGAGCATAACCTTGCTAGCATGTGAAATGAGTGCAATTGTACGGTAAATATCTTAAACAATATGCTCCTTTAAATCAGGCCATTTTGTTACAAGGGGGTGATATGAACATACATTTCAAGGAATCATTAACACAATAAGCATGAACAACACAGTACCATTGGCCTTGTTAGGTTTAGTTTCTCTCTTTCTCCCTCTTTCTCATACAAACAGTGTGATGCACCATTTTCTCTGAAGGTAGTATGTACTACACATGACCCCCTGAAGAAAGGACTGGAAATAGGAGCTGCCAAACAGATTGCCAAACATGTGAGGGTCAGTTTATGCATAACAGGATTTACTTACATGTTGGATTTACTTATAAATAGGATTGGACAGGATTGTCAAATTCAATTTGCTATATTTCTCATTTTATTTATTCATTTATTGAATTTATATGGGAGCCCGTCTCAAGTACATGACTCTGGGTGGCTAACACTAATTAAAAACAGCATAAAAACAATATAACAAAATAAAACAAAAAAACAATATTCCAACCTTATGTTTGTGCCATCAAATATCTTCATCAGTTTGTCTTGAAACAAAGTTAGCATGAACATGCACATATAAATACATACATACTCCAAGGAATACCCAGAGACACATTTATGAATTGATCTCGGAGCAAAAGCCAGGGGCTCATACCTTGAAGATCGGTCTCCCAGATAAAATAATAACACGACTCTTGCTCAGTCGTGTCCGACTCTAGGGGCCGGTGCTCATCTCCGTTTGTTAGCCGAAGAGCCAGCGTTGTCTGAAGATGCTTCCACGGTCATGTGGCCGGCATGACATGCGCGGAACGCTGTTACCTTCCCACTGAAGTGGTACCTACAGTATTTACAGTATCTACTTGCATTTGCATGCTTTCGAATTGCTAGGTTGGCAATAAAATACCCCAGGAATATAGATGAGGATTCTGGCAAAAGTAAAAGGAACAGGCCAGAGAAGTCAGGTGGGAGGCTTGCAAAAAATATCCTTCTGTACCAGTTGTCAAGGAGGAGGAGCTAATGATAAAGAGAAGGAAAGGCAAGTCTGCCTACAGTCTTTGGTTGGTGGGCTTCTCCCACAAATATCTAAAGGGAGATATCTGAGATGGTTCTGAAAGCACCTATTCCTGCTACTGTGTTTTTCTGCTGCTTCATATACCAGACCTTGCCCCAGAGAGTCATAGTTATGCATGCTGGAAAATGAGACTCAGTTGCTGCTATATTTCACTAAGGAAAGAATACCTTGTTCCTAATCTCTGGGTCTCAGGAAATCCCCTTTCTTCTGTTGCTTTTGTTCTATACTTAACTTCTGAATTATCTCATTCAGAGGGCTCACTTCATGATAAACCCAAATACAGGATGAGTACCTTGCAGGATCCTTACAATAGCAATGTGGGGTCGCCTTATAACTTTTTTTCTTTTTTCTCCTCCCTTCCCATATCCATTAAAAAAGACCTTCTTGCCACTTTCTTTTGAATGGAAATAAATCAACAACTCATGATTGTTCCTTACAAGATTCCTGTATGTCAGTCTTATTTCAGGTGGGAAAAAGAGATGCAGAGGATTCCCTACTCAAAAGCTTATATGGATACTTCTCTCAAGGGTTAGGGTTAGGCACAATTAGGTAATATTGGTATAAGAAGCATGCTTTGCTTTCTGTTTTGAAGACATCCACCATTGGAATAGGTCAACTTGTAGCCTTTTCCTTCCTACATCTCAGGGATACAAAGTTCACTTACTCATCAATAGTCGGAAGACACAGCTGCCCATTGTCAGACATAGTTCCTGGGTGAGATAGATTGGAATTCGGCAGAAATAACACTCTGACAAACTGTTCTAGGATGACAGTAAACTCCTTTGCCTTGCAGATTTTCAGTAAAATGAAAGAAAGACCTTTCCCAAGGACTTTCTAAGAGCAAGCCATCTTGGGCTAAGGCATATTTGGACTAAATGACTCTGCAATGTTCACCATATCAGGATAAAGGTTGGCAGCCATCTTCAGAATGCTCAAAAGTGGGGCTCCCGGGAAGAAATGGTGTACTGAAGACAGCTCCACAAAAAGCGGAGCTAACGACCATGGCAGAATGAAGAGCTGGCAGGTGGACTGGCTCTTCAATAATTCCTCTCCAGTCAAGAAGAAGACTTGAGATCACCTACAAGAGCTTCAGACAGCTGCTCCTTGCAAAGAGACCACAAGACAGTGGTCTCTGGTGGGTTTAGAGCTCTGGGAGACGAGGGAATAGCCATCTTGCTCAAACCACTGTAGGCTCCTTTGAAAGGACTCTAAGTTTGCATGCTTCCTTTTCAAATCACTTTCAGAAATTGCTTGTCAACAGCTTTTCAGCTATTAGGAACCTTTGGATCAACAAGTTTTACAGCACCAGGTGAGTTTCCTTCAATCCTTAGGGGAAGAAGTGTTAACTACAAGTTTAAGAAATTTAAAAAATTTTTTGGAATAAATAGCAAAAGGGTGATTTAAATGTTGATTTTAGAAAGTTACAAATGGACTAAGGGTCCAGATAAATTTAAAATAAGATTCTGGAATTAATTATAAAGAATCCTTCCCATGGGGAAAATGCTTTTGTTTTGATTTTAAAAAACATAGTAAGATAAGACTTAAAAATTGGACACAAGAGGGAACTAGAGGGAACTAACGATCATAATTAAAGGAGAAGAACACTCAAACTCAATTTACAATTACAGAATGAAGCAATATATTTTAACACTGGACATATTGAAGGACTATTTTGAGCAATGGACCCAGAAGTTAATTTTAATAGTATCTGCCTCTATAGATAGACTGTGTTTAAAAGATGGTCTTGAAGAGGAACAAGTTCTACCTGATAAGATCAAGATTGATTTGAAAGTGGATTTAAAAATGACAGGCTACAACAATGACATGGAAAAAGATGTTACACTGGGCATACAAAAGAAACCGGCTGCTGTCTTAATAATTAAAAGGGATATACAAATAAGAAACCAAAAGAGTGACCTGGATAATTTTCCTATATTGGGTTTATAAAAGAGGCTTGTTAAAGCTTTGAAGAATTTTGTGAGAAGGGACAAAGAAATGAAAAGAAATCAAGTTCTAGGGTATTATTTGAATGGAATAAAGATCAAGATTGTTAGAAGTAAAAGAAAGGAATATAAAGTTCGTTTATTTGATCAAGGTTAAAATAGATATGTTGTTATCTCTGGTAAGCCTTAATGGACTTTTGTTGACATCAGGAATGAAATGAGGCTTTATGGATTTGTTTATAGATAAGAGATGGGATATGAGAAGAAGAGATCATTTGTTGTATTTTAAGAGAAAGTGATAAGTTACTCAAATTGTTTATACTTGTTGTGATGAAGGCAGAAGTCACTTCTTTATATATTTCTTTTCTTTTTCTTTACTATATTCTTATTTTTTCTTTCTTTTCTGTTTCTCTTTCATTTTTTTCTCTTTTTTCTTCTTTCTTTTCTGCACCTTTTACTTTTTTCTTTTTATTCTTTTTGATTTGTATAAGTTTTTATTGTTGCAATTGTAATCTTTAATAAAATTACTATTAAAAAACCCAGAATGCTCAAAAGCCTTCCTTTCAAAGATGAACTGGAAGAGCAACATGTAAAGAATGCTCAACGCTTGTGTGGGATTTATATGCCAAGTCAGGTTCTGCCACTATTACTGTTAGAAGAAGTACAATGAAAATTGACTGTTTTATGGATTAAAAGCCTTTGAATTTGATTCATATTTGTGGGGATTTGAAGCTTTGAAACAGTGTGCCATAAATGAAGGAAGCTTATGTCTCTGATAGTCTACCCCACTGAGCATGCCGGCTAAACTAAAAGAAGAAATCCTCTTTTTCTTTATACTGTAGCAAGGACCCAGCTGCATATCTGATTAGTATTTATTTATTCTTATCTTGTCATAGACTGCAGTTCTCCATTCCTCAGTTACCAGTTTCCTGATGCTAAGGTTGGAAGGAAGAGCTCTGTGCTCTGGACATATAAAAATGAAAAAGCCGTAAAGAGGGCAATGGTCATTAATACCTCTACCTTGAGTTTTGATCAGGATGGTTAAGGATTCTTTTCAATTAATTGGGGATTCAACTACTAAAACTTTAAATTTTACCCCAAACTGTCATTCCTATACACTATTTATTTTCTGAAGTCTGTGTGTGTTTCTACATGTGCACATGTGCATGTATGGTGATTTGCTTTGAGTGCACTTACACTTCTGAAACATTGCAGAAACAGCAGGAAAGCCAGATAAATATATTGCTGAAATATTCTAGGTTTTCTGAGTAGCTCATTTAAATGATCATCTGAAGGAATAATCCCACTGGCTCTGTTATGTGGACTACATTAAATTCTGTAGCCTCCTGCTGGGTTAGAACAGTCATGACCCTGAAGTCATGAATAGTTCTGAGCAGATCTGGGGTAGGTGGCCATTTCTAAGAAATATTAAGAGATTCAAAGAAAAGGATGTATAAAGAAAGAAATCCCAGCACACTGGTTTTATTTCTGTAATTTTGAAAAGAGAACATACTGAGATTATTTTATTGCTCTATAGCAATGATGCTGAAAGAGAGAGCAAGAAGCCTCTATTACATTACCATGGTTTTTTTAAATAAAATTTTATTGAAAGTTTTAAAAACAAGAGTAAACATTAATACAAACTAAAAAGAAAAAGGAAGAAATAAAAGAGAAAGCTAAAGTGCAAAAATAAAAGAAAAGAAAGAAAAGAAAGGTAGAAAAAGATAGAAAAGAAAGAAAAAAGATATAAAGAAGTGGTTTCTGATCTTCTTTACAAAAGTTATAAGTACAATTGTAGATTTACCACTTTCTCTAAAGTTACATTGTGACTCTCTTCTTTCTATAATCTATCCTATCTAATCATCAAAACCATAGATCATAAGTTCATTTTTTTCTGTTTTATGCAAAAAGTCCATAAGGGGTTTCCAGTCAGCAATAAAAATAGATATTGTCTTTTCTCTAATCAAACAGGTCAATTTGGCCATCTCAGCAAGTTCTATCATGTTCACCAGCCATTTCTCCATCGTGGGTAGTGCCAAATCTTTCTATCTTTGTGCATACAATAATCTTGCTGTGGTTATCTCTCAAGTCTGTTCATCTGTTTGTAACTTTCAATTGGGTGAAATGGTGCATCATAGGGCAACAATTTTTAAACCAAGGTACCTCAAAGGGGCTAACTTACAGAATGAGTCTAAAGTCCAGGACCCATTACTCCTATGGGATTGAAATTTGACAAACTTGTGGCTGCTTCAGTGCCACTGTGCCTTCCAAAAACAATTCCCAGAAAACTGTAGGTTGCGTGACACAAGGAAAGATGGGATGGGCATATGGGATATGGGATGGGTGATCAACAGAGAGTCTCTAGTGCCCTTCAGGGGCCTTGCTCCACAAGTGGCCAGATGTGAAACCCTGTTTTTCAAGTTGGGTTCTCGAGAACATTTGGGAGTGTTGCTACTCCCAAGTGGGAGTGTTGGGAGTGTTGCTACTATCAGCCTCCCTGCTGCGTAGCAACCTCCCTGCCTGAGCTGCTGGAGGCCATCTCGGGGTTGGCAGTGGAGTTCCCCAGGCTTATGGTCCTGGGGGACTTCAACTTGCCATCCCTGGGGCATGCCTCAGAGGTGGCTCAGGAGTTCATGGCTACCATGGAAGCCATGGGCCTGTCCCAGATTATTCAGGACCTGACTCGAGACAGTGGACTCACTCCGGACTTGGTTTCCTTGTCAGAGCAATGGCAATGTGACCTGAGGGAAAAGTTAGAACTATTCCCGTTGTCATGGTCAGATCACGCCCTGGTGGCCCTGAGATTCTCTTATGCCACCCCACTCTGCAGGGAGACAGGACCTATTCAATTGGTCTGCCCCCGGCGACTTATGGACCCAGTGAGGTTTCAGAGAGAGCTGGGGGCAATACCCGAGGACCTGCTGCATGGTCCAGCAGAGGCCCTAGCCGCAGCCTAGAATAGGGAAGTGGCCGGGGCCTTGGACAGGAATGCGCTGGTGTGACCTCTCCAGCCCCATTCGAACAATCAGTCCCCATGGTTTACGGAGGAGTTGAGGGTCCTGAAGAGGGTAAAGAGATGTCTGTAGCACCGCTGGAGAAAGACGAAGACTGAATCTGACCGAACGCAATCTACAGCCACTATTAAGGCCTACCTTGTGGCGGTAAGAGTGGCGAAACGTGAATATTTCTCCGCTCTTATTGCATGCGCAGAATGCCATCCGACGGCCCTGTTCAAGATTACTTGATCTCTATTGGGCAACATGGAGTCAGTGACCCACCTGCAGGGCCGTGCGGAGGAGTTTTCTGAGCATCTGCAGGATAAAATCGCTCAGATTCGTTCTAAGTTGGACTCTAAGCATGAAGCACAGTCCGGGAAGATGCCAGGGAAGCAGTCTTGCCTTGTTATATGGGAACGGTTTGATCCTGTTGGACCTGAGGAAGTGGAAAGGATCCTTCGGACTGTAAATGCCACCACATGCCATCTAGACCCGTGCCCTTCCTGGCTGGTAAAATCTGCCAGGGAGGTGACTTGCGGGTGGGTCCAGGCGATGGTTAATACATCGTTGATGGAGGGGGTGTTCCCAGCTACCTTTAAGGAGGCATTGCTGCACCCCCTCCTCAAGAAGCCATCACTGGACCCTACCATCTTGGACAATTTTCGTCCTGTCTCCCACCTTCCCTTTTTGGGAAAGGTGGTTGAGAAAGTGGTGGTGTTGCAACTTCAGAGGATTCTGGATGAAGCAGATTATCTAGACCACTTTCAGTCAGGTTTCAGGCCGGGATATGGGATGGAGACTGCATTGGTCGCACTTATGGGTGATCTCTGGTGGGAGTGGGATGGAAGAAGTGCATCCATCCTGGTTCTCTTGGACCTTTCAGCGGCTTTCGATACCATCGACTATGGCATCCTTCTGGGGCGGCTTAGGGAATTGGGGGTGGGTGGCATAGATTTGTGCTGGTTCACCTCCTTCCTCCGGGGCTGCTCCCAGTTGGTGGTGATAGGAGAGGAGATATCCGATCCACAACCCCTCTTATGTGGGTTGCCGCAGGGTTCTGTTCTCTCTCCTCTCCTTTTTAACATCTACATGAAACTGTGGGTGAGATCATCCGTCACCATGGGATGACGTATCATCAATATGCTGATGACACTCAATTGTATATCTCCATCCCAGGTGAAGTAAGTGATGCGGTTGCCGCCCTGTCCCAGTGCCTGGGGGCTGTAGGGGCCTGGATGGGGAACAACAGGCTTCAGCTGAACCCTGGCAAGACCGAGTGGCTGTGGAGTGATGGCCCCATGGTATCCAGGAAGTTGTCATCCTTGGTTCTGGATGGGGTGGCACTGCCCCATTCAGAGCCAGTGCAGAACTTGGGGTCCTCCTGGACTCATGACTCCTACTCGAAGAGCAGGTGGCAGTCGTGGTTAGGAAGGCCTTTGCGCAGCTTCAGCTTGTGCACCAGTTATGCCCATTCCTGGACCGCGATGCTCTCCGAATGGTCACTCATGCCCTTGTCATCTCCCACATAGACTATTGCAATGCTCTCTACATGGGGCTACCCTTGAGGAATATCCAGAAGCTACAACTGGTACAGAATGCGGCTGCGCTGCTAATTTTAGGTGCACCAACATCAGCACACATAACACCTTTGCTCCGCAAGCTGCATTGGGTACCGGTTTGCTTCTGGGTCTAATTCAAGGTGTTGGTTATTACCTTTAAAGCCCTACATGGCATGGGGCCAGGATACCTAAGGGACCATCTTATCCCCATAACATCGACCCACCCCACACAGAGAGGGCTTGCTACAGACCCCATCAATAAGGGAACTTCATCTAGTGGGTTCCAGGAGGCGGGCCTTCTCTGCAGTGTCTCCCGCCCTTTGGACTTCCTTGCCCCCAGAGTTGAGGTGGGTTTCCTCCCTCCCAGCCTTCCAGAAAGATCTGAAAACCTGGTTCTGCCACCTAGCATGGGAGGGGAAAGGTAATAGCTCCGCCTGGGGGTAGTTAGTACCATAATGTCCTCCCCATTGTTCGAGATCGATTTGCCAGATTGGATTCTATATTTATTTACATCATATTAATAATTTGTAATTTTATATATTTATTTATTATTTGAAGTATTAGTAAAATTAAATTATTTATTTATTTATTATTTGAATTATTTATTTATTATTTATTTATTATTTAAATTATTAATAATGATTAAATTATTATTATTTATTTATTTATTATTTAAATTTATTTGTTTAAATTTAAATTTAAGTATATAATTTTATACTTGTATTTTAATCTTAATTTTTATTGTAAGCCGCCCAGAGTCCCCCGTTTGGGGGAGATGGGCGGTCATATAAATTTAAATAATAAATAAATAAATAAATATCCCTGCCTTCTTTCTTGCCTCCCTCTGGCCCCTGCACCCAATTGGCTGGCAGCAAGGCTCAATGAGCAAGTGGCAACTGGCTGGTTTGGAACCGAGGCCAAAATCTGAAATCTCAGTGGTGGGTGGTGAGGGAAGGACGAGGGAGCGACTCGGCTGCCTGCTGGCAAGGTAGGGCTGACTGGGGGGGCCGCGGTCAATGGGTGAGCCCTCTTCCTCCCTGGAGGGAGGGGGCCCTTGGGGACATGCCGGGATGGGGAGCAAGGGTACAGTTTTCCTCATAGTCCACAGCTCCATTTGTTCCCACCCACCAGCAAAGTGGCAGACAGTTTCACAGGTCAGCCAAGGAGAAGGAGGAGTGTTTTCTGATGCTCCCTGCCAGCTTCCCACAAGCAAAGTCGATGGAGAAGCTAGCAGGAAGTTGGAAGTCACTCCCACTCTCACTGCTTTTTTGCCCACCTGTGGTCATTCTGTTTCTCTGTTTAGGTAACGAAATATCTCTGAAAGGATGACCCAGTAGGTCACAAGTTGTCTAGTCATACAGTATATAAAAACAAAGTTCAGGACTTTTTTCCAACAGTTTACCCATCAGTCCCAAGAGGAAAAGTTCTGGTTTCAGTTGTATATTAATCTTTAAAATCCTCTGATTCAGTGTATGCATTTGAATCCAAAATCTTCTACCTTTTTTGAACATCTACCAAGCAAGATATAATGACCCTTGTTGTTGTTACCATGGCTTTTACATCCTGAAATCCTTTACTAGAATGAGGATATCTCATCCTATCAACCCCATGAAAAATGATTGATTTGTTTTGGAAAACAGAACTATTATTCCCATTATGTTCTAACTTTGGAAACTTAATTGATGCTAGAAAGAAGAGTTTCCTAACCAAAATGTTTCATAAGCCATCAAGGGCAGAGGTGCACAACCTATGAATCCCAAGGGCTTTTGCAAGTTCTTATCAAATTATAGAACACATGACTTTACAGCAGCCACACGAACCATTTTTAATTTTAGTTAAAGTTAAGTAGAAATGAAATGAACTTTATGTTTTTTGTCCTAGTTTCAACAACTACTTTGCGGACTGTCCCTTTTTGTGCTTGGTATTTCTTTGAAATGAAGATGGTTGAAGGCTTAATGTTAGCATTTGGAATGAAGGAAATAGTTCTTTAATAGCCATTTTGCCATTCCTCTCAAAAACACTGCTGCACCCAGGGCTGTAAGGAACTGGCTGGAAGAAGAAAGCAATGGGCTATTGTGAAGAGCAATTGGTAGTGTAGAAAATGACCATTACTTACCATCTGCTAAGATTCAGGCCAGGGTATTTTGTAGCAAGGCAATGGTTAGCATGAATGGCTGTTTATATACAATTTGGTATATTAAACTTTTTGTAGAGGCTTTTCTGATTGCTTTCTAATGTCCCTGCATTTATCAAAGCATATGTGTCCAAGTGTTTTTGCGCTGCTTCCTAATTTCCAGAATAAAACATGATTGAATTTCCTTTTCTATTTCAACAAGGCCTTTTGTGCTTGACATTTGTTTTCCTTATGAACAACAAATCATCTCCTACTGCAGCTGCGCTGGAAGGTTATCTTTGTTGCACAGGCAGGTCTGCCAGCTTTTCAAGCTGTTGCTTGCTGGAGAGGCATCCTGAAACCTCACTATTACTGGATCTTCTTCACTGGCATTTTTGGACCTCTACTGCAAAAGAACATTTTGGAGATGTAGATGTGAGAAGAAGTAACCAAACAAAACAACATAGGACAGTCTATAAAAATTACAAGGGCAGCCCAGATCCAGTGACAAAAATAGGATGGGTTTCATGGCTTTGCAAAGTACAAGAAAGGCGAGGGTTCTCTATAGTTTAGGGGCCAACTATTCCGTAGTACTAAAACTATCACCAAGAAGATATGCCTCCATCTCCCACCCCCTTAGCCTTGCATGGTTGCTTTGAATTTTGTTTTTTGTCTCTGTCTTATTGAATTAGTGCATTTCCCCATAGACTACTAGTTGATGAAGGTCTCTGTATTAGCCTGCAGAGTGTTGATGGGAGTGATTGAATAATAAGAGTTTATTAGGTTGCCTTGCATGTCATAAGTCTCAGATATTATTTGACAAATTGTATTTATTGGTTATTAAATATACTTTCATTTGTTTACCTCCTGGATACGTAACCTGTTTAATAATCTATAGAACCGGTCCTAATCAAATTGGCATGCTAAGACGGCATTGTTGTTGTTGTTTAGTCGTGTCCGACTCTTCATGACCTCATGGACCATAGCACGCCAGGCCTTCCTGTCCTCCACTGCCTCCCGGAGTTTCTACCCTTCAAATATTCTGCAAATCTCTGAAGATCTTGCTCTGTTCCCAGCTCTGCGGTTATGGTGTTTGTGGAGCCCCTGGTGATTTTTTAGCTGTTATTCATGTGACTCTGTCTGGGTATTCATATTTCAGTTTTTTATATTATGTATTCTTTTAAAACTGTAAGCCACACAGAGACTTTTGGGATTCGGGTGGCCTTGAAACCTAAGAAACAAAAAAATAATAAACCATACTTTAACTAACTAAGGTTCCCCAGATAGAATGTCACAGGAGCTTGAGTTAATTTAAAAGAGGTGGTGGATGCTTCTGCTCTTGTCATGGTTGTGTTGGAAAAAGAAGAGTAAAAGAGAGCTGCAAGCTTGAAGCACTTGGTAAGGCTATGCAAATCACTCAAGATCAATGTTCATACTGTCAAATCCATAGCAGATATTTGTGTAGGATTGAAATGATGCAAAGGCATCCAACACAACCAATCAATTTCATGATCCAATTGGAAAATTCAATTTGAAGGGGTGATTTGATTGAATACCCTTCAAATCAAAGCTCAGAGTGGTGATAGGAGGGGAGCACACCAAGAATAAAAGTGTTAATTTCTCCCTTGTGTCTTAAAATTTAGTAGCAGAGGTCACACACAATGCAACAAGGAGCTCTGCTTTCACATAGCCTAGTAAATTGGTGAAGCTAAAAAAAAATATGTGTTGGACTTCTTATACATACATACAAATATACAAAAATGATACTAGCATGTATATCCTGTTCTACACAAATATAGTATGCTGCTTTAATTTTGCACCTGCCCTGATGTACTCTTTATAAAATCACGTTCCCAAGTCACTTTTTTTAAACACATTTTTTTCCTTTGTTGGGCATTCCCTAGTGTAAAGTGTGACATATCTATAGGAATGCAAGCATTTGTTGCCCTGTGCTATGCATTTGGCAGAAGCAAAATGGAATTTCATTTAGCATCTCCTTGTAACGTTTATTGTTTTCCCAACAAAACAACCATGCCCTGACAAACTTATGTGAAAAAATGTGTCTTAAAACCCTTGAAAGGATTGTAATAATTAAGAAAATCATTGATCCTGGCCAGATGCTAAAAGCAAAATTATTGGGGGGAGGGGATAGTAGCACATTATTGTTTTCTTTCTTTCCTTCCTACTAAACTGCATGTCTATTTGGGCTGTGTAGATCTGGCGGAGTGGTTTCCTTTGTCAAGACTTTGATCAGAGTGCCTCTTGAAAATAAAGCCAAGAAACAGCCACACCACTTTGCTATACTTTGCTTTGTGTGCAAAAATCCCTGTTAGTGAAGTGGAATGCCAATAGAGGTGGATTGCCCCCCAATCCTCTAATTCTTCATTGAAACAGAATGATGTGCTTGTAAGAGGACACCTCCTTGAGCCAGATTGCAGGCAATTGGGACACTCCTAATATCTATGCCATCAGGAGAATTTCTAGCCAGATTCTTTGTTATGATAAAGTCTTTCCTATTCCTAATGTATTTAAACCTGACTTTGCTAAAAAGTGTATAATATTTTTAAAGATGCTGCTATAACATGACCCATACTAAGAAATGCATGTATAACACAAGTTTAATGTACCCTTCTGCTGATCTTTGGACTCACTGACAATTGTGAGATAGCTGACCAAAAGTTCCTTCTCTTAATAAAGAGCATAAAACTGTAGCATCTCTGACAAATATAAGAAAAAGGAATATGGGAACTATATACTTGAAAATTCACTTAATATGCTGTAAGAGATAAAAAACCTTTCTATTTTGAGAGAAAGCTTGCTACTTTGAAAAGATGCAACATATAACATTCTTCCTTGGCTGCATGAGACCAAACATTAGAGAGATTTGTCAAGGCCATCCTGGTATTGACCAGGCAGCTTGTCAACGAGAAATAGGAGATTGTTTTATATGTGCAATTCATGTTTCAGAAACTGAATTAGATATCAGAAAATATTAATCTTGCAAACCATTAGAAAAATATGCCCATGGAAATGTTTCTTGTTTAGTTTAACAGTTCAGATTGATTCATTTTCTCATTTCTTATATGATTAATTAACCAATTAAAATGAACATGCCAGTATGATTGGGCAGGAGGTATTTGAGGCTATTTAATGATGAGAATGGTTTCTCTGAACTCATATCACAGAAAAATCATTCATGGTTTGAAGAGTCATTCTAAATACAACTGAATGAAGCAATTACATTATTATCAACTGAGTTATCATTACTCTGCTTAGAGCTCACCCTGACATACTGTTTGCTGTGCCTTGAAGACATCATCGATTTTGAGGGACATCTCCTCATAATGTCACCTTCATCTCATCCCCAGTCTGCTGTTGAGGCTGCCTGAAATCAACTTTAGGTGTCCTAGTATGAAAGTGATATTTTGCCAGACCCAAGACTTCTCATGCAGGCAATTCAAGGTATCTTTGGGAGGAACCTGTAAATGTCATTAGCAGGGTTAGGTATCTGTTCCACTCCAACTGTTCCATCAGGTCTGCTGTGGGAATGTCTCCTCCCTGTCCAGTTGTTGGAAACTGCTATGCTGTTACCTTTTTATCTGGGCTGCTGTGAGAGAATCCAAACACCTGGCTAAATTCTCTTCTTTGGGAGGATACAGCAATCTAAAAGTTTGTTTGTTTGTTTGTTTGTTTGTTTAAGAGATTTATATGGCCACCCAACTCACTCATGGTGACTCCAGGTGGCTTACAAAAGTTCAAGGAGGTAATATGCCCCCTCCTCAAGAGGCTGGCCTTGGACCCAATAATTACCATCCTGTTTTCCTTTGTAGGGAAAGTTGTTAAGAAGATGGTCAGCTGCAGTTGCAGAGAATCCTGGAGGAAGCACATAATCTAGACCCATTTCAGTCAGGATTCAATACTGAGAAAGGTTTGGTTGCACTTATTGATGATCAGTGATGCAACCAGGCTGGAGGTGATGAATCCATCCATGTGCTCCTTGATTTACCAGCAGCCTTCAATACTGTCAACCACAGTATCTTTCTGGACCTGCTCTGGAGGTTGGGAATTGAACTGTTTTACGATGGTTCTCTTCCTCCATTTCCAGCTGGTGTTGGAAGGGGGGGGATGGTTTGTTCCCTAGGCCCTCTTATGTGGGATGCCACAGGTTTCAACACTCTATCCTCTCCTGTTTAATATCTACATGAAGCAGCTGGGTGAGGTCACCCATCAGTTTAGAGTTTGGTATCATCCAAATGCTGATGATACCCAATTATACCTTTTGACCCCAGAGCAGCCAAGTGAGGCTGCGCAGGCCTGGATGAGGAGGAACCAATTCTGACTCAACTCTACCAAGACTGAGTTGCTGTGGACATTAGGGATACTGTTGGATGGGAAAGCACTTGGATGGGAAAACACAAGAGTAGTGTGCAATCTGGGGGTCCTCTTGGACTCACAGCTCCTGCTCAAAGGGCAGATGGCAGCTGTGGCCAAGGGGGCCTTTGCACAGAATCATCTGGGGTGCCAGTGGTGCCCCTTCCTGGATCAGGAGGCCCTTCAGAAAGTCACTTATGCCCTAGTCACCTCATGGCTTGAACATCTATAGAACTCCCTCCTAGTTCAGCCCATGCTTCAGGACCCCTTTCCCCATAGTTCTATCAATCTATGTAACCACCCAACCAATGAAAAACATTGATCGGCAACTCTGGAGGGGGGGTTCTTGGAGTTCCCCAATCCCCCCCCACCATACATGGAGAACATTTGCTGATTGGTTTTCACACCAACAGGTGAAACTAAATGGGAGCAGAAAGTATGACAGGGAATCCAGCAATTGCTATAAAGAATTACTCCTCATTAGTTAGTATGAGGATAAACCCACTACTGAGCCTCATTTCTGAAGCACACTAAGGATAGTGTAAGGCACTCCATCCGATATCTGTAACCTCCTTGCTCTAGAGTAACTCACAGACGCATGAGTTCTTAGAAGCAGAAGAGTTTATTACAGGATACAGAAGTTAGCACAAACAAAGACTTGAATGAGTGAAATAGATACAGTGGTTACATTTAAGCATTCCCTTCCCCCAAGGTCCTTTGTTGGAGACACGTGTAGCAGTGTCTTCCGAGACGCGTCGTCATCCGTTGGCGAGGATGTGTATTCGCGATCGTCAGCCATGTGTTAACTGGTCTACTCGACTGGCGTCAGTTTCATGTCAGTTGCAGCTTCCCGGAGTGCGCATATCCGTCTAGCGCTTTGGCAGAGATCTGCCGATCTCTGACAGATAGGCTAAAGGAGCAAAGCAATTGATCTCAAGATAATTTCCTGCTGACCCAAGAATGGGAGGAAAGCACCTTAATCTGGCCATAGGACAAGCGCATGAGTTTTACATTTTAGATCTGAGATGAATAAGTTAATCAATTAGTTACATTGGGAGAGTCCCAATACTCTCCTTCTTTATATTATCATACGTTTTGATAAATCCACATAAAAGCATTTTTTGGTTATTGAAATATTCTTACTAGAGTGATATGCAGTTTAGATGCAAATGGAAGCATAACATACTGTAGGAGGGAGCTTTAACAGGCTACCTACGCAGGAAAAAAATAATCAAATAATAAAGAACTTCACAAGTGAAGTGGCATTATAAGGAGATATAATGAATTGCACATATAAAAATAGCATATTTAGACATCTAGGGACATTTACATCTTTCAAAGAAAATAGTGTGGTGATTGTTTCTTTATCCCAGTCTGCCCTATGCTCCTTGCAATTTTCTTTAAGTAAGGTCAGTTTAAAGGTCAGGTAGTACTCTAATCAATCCACAAAAACCATTCTGAATTACCATTTTATGACTACAACATTTTGTAGGCTGGCCTTTCAACCTGATCTCAGCCAGGAATATTTTTCTTTCACTCTCCCTCCCCCTCCCTCCCCTGCCTTTAAACAATAGAAGAACTGGTGAAATTCTTCTAAGCCAAGCCAAGAAATTAACTTGGGAATGAGGGGGGAATTCAAGCCCAATTCAGAACTGAAAGGATCTCTACAAGCTTATGTATTTGTACCTCTCCCTTCTACATTCCTCTAAGTGATCTTGCCACCTAATATCTTACAGAAAAGTTCTCCTGTTTTCTCTCTACCAGATCTCATTTATTCTGATGAAAGAAATGTTACCTTTGGAATTTATTTCAAGGGATAAATTAATTTTGGTTATAATCCCTTGGTGAAGTGCTGCATTCTTACCCTTATTCTGTTATAAGGTACCCGACCTCCTTTAAGGAGGCTGCAGCTGCCTTGGTTTCAGTTCAGTCCCAAGAGAAGTTATGTGAAAGCTCCTCTCAATGGTCTTTTTCAGAATCCAGGAACTAGCACCCTCCGCAACCAGTTATGATAAGGGAATTCTATGCAAGTTCTCCAAACTCTCTGTGACTAAAGTTTTGTTGTTGTTTATTCATTCAGTCACCTCCGACTCCTCGTGACCTCATGGACCAGCCCAGGCCAGAGCCTCCTGTCAGCTGTCGCCATCCCCAGCTCCCCCAAGGTCGAGTCCGTCACCTCCAGAATATCATCCATCCATCTTGCCCTTGGTCAGCCCCTCTTCCTTTTGCCTTCCACTTTCCCTAGCATCAGCATCTTCTCCAGGGTATCCTGTCTTCTCATTATGTGGCCAAAGTACTTCAGTTTTGTCTTTAATATCATTCCCTCAAGTGAGCAGTCTGACTTTATTTCCTGGAGTATGGACTGGTTTGATCTTCTTGCAGTCCAAGGCACTCTCAAAATTTTTCTCCAAAACCACAGTTCAAAAGCATCTATCTTCCTTCCTATCTACTGACTAAAGTAGAGGAGTAAAATCTTACTTTGCAGAGGTAGAAAACTTTTGAGAAGCTACACAAGGCCAATTTCAGCATTGATACCCATCTTGAATTCTGCTCCATCCATGATGGGAGTGGAGAAGAAAAAAAAAATAGAAGGCTTTTTTTCCCTCTCATCTTCCTCTCTGTTTCTCATTGTGCTTATTAACAATGGATTTGACTGTAGGAGACCATGGGAGAAGCTGTTACCACAAAGGCTGTAGAAAGTATGGAAGTATGGGGGCGGGGGGATTCTTTCCTCTATTTTTGTACTGTCTGCCTTGTGCCTTCAACAATGCTCCTGCTACTTTGGGGGATGATTAGAATAAATCTGAACATGAAATTAGCACAACCATTTCTTGCGTTCTCAGAGATTAGCTACTCTTACAGGGAGAGAGCTAAACATTGTAAAGATCCCTGTTCTGATTGTTGATTACCATGTTTATCATAAAAGTAGATAAAGTAGAGATTCGGGAATGATGTCTTTCAGCTTATTAAAGTCCCTGTGTGTTGGAGTTCTACAGTAATGCGAAATGCAAGCAGGCTAGAATCATTCCACAATGGTGGAGGTTGATTAATTGGAAAGCTCTTACAAAGGCAAAAAATTCTCAGGCAAGCAATTTTATATTCTTGTTATTTAGGACTTCCTTGTATGTACAGTGTTCAGCTGAATGAACTTCTTCCAGGGAAGTATTAAATGTGTTGCAGAAAGATAATGCCTATGGCATGCTCCCATTGGCTATCAGCCAAGGATTCAAACATTAATAATCTTTTGGGTGTACAGCAGTTCCCTGTGACCAGAATATTAATTTCCCCCTATACAGTAGAAAACCTAATAAACTGTACTACTTCAGATAAGGATACATACCTAACATATTTTTATTTTATCAATCACTGGAACATTTTGTCGATATACAATGATGCTGAACAAGTCTGCTTCAAAAACACCCTATTATTTATAGTGAAAATTAATCTATAACATTCTACCCATTTAGATCAATTTGCCCTATAAAGATGGCCAACTAGTAAAATATGTATTACCTGCTTCTATCCTCAGACATTGGGAGTCTCAGTTAAATGCTGAGAAATCACATTTTTAACAAAATTAAAATACTCAATTAAAAGGAATGTCTACTATTTGTAGCAAAGCTAAAGATGATCCCTCAGGAGTTTAAGAGAAACTGATTTGCAAATATATAGAAGAACCAGGAATATATAAACATATTGAATTCTTCACTTTTCAGAATTCTGCTTTGCAGAATTTTGAAGTTCAAAATACACATTAAAAAAGAGAGATGCTACAGAAGAGTACATGTAGAAAATATAGACATAGCTGCAACAAGAATATACAATACAAATACTGTAACAGTGCAATTTTTTTCTGCTACATTAGACATGAAATTCCTGAGAAATCACTGAATCCAAGCCTATATATTTCAATTTCATTATTCCTAGTGGAATTCCGGCACATATTATGTATTTTCTGAAGTCACAATATTGTAGAAACATGTAACTAATACATTTATAATTCTGTAAAACATACATTGTCCACTTTTTTTTTCAAATGCTGTATTGGAGAGTGAATTTTCCATGCCACTATACTTAAGCAGGTAACATATTCAAAATTAGTCCAAATTGGACCAATTTGCATAATTGGGAAGATTCATTTTTTTACCTTAATTCTGTAATTCAAAAAACAACCACTGGGTTTTTCTTTCTTGGTAATTAGCAGCTTTGATATTATTTGTTGCCTAACTGCTATCCACTACTGCACTTTCAGCCACTTCATCTCAGAGTCCTTGTTTCAACCCCACTGAATGAAACACAGTATAAGGTTTGGGGGTAGGTCTGGGGGATATCTGTGGGTTTTGTATTTGGGTTTTGTTTTGTTTTTTCAGTTGACACTAAAGTCACTGAAAGTGCAATAGTGGATAGTGTTATGCAATAAATAATGTCAGTGCACTAATAACCAAGAAAGAACCCAGTGCTATGTGCCCCAGTTTTCCCATACCACCAAAAATTATTTTTTAACCTTCTCTGATTGGGAGAAAGGACTGACGAAGGTGCTTCACACTAGAATAACCCTGCAATAGATTCCTCCAACATCTCCTCCCCAGAATATCTGATGAACATTTAGAAAACCCACTGTGATTAGAAGACAGATTTGTCAGCCACAAAATGAAACTTCCTGCTCTCTCCAAATTGGGCTTTTCATTCTGTGGAAAGCTTGGTATTCGGAGAAGTTCATAAAGCTTTAGGAAGCCTCTGATTTGGATTCAATCTGTTCTTGAGAAATCCTTCCTTTGACTTCCGGTCGGAATTGCAGCGCGACAAGTCGAAACTTCTCAGAGTGCTGAGAACCCGGCTAACTTTTCCCTGTTTGCGGTGGTCCCCAGAAGGTGAAAGACCACCAGTGTCTCCCCCCGGACGGGGGGGACGGGACATAAGATTACTCATCAAGCCATTAAAACTGCTCCCCTCTGCTCTTTCGGCTGTTTTCCACCATGGAAAGAGCAGGGGGTGGAAGCGGAGAGAACAGCGAGAGAAGCCAGCCGGCTCTGCAGGAAACCATAAGTCTCCTAATAGAGATGCAAGCGCAAGAAACCGACTTTTAGATCCCTTTTATTTTACTTTTCTTTTTAGTTTATATTGCCTTATTACTATCTAAAGTCTATCCTTGGACAATGCTCAAAATGTTGGTAATTTTTTTATTGCTTTCTTTGCTGTGATATTTGTGGTGGAAGATTGAGATGGATTTTGCATTTTGAAATACAGTGAAACGTCTTCATTTTTTAAATTGTACTAGAGTGGTTTGCCTACTACTTGGAAGTATAAACTTTCTTCAAACCCCTTATTGGATTAATGACTAGTGATTTGAAAATTTTTATATACAGTGGCTGAGTTTTTATTGAATATATCATATTGGACTAATTATCAGTGAACCTGCTTCTTTTTCTTTTTTCTATAGTGGCTGAATTTTTTTTTGTATTGAATACAAACTGTTTGAAGTACTTCTCTCTTTCCTAATTTGTATATTGGTTTTTTTTTTCTTTTTTTTTTCCTAACAACCTTTTGTATTTAGGCAACAATCCTTTTTTATATATATATCTGGGACCTATTAGATCCTGTTGGTAATTTTCCATTTGAGTGGAGTAGCTGTTTACCTTCCCCCTGGGAAATTCCTTTGTTGTGTCTACAAAATCTACTCTGTGTGCTGGAGTGTGGAGGAGTCATCACGGAAACTTACAGTATTGAGTTAGTAGAAGGAACAAAGGGGGGGATGGCAAATATAATAGGAAAGTTGATTCAAGACTTTAAACAGGAGATTAGAGAAGCATTCCAAGAAATTAAAGAAACACTGAAAAGTCTCTTGTTTGATAAGCAGGGTCAGTTACAAAAGATAGAATCTGAATCAGAAGAGGTTGTGACATATATTCAACAAAAAGGGGAGGCCACTGAAATAGAGGAGAAGAGGGACAAAGAGATTTTAAATACCTTGTTACAGCTGAGAGAAAGAGAAAGAGATTCGAATTTAGAAACTGATAAATATTTTAGAATTGATTTACCTAGTGCCAGACAAAGAAAGGTCCAGAATAAATGTAGTGCCAGACAAAGAAAAGTCCAGAAAAATACCTTGACATTTTACATGAGACAGATGACAAAACAGATTATATATTATAACTTTGGTATAACTTGAACAGAAGATCTCAAAAGAAGATATGAAGGGATATAAGTTCATAAAAAAACCATGGACTCTAACTGGAAATAGATTATTTTATGAATGCAAATTAATTTTAAACTAGTAATATAATTGTTGGGAATATTAAATATTAAAAATTGGTATGAGAAAATGTATTGAAGGTATGTATAAAAAATTGATATTTTAAGTGAAGGATACAAAGTTCTAAAATCAGAGATATAGTTGATGTTACAGATTAAATTTAAATTAGAATTATTTCTAAGGGGATATATAAATGGAAAATTTTCTATTAGAATTGGATGTATAAGGATGTAAAGAAAATAGGGATTTAAATATATACTTCAATGTGAAATGTATTATAAAATATAAATGTAGACTGAGTTCAAACTAGAATCAATATTATTACTATTATTGTTAATAAAAACTTGTCAATTAGTTAAACGTGTATGAAGATGTAGAATATAGTATAAATATAGTTCAAATATAGATTATGTTTAAAGTAGAATTATTTTTATGGATATATATAAATAGAAATATATTTTAGACTTTCCTTTTATGTATAACTCAAGAAAATTGGACTTTAACAAGGATATAAATATAGATGCAAAAATGGAAAGACTGATTAAAAATGTCAAATTGATACATTTAAATGAAAAGAAAATTTAAATTGTTATCACTTCAAGGAGCGGAAACTACAGATGGACTATTGGAGAATTGCAAGAAGGATGAAGTTTATATGAAGATCAGAAGATTGGAACATAGAAATTAAAATGTATTAGACAAAGAAATGTTCTTGTGTATTGTACGAAAGAGTAACATTAAAAGCAGAATATTGTACTTAATGACCAGAGATAGATTGGAAGTCATCTATTTTTCATACTTTCTTTTGTTTATTACTTTACTTTACTTTACTTTTTCTTTTTCTTCTTTCTTTACTTTGTATTTCTATTTCTTTTTCTATTTTGAACTTTTAGTATGTATTCTAAAATTTAATAAAACTTATGGAAAAAAAGAGAGAAATCCTTCCTTTGATCTAGAGCAGTGTTTCTCAACCTTAGCAACTTTAAGATATGTGGACTTCAACTCCCAGAATTCCCCAGCCAGCAAGGTTGAAAAACACTGATCTAGAGATAAACTGTATCTGTCTGAATGGTTTGTGTTTCACAATTGGTTTGACTCTATCCCATAATCTAAGCCATGGGAGTCACTTGTGACATGATGCTCAACAGTGAGAAAAACAGAAAGAACAAAATCTTGAATATAATTCCTGGAAAACTCTAATTTTCTTTCATTGTACATCAAAAATTGCAGGTTCTTTTTCTCCTTCCTCATGGTCTCTTATCTTGTAGCATAACCTTGTGGTTAACTTCATTTCCAAGGAGTTAATAATGTGGGTCCTCATTATATAGCTCCCCTGCAATATTCATATATGAATAAGTATTATTGGCTATGTGCTCCATTTTTTTCTTTCTCCCTTCAGTGTACTTGTTTGTGATATATACTCCACCTTCATCTAGGGGACCCAATACTGATGCTGTAATTTCTGTGTAGGAATAGACAGATGAAACTATTCAATGTTAGCACATTTAGAATTGCTGAAGAGCAAATGATTGACATGTCACACATCCAGTTTCTGTATGAAGGTTTTGAAATGTCATTGCCTATCAAATCCATTTTCTTGCTGGTAGTAGCATACACATGAGCCATTTGATTCCCAAAACACATCAGTCTGTCACTGCTATTTGTACTTAAAACTGAAGAAAAGAATTAGGATGTCTCCAAGAAATGCTATTGTGACACTATAGAAAAAACGTGGTCTGCCAAATAATGTTTAGTAGTCGGATAGAACTGTAGCTGAAAAATGGATGTTTGAGGTTTTGGAAATGCAGAAATACACTGGAGTAAATAGACAGTGGTGAAAATGTTTGCTTTTTAACCAGTAGTGTACTGGATAAAATTAAGTGATTTATGTAAGGCACATTTACTATTCTACAAATAAATATTCACTCCCATCATCTTAATACTGGTTAGTTCAAGGCCCATGAATTTTATTTATTCATCCTCTCTCTGTGGCTATTGTGTGCTTGTTGTAGCCAGGACAATTCCTTAGATATTTTAAGTGGTAGAGAGAAGCCATATTATAAGGTAGAACTTAATTTTTTTTCTCAGAGAGAAAAATCATCCAAATGATGCCCAGGATCTAAGATAAGGTCTTCATTACATAAGGAAATGGTTAAGGTAATTGAGAGAAACCAACAGTTTAAAAATCAAAGCAATCTGAATAATACTAAATTGCCCTAGTTAGGAATATGGTGAAGCCTCTCTTTCTGGTATAATTGATGAATTCTTGACACCAGAATATAGTGGGATATACTGTATAATGTATCTCATTCATCCAAAACTTAATTGGTAAAGTAAATACGCCTTTGTGTTCAGATTATTATTTCATTAATCTACTAAACCTTCCCCAATCTGGCACCCTTCAGATTGATTAGACTACAAATCTTATCATTTCCTGGCATGGTTCCAATGGCTGGTACTTATAGGATTTGAAAGACAACATACTTTGAAGAAACAAGGTTGGGAAAATTTATCCACTGAATGGAAACAAACACAAACAAACACTAATTCACATGGTTTACAAACCCTCTCCCTCCCTCCACTATGGCTTTATGGCTTTTCACCATATTACAACTTGTGGAGGGGGTTAGATGACATGAAAATAATTTGTGTAATTATTTCTCAAGAAATTCTGAAGGAAGGTTAGGACAACAAATGACAGATTTTCTTATCTTAGTACACTTATAACATCTTAGTTCTAGAATGATGAATTTTGCATTGTTTCTTTAGCAATATCTTGTATATTTCTTGTTTAGCTTCATTCGCTTCTTCATTTATTGTTAAATACCATGCAAAAGCACTCATTATTGATTCAGTATTTCTACAGAATAAAGTGATGAAGAATCACTACTTATTTACTTCACCTACGTAAAGTCTACTAAAAAATAGGTTGCCTGATTTGATTTGCTTGAAGGCAATCTATAACATATTTTATGCTTTTTGTTAATTATTGGTTATTTTGTTTCATCAAATGTAATGGACTTGGATGCCATTTTTATAAAACATATGACCACATAGTAAAGGTAATTTAATAGCCACTCATGATAATCCAGCAGGGTTTCAGTAGACCTTCTGGTGTGACCTTCCTAGCGTGCTAGAAAGAAATGGGAACTGCTACTTCCAAGCTGTATACTTTATAAAGTGGAGATTGGTAGTCATAAATTGTGTAGGCCTGCTCTTATATATATTTGCTTTTTTAGTAAGTAACAACCTTATTATTACTTTGCCATGAAAAGAAAGGAAAAGAAAATGTACAAACTAAGGGCTCATCTGTCCATCCTGGTTTCTGTGCTTCCATGGTCAATTGTGCTGTGGCTTTTTCCTTGGATGGGTAGAATTCAGAGACAAGAATATCAACCTCATGTAAGTCTAAATGCAGGTCTTCCAAGAGGTCATTTTTCCATTGTTACACAGAATTAAAGACTCTGGAAATTTCAAAAAGTCTAATGTGAAGACACATACACAGGAATACATATAACTATTTTTAGGGGGGAAATAATGTTAATCTCCCAGAAAGAAATCAATTATAATAAATAAAGTAAAGATGAATGTAATTGGACAAGCTTTTGCAGGCTACCTTAGCCTCCATTTCCCCCCTTTGTTTTTGCTTATTTTCATTGTGGCACTTTTCTTTGAGGGATTGGAAATCACATAATAGTTGTTTTAAAAAGTTCTATTCCTAGAAATACTAACAATGTTTTTCAGTCTCTGGAACAAGAGAAATGGCTACTCTTGTAGGATTCCATGCTGAATTAAAATAGCTATAAATGTTATTTTTTGTTGTTGTTTATTCGTTCAGTTGTCTCCGACTCCTCGTGACCTCAAGGACCAGCCCACGCCAGAGCTTCCTGTCGGCCGTCACCATCCCCAGCTCCCCCATGGTTGAGTCCAAAACCTCCAGAATACCATCCATCCATATTGCCCTTGGTTGGCCCCTCTTCCTTTTCCCTTCCACTTTCCCTAGCATCAGCTTCTTCTCCAGGGTATCCTGTCTTCTCATTATGTGGCCAAAGTACTTCAGTTTTGCCTTTAATATCATTCCCTCAAGTGAGCAGTCTGGCTTTATTTCCTGGAGTATGGACTGGTTTGATCTTCTTGCAGTCCAAGGCGCTCTCAGAATTTTCCTCCAACACCACAGTTCAAAAGCATCTATCTTCCTTCGCTCAGCCTTCCTTATGGTCCAGCTCTCACAGCCATAGGTTAATACAGGGAATACCATTGCTTTAACTATGCGGACCTTTGTTGTCAGTGTGATGTCTCTGCTCTTAACTATTTTGTCAAGATTTGCCATTGCTCTCCTCCCAAGAAGTAGACATCTTCTGATTTCCTGGCTGCAGTCAGCGTCTGCAGTAATCTTTGCGCCTAGAAATACAAAGTCTGTCACTGCCTCCACTTTTTCTCCCTCTATTTGCCAGTCATCAATCAAGCTGGTTGCCATAATCTTGGTTTTTTTGAGGTTTAACTGCAACCCAGCTTTTGCACTATCTTCTTTCACCTTAGTCATAAGGTTCCTCAACTCCTCCTCGCTTTCAGCCATCAAAGTGGTATCATCTGCATATCTGAGATTGTTAATGTTTCTTCCAGTGATTTTAACTCCAGCCTTGGATTCCTCAAGCCCAGCACGTCGCATGATGTGTTCTGCGTACAGGTTGAATAGGTAGGGTGAGAGTATACAGCCCTGCCGTACTCCTTTCCCAATCTTAAACCAGTCCATTGTTCCATGCTCTGTTCTAACTGTTGCTACTTGGTCGTTATACAGATTCCTCAGGAGGCAGACAATATGACTTGGTATCCCCATACCACCAAGAACTTGCCACAATTTGTTATAATCCACACAGTCAAAGGCTTTAGAATAATCAATAAAACAGAAATAGATGTTTCTCTGAAATTCCCTGGCTTTCTCCATTATCCAGCGGATATTGGCAATTTGGTCTCTAGTTCCTCTGCCTTTTCTAAACCCAGCTTGTACATCTGGCAATTCTCGCTCCATGAATTGCTGGAGTCTACCTTGCAAGATCTTGAGCATTACCTTACTGGCATGTGAAATAAGTGCCACTGTTCGATAGTTTGAACATTCTTTAGTGCTTCCCTTTTTTGGTATGGGGATATAAGTTGATATTTTCCAATCTGATGGCCATTCTTGTGTTTTCCAAATTTGCTGGCATATGGCATGCATCACCTTGACAGCATTTTCTTGCCCTTGATTTAGTGCTACTTTGTTTTGGTAAAGTAAAATGATGATTGTTGCCCATTAAATGAAAGATCAATAATCACAATTTCCTCTAATAATGAACATTCTTGTTTTGAATATGGTACTTGCTTGCTCCTTCACTCCTACTTCTACAGAAGAGCAACTGTTGGTTTATTTTCCCACAGGAGATGTCACTGGGTGGAAGGAAGAACACTGGGGTTTCTGCTAAGTGCTGCCCAGAAACTACCCCACATTACAATATATGCAGGCAGAAACACTGAATGGTTCCATTGCCCAAACATGATAGAGGTAAGCCGTGGGTGCAGGGCATTTAATACCAACATACTGTTACTCCTGACTCAGGGACAGGAGGATAGCACATTATTGCATTTATTTATTTATTTATTTATATATATATATATATATATATATATATATATATCCCGCCTTTATTATTTTTATAAATAACTCAAGGCGGCGAACATACCTAATACTCCTTCCCTTGTAAAACATACAATTTTACAACAGTCAATCAGAAACTAAGTCACTGTGAGGTTGAATACACTGAGAATTGAAAAACATATTTGGTAGTCTTATTACCAAATGAAGACCTAATAGCAAAATAAGATTTTTACAGCTGACCTCTTTTTCTTACAAGGAACAAGGATGTGTTTTGATTTAGGATTTCTTCTTTTTTCTTTATTTTTGCTGAGGAAGGAATTGCATGTGTGGCATCAAAAATAGTTCCTCTGAATTTGTCTTGACAGTCTCATGTCACACATTTTACAACTCTTCTTTACATGTTACAGAAAAGAACACTGTCCTATCTTGTTCTTAAAATGATGCAGAAATGGAGAGACAATGCTGAATTTCAAAAAAACTGTTTGGCTGCCTTTTGCATTTTCACACAGCACCTCACATTTTAAACCTACATTTAAAAATTCAACGCATAAGAATGAAATACCGAAGACTAGGGAAAATGTGGGTGTGAAGTTGTGGAAGTAAAGTAGACAAAGAAATAGTTGAAAGCCTGTTCTCCAAGGAAGTTCTCTGAGTATCCACAAGTAGAATTAACCAGATGAATAAAGTGATATAGTAAGTATAAGAAATAAGGGTTTTAATTTGTAAATTGGGGAAGAGCTTGGGACAAGCTAAGGTAAAGGTAAAGGTTCCCCCCGCACATTTGTGCAGTCGTGTCCGGCTCTAGGGACCGGTGCTCGTCTCTGTTAGCCGAAGAGCCACCGTTGTCCGAAGACGCTTCCACGGTCATGTGGCTGCATGACACGTGTGGAACGCTGTTACCTACCCACTGAAGTGGAACCTATTCATCTACTTGCATTTGCATGCTTTCGAATTGCTAGGTTGGCAAGAGCTGGGGCTAGTGCGGGAGCTCACTCTGTCACATGGGACTAGGGATTCGAACTTCGAAACTTGCAATCTTCCGATCGACAAGCCTGGCATCTTACCCACTGAGCCACCACGCCCCTTGGAACAAGCTACACCAGTATAAAACATGAAGCTGTGCTGCTGGCACATAACTTTAGGGCAGGACCTAGGGGACATTTGGCTCAGTTCTAATCAGGTTTTGCATTTTTGTTTCTGTATATTCACATTTGGACAACCAACAATAAATGTAGTTAATTTAAAAAGCCAGAGGAAGATAGTGGGAAATGTATAGGCAAAATGCACCATACAACATATACTGTATAGATGTTTCTTTGCAGATGTTAAAAATTTCTGCACAAGATGAAGTAATTGAGTTATAGGAGAAGAATGTTGATCAGAACAAAAACCTGGTAGCACTTGAAGACCTGGTGGGTTAATCTCAATTTTGAATACAAATTCCATGGGAAAATCAGGAAGGGGGTGTTGTTCCTCTATACATCAAAGAACACAGAGTCAAACTAGAAATTAAAAAAAAAAGTTATATCAAAAATTTACTGTAACATCTAAACCAGATGAAAGAGTAGTTTATTACAGGAGATGTATTATCATTCCCTGGTCCTGATTAGGATGATATTGAAATGGAAAATGAAACCAGAGAGGCTTCTTAATAAAAATGTAATTTAGCAATAAGAATGTGTTTTGGCCACAAAAATGTCAAGGTACTCTAAACAAATGTTATTTATAAAACCTACTAAGAGGATAGATAACCTTAAAAAAAATCTTCAGTGGCACCCACGGTCTAATGCTAGAACAGTAAATAGTGGCATATCTAGTCTCCAGTGTCTATACGCCAATGCATAGTGAGGATAATAAATAGGAGGAACTAGTAATCAAATATGGAAAGCAAACATGTCCTTATAGGTATTACTATAATAGAAATCTGGTAGAATAAAAGTCATGATTGAAATTTAAGAATATTGCTTTTGGAAGAAATAGATATAACAAAATGAGAGGTGGAATGGCTTCATATGTAAATAGACCATATGCTATAAAGAAATTAATGACCCAGAATATGGAAATCATTCAAAAACCTAGATAAGACTAAAAGGAGTAAGAAATGCAACTGATATCATCATGAGAATTTACTACACACTGTCTATCCAGGCAAGGGATAAGGAAAATGTTTCTCTAAAATAACTCACCAGTTCTCAAGGGGGCAGGCTACAGCAGCAGCTTTCAACTACCCTAATACTATCTCAAAAACTAATTCAGCTAGGAGTGAAAGAGATAACGAATTTCTGAGCTCTCTTGCTGATAATTTCATGTTTCAGAAGATAAAAAAGGGGATCAGCTATTCTGAACCGAATCCTCACCAATACAGTATATGTTGATGGACTGAAATCAGACACCATGATGGAAAGTGGCCACACCATGTTGGAATTCAAGGTAATGTAACAAGCTGAGAGAATTCAATCTCTAACCCAGACTACAGGAAGGAAATTTTTTTTATTTTCTAATTCTAATCTCAGTTGAAATGTGGGCAGCATGCCGTTCTTTGAAGTCTAAAGAAGAAATAAATCCAAAAGGGATAGGAGATCCTAAAAGATAAGACACAAATTATACTCATGAGAAAGAAAAATGGGGAAAGTTTTCAGGGGTATGTATGGATGAATAACAAGCTCAATGACAAGCTGATAGGCAAGCAGAAATGTATAGAATAACTAAGGGACTGATAAGGAGAAGCACAGACTAGTAGTTTGACCCTATATGGGTGGTATCAGAAAGGTTAATGTCAGAATTCAACAAGACTGCAGAGGAATGTAAAATATAATGAGAGGTTGAGGGTGCTTTTAAATGCTTCTGCATCAATCTGGGTGGAGATATTGAATGGAATCCTCCAGGGTTTGACCCAATGCCATTTAACGTTTATAAATGACTTAAAGGATGGAGTGGAAGGGGTACTTACTGAATTTGCAGATGACACCAAGCTAGGGGAATTGGTAATATCATAGAGAACAAAATTGCAGATGAAAATGGCCAACAGGCTTGAAGATTGGGCCAAGTCAATAAGACGTTGTTCAACTATGAAAAGAATAAGGTCCTGCATCTGAGTAGGAAAAAAATCAAATGCACAAGTACAGGTTTGGAGAGAATTGGCTTAAGGATAGTGCATGACAGAAGGATCTAAGCATGCCAGTGGGCTACCCCTGAACATGAAGGAGAACCATGATGCAGCAGCTGAAGGTCCAGTGCAATCTTGGGCTGCACTAACAGAAGCATTGTCTCCAGATCATGGGAAAAAATAGCTCCATTGTACTCTGCTTTAGTTAGACTACACTTGGGATACAGTATCCAGAAAACCAACCTCTGAGAGGAAGAGTTACAAGTGATGAATATATTTAGTTAGATAAAGAGAAGACTAAGAAGAGATATCCCCCTTCAAGTCTTGCTCTGCTGCCTCATTGTGGTGGTGGGAATTTTTGGAAAGGATGAATGAAGGACAACAAGAGTTTAGACTTCCTGTAGGATCACGCAAGGTATGAAAATCATCCTAGCTGCCCAGCTAAAGTAAGCAGTATCTATATTGGGCAGGAGCAATATAGGAAGATGCTAGAGATGGTTGATAACATTAGTGACAATGGAAAAAGCATAATTTCATGCTGCACAGGATAAAGTAATGGTAAACCACTCCTGTATTTTACCAAG
Source organism: Charina bottae (assembly GCA_023362775.1). NCBI lineage: Eukaryota > Metazoa > Chordata > Lepidosauria > Squamata > Charinaidae > Charina > Charina bottae. The sequence continues at coordinate 57,671,284 of JALMGJ010000002.1, read as the reverse complement.
AACTTAGAAAATGATTGATGATATGGTGTCAGATAATGGACCCCTCAGATGGCATTTAAAATGCTACTTAGGAATAGCTGAGGATTTTTCAGAGTACTAAGGGGGCTTATGATTCAGCAAGATGAAGGCTTTTAAGACATCTAACTGCTAATGTTGCCATGCTGGAAAAGAAAATCTGAAATTAAGTGGGAACATGGAATATAAGAACCATGAACATGGGTAAGCTCAACACAGTGAAAGCTGAAATGAATTGACCACACATTGATATCTTAGGCATAAAAGAATTGAGATGGATTGGGATTGGACACTTTCAGTCAGATCATACTATTTATTGCTCAGGAGGTGAAAAACAAGAAATGACATTGCTTTCACAGGAAGAAAGCAGCAAAGATGTTACTTGGGTACAGTACAGCAAATGACCAAATAATATCAATTAGACTTTGCAGACAACACTTTAATATGACAGTTATCCATGTTGTATGTTCCAAACACAAATGTAGAAGAAGATTGATGAGTTTTATGATCAAGTTCAATCTGAAATCAAGGTAGATGACTCAGTTACATTGGCAATAAGTGCACCTTTGGAAGGCTAAAGGGCCAGATCGAGGACAGATCATCCTGGAGAAGGTCTATCTATGTGACTGCTAAGAGTTCACACCAACTTGATGACACCTAATGTAATCAAATCAAAAGAAGATAGCAGTCTATAAATATCTAAAAGGCTGTCTTCTCTAAAATGGGGCAGACCAAATCTGTTAAAACTGAGACAAAACAAAGACCAAAGGATTGATTTTTTAAAGGAGATTTAAGATAAATATTAGAGAAAATGTTTTAATGGTAAGAGCTGTTAAGTAGAGGAATCCCCTGCCTAGAATAGTGGTGGATTCTCCATTGCTGTGGGTATTTAAACAAAGCTGGTTAGGCCTGGGTGGGATGGTTCAGTGGCTGTGCACAATGGATGGACTTGATGGTTTATAGGATCCTTTCCAAGTCATACTTTTTATAATGTTATGAATTTTAAACTAAGCCAGGACCCTAAATTGTTCTTTTTTAAAAAGTGGAGGGAGGGGACTAAATGAACTCACTGAGGATAAGGCCGTGAACCGCTTTTATTTATGAGGGATGCACAAAGGGTTTCCCTTATGTTTTTAAGGTACTGATTTTATCCCCAGCTAAGACAGAGTTCTTAGAAATTATTTAACACCAAGTTCAAAAATAGTTGCAGTCATATAGCAGAGCCATGTGAAGTCTGAGTGTTTTGCACCATGGAAGTTACCTGCATAAAGAAACGCAAATACTTCTACTCCTAAACTCCTGCATGATAATAATATGCAACTTTTTAAGAATTATTTTTGGAGTCACTATAAAATGACAGATGGAGTAACATTGCAAGCTGTTACACAAATCCCTTTCATTACTGCTGCCTCCAAAATCCACCATTCAGCTAAGAAAGACCATGACAATTGGCTTATTGAGTAAAAAATGAGTCTGCTCTTTTGCGTCTTTAAAACAATGTGCTCCAACCAATTCTTATTTCATTGCTCTCCCTCTTCTTTCTCTAGCCTCAAGTTTCCTCTTCAAGCCTCTTCAGTATGACCAATTAATTTTTGGTCTCCTGTTGACTCCCCGTCAGGGTCCCTTTACTTTACTTTTTTTTATTTTCAGTTCCACCAGACACAGAAAGATGGTCTGTTTTCTGTTTAACCAGTGGGGATGTATCCTGACTGCTACAGCTCCCAACATAATCTTTCAGGATATGGAGGGTCACTGCTTCATAAATCAGCCACTGCAGAGAGCGATGTAATGGGGCAGTAACTGACAGCTAGAAAGATTTATTTTTTTTTAAAAAAAGTGTAAATTGCATTTAATATTATGTTCACATTTGTATTTGTTAAACCTTTGTGAACTGTCCTGGTGGGCTTTTTGGCTGTCAGGCAGCATAGAAATAAATTCTAACATTAACATTACTTATTTGGGGAAACAATAATACAATGCAGCTTGCTGAGCCAAGGAGAGTACACCTATCACTAATTGCAATTGAACTATGCAGCCAGCTGTGGCTTAATGTCCAAATAATGTAAGTAGCTTCCATAAAGATTCAGACCTGTCACTGCAACACTAACAGAGCCCTTGGCTTGGCTGCATTTTTGGTGGGGGCCCTGCCTGTACAGCCCCACTGAGGGTTGCTACTGTATGTACAGTTCTATTAAGAATCCTTCTCAGTTTACAAGGAAGAAATGGCCACTGCTTCAAGTTCCTTAAGCTGTTTGCCATAACAACTCAGGAGCTTGCCACCTCACCACTGATTTTCAGCAGCTAATGAGGAAGGTGCTTGGGCTACACCAAAACCTCAAGCAATCCCATCTTCAGAGGCAAGGTAGTCTGCTCTGCAGGCCACAGGCAACTGAGCAAGGACTGACTGGGCTCCTGTCTTTATAGCCAGGTGTTCTGATTGATCTTTAACTGAGCTGCATAGAAGACCACCTTGCCTCTGAAGATGCCAGCCACAATTGCTGGCAAAACGTCAGGAAATCTATTCTCTAGATCAGAGCTTTCCAAACTGTGTGTCACGACACAAAAGTGTGTCGCCACACACAGCGTGGTGTGTTGCCACACCACCCGGAAGCGGCGGCGCGTGCGTGCACGGTGGCAGTGGCACCCACTGCTGCCGCCGCCGTGCACACGCGCGCCGCCGCACGCCCCCCCGCGCCGCCGCACGCCCCCCGCGCTGCCGCCGTGTGCGCGCGCGCTGCCGCATGCCCCCCCACGACGCCGCACGCCCCCCCGCGGCGCCGCCACATGCTCTCCTGTGTCGCCGCCACACGCGTGCCGCCACACGCCCTCCTGTGTCGCCGCCGCGTGTGCGCGCCGCCGCCGCCGCCGCCGCACCGCCGCTGCCGTGTCGCCAGCGGCGGCACTTTGGAAAGCCCTGCTCTAGATCATGGTCACTAAACCCTGACGCCCAACACTGGCCAACTTTTTCAAACTTCAAGCACTGTGCTGCCTCATATCCCATTTGTATTATTCTCATTAGAAATGTCAAAGTCAGGTATATTACACAGGAAATAGGGGAGAAAAAAGATATTTATACTGTCAAGAATGCTAGTGCTGGATTGGAAACCTCATGTTGAAAAAAGATGGTTGGAAGCCATTAAAACAAAAACAAACAAAAACAAAACCTATTGTGTTCTTATCCCACTTTTCCACCACTAACTGGAACAGTTAGATTGATTAGGCTGAAAAAGAGGGACTGGGCCAAAATAACCCCAGCTGTTTCAGAGCCAAGACAGATTTCAATCTGGGTCTCATGTAAACATCATGTCACACTGGTGACTCATCAATTGGGCATCATTTCTTCCCAAGCTTGTTGGCCAGCCTTACTGTCCTCAATTGGATAAAAAATGTTATTTGCATATTTTCTACCAAAGAATCTGGTGTTGTGTTTGCATGCATCACAGAGACAGATTGTACAAGGAGTTGTATGTGTGGCCACAGCATTTTGGCCAATTGCATAGGCACAGATCTTGTCTAAAAACATCAGCTAGGAACCATACAGCTTTGCACTGAAGCAGAGGAGTGAAAAAGAAGGAAAGTTATGGGCTGTTTTGAGCTCCTTAGCTCCTATATTTTATCTTTGCATTGTGGCACCTCAGAGAGCAACAGCAGAATTTCTAAAAACCCTGGTTGAAAGTGATTGTTTTCCACTTTTTTCCCCCTACAGCAATTGCTGGACAGAAAGACAGGTTATAAAATGAATACATTTTCAATATAAAACTAGGTAGATAGACAGAAACTGTAGAATTGTACTACTCCCTCTGAAAATGGTTAGGCACATAGTCACTAACTCGTAGCTTGATTCATCAGAGACTACCATATTAAACGAACATTCATTAAACAATTAAAAGTGCCTACACTGTATTGGTTAAAAGTCATATTCATAAAATGATTGCTTTATGTGTAAAAATTAAGCTCAGGTGCTTATCTCTCTGTGCATTTATTTTCCTATGAGTAGCAATTTATTTTTTAAAAAATAAAATGTGTTAAGCTATTCAAACTATCACAGTACATAAGCCAGTTACAATAAAGTCGGCACCCTAGCTAATTATTGCTAAGAAACATGTTAAGTTAATGCAAGCCCAGCATGGAGTAAAGATAACATTAAGCAAATGACTCATCTGACAGTACAGTGAAATAAGATAGGATGGCCCTTTAATTATGTGTGTGTGTTCACACACATACACATGTGGCTAAAGGTAGTTTCCCCCCCCCCCCATTAAAACAAAAAACAAACAAGATGTTGATAAATAAAACAGAACAATTCTTAAACCATAGCGAGGACCTTTTAATGTACTTCTTTCTCAATTCAGAGTGCGTCTCAAATATATTCTGAATAGGGGGGAATCTTTTTTATGAAGCATGACCTTGGATTTTGGTTCGATCTATATAAGTATTACTTTTTAAGTTTTTATGTAAGTAACACTTATATAGATCAGACCAAAATCCAGGGTCATGTTTCATTATAGAGATCGGTGAGTTTTTCAGATTTTCATTTCCTTTAATTTCTCATTTGGATGAATCTGTCAATTTCAGTTTTTCTATTTTTCATTATTCCAGTCTTAAGTTTGATATGCTCCCTTTCCCCAATAAAATTCCAATGTAATGCATTGTTTTACAGACTTTTTTACAGCATCTATCTCTCTATGCAAATTCAGAGAAGTGTTAAATTTAGTTTTCCAAAGTTTCAGTTTGTGTATTATTGTGAAATTAAGTAAATTAAAATGTGGACTAAACTAAATTTTCCAGCATCCTTATTTCCCATAGTGACTCAGAAGACACTCCTGGAAAATATACAAGCATTGCATCAGCACAAGAGAGCTTTTCTATTATTGTTGTTCTGTAACAGAGTTATTCCCTCTTTCCTCTAGGAGCTCCCTACAGCAGCCTTCCAGTTTTCCTCCACAACAACCCTATGAGTTAGGTGGAGCTTCTGTGGCTGCAAGTGGACTTGAACCTGGGCATCCTTGTTCCTATCCCAACACTTCAACCACTTCAGATGAAGAGTAAAAACAAAGACCATGTGCAAGTTAATTAATCCTTTTAGGTAGGCATGCTATGCAGATCTGAGCTCTGGCCTAATGGTTTCAGAATGGATAAGTTACCATGTTAATCCTACAGTAAGTAAACTTGCATCTCTTTTTGCCTTCTCTGGGCATTTACTTTCTTTTAGGTGTCTTTCTTTTCATCTGTAATTTGGCAGACGTTGGCTACTGAGTCATTGCTAGTGATGTTCTTTCATTACAAAGTCTGTGGAAAAAGTATTGTTAATGTGCATTAGGGAGAACATGGAAAGGTCTTCAGAAAGCCAACAAAGATGGAGATAGAGGTGATTCTTATGATTCTCATGGGAGTACTACTATGATTGTGGTTTTATGATACAATCAATTGGCTTGTAGGAAGTGCTGAATATACCTACCACTCCTTGGAAAATAAACTGGTGAACTCAATAGACATGGTATGAAAATTAATTGTACAAGGATAGGCATGTCCATTTTTCCCCATGTCTGTTATGCAGTGGTTGAGGAGCTAGACTGGTGTTGAGAACACTCTGGTTCAAGTTCTCACTTGATCACAGAGCTTATACTATATGGAGATGTGACAAAGTATCAGGGAAGCTTTAGTACCTAAAAATAAAAAGGAATGCTGATGAGGATTTATCACATTATTATATCACTGCTGAATTTTTCCTGCATTCTCGATGGTAATCTCTGAGCTCTTTCCTAACTTAAAGGATAGTATGTGGCTTTATAAATAATTGCTGAAATTCTATAAGTATTGTGACATAACCCCAAAACATAATGTTGCTTTTGTTCATTTATCCTGAGACGGCAGGAATATATGATATAGATGGAGATGAAGATAGAAATGAAGATAGACAGAGACAGAGACAGAGACAGAGACAGAGACAGAGACAGAGACAGAGAGAGACAGAGACAGAGACAGAGACAGAGACAGAGACAGAGACAGAGATAGAGATAGAGATAGAAGGCAGGAATTTCTTTGAAAATCTAAAGATTCAAATTAATGAGTTGTAGTAGCAGTTTTTTATACCTCTTGGAGGATGGAAATGAGGCACCAGGAATATTCACATCACATACCACAATCCTTTAATCACTTCTCATAGGGATTGGTTTCTAGAGATTTCACCATTTTGGTAACCCTCCTTTATACTTGCTCCATTTTGTCACCATCCTTTTTGATGGTGTAGTATTCAGAACTGGACACAGTATTCCAAATAGGGTCTGATCACGGAAGAATTGAGTGGAGCTATTATTTCCTGTGATCCGGACACTATGCTCCTGTTAATGCCCCAAGATAGCATTGTCTTCATAGCAAGTACAACATACTCCCAGCTCATGTTTAACTTGTGGTTTAAGAGGACACCCAGATCCCTTTTACATGTCAGGTTTTTTCCATTCTATACCTATGCCTTATGTTTGTCCTGTCCAGTTGGACAGCTTCACATTTCTCTTTGTTAAATTTCATCTGATTCATTTCAGCCCACTGCTCAAGCCTTTTTAAATCTTCTCTCTTTCATCTAAAGTACTAGCCATTCCTCCCAGCTTTGTGTCATCTGCAAACTTCAGAAGTGTCTCCTCAACTCCCTCACCCCAGTCATTGATGAAATGTTAAACAGCATTTTAAAGTTCAAGAGGAAAGGATACCTGTCAGTGGGTTTTAATAATCTTAGTATCCTCAGCATCACATTCTATATAGGGATACTTGGAAGACAGCACACCTCCTGTAGCATCACGTTGAATCTGCAAATAGTTGCCTTAGTTTCCCTTAACAAGGAATCACCCATCACTATAAGGTATTTCTTACTTAGGAGAGCACTTGGATTTCTTCAATCTAAAGGGGCTCAAGTATCTTCTACAGTTTGTAGCATGGTTTGCTAAGGTAGCAGTCAATTGTCCTCCAGAGGTAGAACCTGGTACCAGTTCCTGAGTTCTAGTAGAAGTCACTGAGTGACTCCTAAACTTCTGGCTTCTTTGGGTCACATTCTTCCATGTATTTGCCTCTGTCAAATGATGTTTTTGCCCTGTTCTTTGGTTTCTCTTCACTTCTCTGCTCTGAGTTTCAGCTGTCTTGTCCTAAAGTGTCTTATCTTCCCTGATGCACTTCAATGTAGCAACTTTCTCCTCAACCCCTTTCACTTTTTCCTCCAATAAGGTAAGAAGCTTGCACTACAGTATGTGTCTTTTGAGTCCTCTTCAGGCAAGAAGATAAATACTACACATGCTTCACTTGCATAGTGAAGCTTCTCTTGCCGTCTATATTGCTTCCTTGCCAACTCTCCTAGATTGAACTGAAAGAAAAGGAAGAAAAGGGAGAAAAAGAAAAGGCAAAAAAGATTCCTCCCCTTTATCTCCCCCACATTAATAGAAGTAGGTGTATACTTACTCAGAAATGATTCACATATAGTCCAACAGGACTTGATTTTAACAAGACTCCTGTATTGCAGTCTGCATATTTAGACATTCTCATAGTTCTCATATAACTCCTTCCTCGGTAGGTAAATGAACTTTCCTCTTGGAGGAAATAGGGAACAATATGGTATTATTCAACTTGTTTTTCAAGCATATTTCTGGATATCAGACAGCTTGACACATGAAAGATGAATCCTTTCTTGTTATAATCAAGATAAGAACTCTTACAAATTGATACATTTCACCACAATGGAAAATATCCTTTAATTGTTGACATAATTGAGTCTTTAACAGAGTAATTGCACACAATTATAATCTCCCTGCTGTCAGATTTATTTTAGTTATTCACTGCATTGCCTTGGAAATACAGACATGAACCTTCATTTTTAACCTTAAAGCATCTCATCTTTACTTCAAGAGATGCTTAGCTACCTAGGCAGCTGGCAAACTTACTGAGGCCACTGCTCAATGGTTGGCATACTCTCAGGCTGATTGAAGCATTTTTTAAAAGCTATTTCAAGGAAAAAAATCTATATGTTGGCAACTATTTTTTTTGCTGCTACTCACAATTTTCTTTCTTTTTTTTCCCCCATCCCAAATTAAAAATCCTGCTAGATTCTGGATCATACAAGAGACTTTTTAAAAATGTCATTTTTTTCATAAAATCATAAAGCAAAAAGGAATCTTCAGGTATATTAGCAGTAAAATCCAGCAATGTAAATTTAAAACCATCCTCAACAAATGTTTGTTCATCTCTTCCTTAAGAGTCTAGCGTTAAAAACATTTCCAGATCTGATGACAGCTAACTCTGAGAAATCACAAGGTACCACTTCCTAGGGAAGGCATGTTATGGGTTCCATCCGCCAGGGACTTTCATTTAGTGGGTCCCAGGAGGTGGGCCTTCTCTGTTGTGGCTCCCTGCTTGTGGAACATTCTCCCCCCTGAAATTAGGCTTGCTCCTTCTCGGCTATCATTTAGGAAGTCCCTCAAGATTTGTTTGTCAGGCCTGGGGGGTCTTTGGGAACGGGAGACACTGTTAGATGGCTCCACTATGATTGACATTCTTGCTCTTTCTGTGGGGTTGGTATATTTCATAATTTTGTGATAATATTTTTAATAATCATTTTATTTTTTTAAAATGATTGTTCTTATGTATTCATTGTTTTTATCTCGTTGTATGCTGCCAGAGTTGCCTTGTGTGAGATAGGCAGCCATATAAATGTGAACAATAAATAAATAAATACTACTAAAAATAAAGAATTTATTTTCTTTAAATTTATGAATTACAAAGAGTTTTTGTAAGGTCCATTTTCCTGGATTTAGAAAAGGCTAGAAATGCATTCAGCAATGCTTTTAATATCCCACATTCTCATAAGCCACCTACATTAGAATTACATTACTTATATGAAGCTATTAGTTACTACCACTGTAAAATAAAATACTGCTTGGTGAAGCCTGAACATCACTGCAAATAATACTTGATGACTATATTATAAAGCATTATTGAATAAGAAGGGACTGTTTAGACCATCATGTTCAGTTCTCAGTTCAGTGCAGGAATCTGAATTAAATTATCCTCCAAAATAGCTCTCTGTTTGAATACATCCAATGAATGGGAGGTCCGATTGGAAGCTTTTGCTAATGTTTAATCAGAATCTGTCTTCAAGTAACTAAAGACCACCATTCCATTTTCTGCCCTGTGGGACAATAGAAAATAGATCTAGCCTTCTTCTGTGACTTGAAGAGTGCTATCAGACTATAAGCTACATTGTGGTGTAATACATATGTTTATTTCTGTATGTCTTAATGTGTGAAACATAATTCTTACATAGTTCTTCATTCTCCACTGCTATGAAAATTCATAGAGCTATAGAAGGAGAAATGCCATTGGAGCCAATGGAAATGTTTCCACCAAAACTCCAAGCTTTATGATGTGGGGGACAGGGAAATTTTGTTGTTGTTCAGTCGTTTAGTCGTGTCCAACTCTTCATGACCTCATGGACCATAGCACGCCAGGCCTTCCTGTCCTCCACCGTCTCCCGGAGTTTACTCAAATTCATGTTCATTACATCAGTGATGCTATCCAACCATCTCATCCTCTGCCGTCCCCTTCTCCTTTTGCCTTCAGTCTTTCCCAGCATCAGGGTCTTTTCCAGTGAGTCCTCTCTTCGCATTAGGTGGCCAAAGTTTTTGAGCTTCAGCTTCAGCATCTGTCCTTCAAATGAGCAGTCAGGGTTGATTTCCTTAATTTAAGATTGACTGGATTGACCTCCTTGCAGTCCAAGGGACTCTCTAGAGTCTTCTCCAGCACCACAGTTCGAAAGCATCAATTCTTCGGCGCTCAGCCTTCCTTATGGTCCAACTCTCACAGCCATACATTACTACTGGAAAAACCATAGCTTTAACTATACGGACCTTTGTCGGCAAGGTGATGTCTCTGCTTTTTAATATGCTGTCTAGGTTTGCCATAGCTTTCCTCCCAAGGAGCAAGCGTCTTTTAATTTCATGGCTGCAGTCACCGTCTGCCGTGATCTTGGAGCCCAAGAAAATAAAATCTGTCACTGCTTCCATTTCCTCCCCTTCTATTTGCCAGGAAGAGATGGGACCAGATGCCATGATCTGAGTTTTTTTAATGTTGAGTTTCAAGCCAGCTTTTGCACTCTCCTCTTTCACCCTCATCAAGAGGCTCTTTAGTTCCTCTTCACTTTCTGCCATTAGGGTGGTATCGTCTGCATATCTGAGGTTGTTGATATTTCTCCCGGCAATCTTAACTCCGGCTTGTGATTCATCCAGCCCGGCATTTCTCATGATGTATTCTGCATATAAGTTAAATAAGCAGGGTGATAATATACAGCCTTGTCATACTCCTTTCCGAATTTTGAACCAGTCGGTTTTTCCATGTCCGGTTCTAACTGTTCCTTCTTGACCCGCATACAGGTTTCTCAGGAGACAGGTAAGGTGGTCTGGTACTCCCATCTCTTTAAGAATTTGCCACAGTTTGTTGTGATCCACACAATCAAAGGCTTTAGGGTAGTCAATGAAGCAGAAGTAGATGTTTTTCTGGAACTCTCTTGCTTTTTCCATGATCCAGCGAATGTTGGCAATCTGATCTCTAGTTCCTCTGCCTCTTTGAAACCCATCTTGCACTTCTGGTAGTTCTCGGTTCACATACTGCTGAAGCCTAGCTTGTACGATTTTGAGCATAACCTTGCTTGCATGTGAAATGAGGGCAATTGTACAGTAGTTTGAACATTCTTTGGCATTGCCCTTCTTTGGAATTGGAATGTAAACTGACCTTTTCCAATCCTGTGGCCACTGTTGAGTTTTCGAAATTTGTTGGCATATTGAGTGCAGCACTTCAACAGCATCATCTTTTAGGATTTTAAATAGCTCAGCTGGGATACTGTCTTCTCTGCTAGCTTTGTTGTTAGGGAAATAGGGAGTTATAATTGTAGTTTTTAATGGCTGATGAATGAAAAGGTAAAGATTGCTCTCATTGCTAAACAATATTCAAGAGAGGGTACTTACTGTATCTCTAGCACCTGTATTTACTTTAGAAAGAAGTCTACCTTATATATAAAAACCCCAAACATTATTTGGATATGTAATAATGTTGTAAGTATATGTATGTATGGTTGACAATAACCCTACTTCTAATGCAAACCAAACAGTCTGGATGCATAATGGTAACAACACAGAGAGAGTAAGACTCTTTCTTTAGCTCCAGAGACCACAGATTGAACAGGCTAACATTTTCTGCACTGTTGTGAAACTGGCATATAATCCATCATGTGATCACTGGTCCACAGCTCCGCAAAGATGTGAACATGACACCTTTCAGGTTGCTTTAGAACAGGCATCATTCTTGCTTGCCTGCCTCTCTCACATTCTCTCTCTTTGTCTGGAAGGACGAAAAGAACCTACTCTTTTATTTGGTCAACATTTAGATCCCTCCTAGCTCTTTGAAACCATCTTTAAGAGAAATAAATAATAATGTAAATTTTCACCACTGTGGAGTCCTTGGTGCTCTCTGAGCTTGGTTGTTTGCTTGCAGATGTTTCATTACCTGACTAGGTAACATTATCAGTGCTAGTGAGTGTGGGGTTTGCTCCCTTTTTATATACAGTAGCTTGCCCTGCCAGTGTTGGTGGGGGTGTGGTTTTCTCCTTGGTAGTTCCCTATTTGGGGACTGTTTTCTGCTTGCTTGATTGTTTAATTGTTGTTAATACCTGCTTATCTGGGTGTTGGTTGCTGGAGAGGATGTGTTCTGGACTTTTTGTTTCCTTCTTAGCTTTTTTTATTGTCTCTTTTGAATGGTGTGTAAATGTGGTTTATCTCCATGTGTCTATGGATGGCTGATTTGTCTGAATGCCAAGCTTCCAGGAATTCCCTAGTGTTTTTGGATTTGGCTTGGTCTAGGATGATCCCAGTTTCCCAGTAAAAACTATGATTGAGTCTGTCCATGTGTTGTGAGATTAAGGAGTTTTCATTGTGTCTTCTGACTGCTAGCTGGTGTTCAAGGATGCACTCAGCTAGTCTTCTGCCCATCTGTCCTATATAGTGGCTGTTACAGTCCTTACACTGTATGTTGTAGATGACTCTACACATTTTCACAAGTGTAAAATTTCACAAGTGTGGATTTTCACAGGTGATACATTTTTCCCTATTCCTATTGGCAGGAAAAGATGGCTTTTTCCCCATATCTTTTCATTATCAACCCTTAAACACATTTGGTTTGTTTAATCTGTAAACAATTTATTTGCATGCATGGGGGATCAAATTAATTCCCAAAACTTCATCATCCCTCATTTTGTTGATCCATTCATTCTATGCAGTTCTAAAAAAATGCAATGCTTTCTAATGAAAATGTCAGAATGGGACTCTTCTCTTAAAGCCCTGTGTTTGGGATGGCAGTATACTTTGGTTTCTTTAACAACAGTCTCTTGCCAGCAGGCCTGTAACTGTGGCATGTTAAAGATCCTGCAAGTAAAAAGGTCATAGTTGTGTTTATGAGCAATATTTGTGGAAAGCCCAGGAAGAAGAGAGTTCTTTGCTTCCAGGTAATGGTGACAAGAATTAACAATTTGGACCTCTTTCCTGAAACTGAATGTATCTGCAGTCAGGCCTATGAAGGTCTGATTCCATTTGTGCATGTGAACTTGACCCATGGGATAAAAAGTTCAAAAGGTAACATGTTTATTATGTTAATAAAAGTAAAGTAAAACAAGTAAAAGCCAGTGTCTGTATGTTACTCTTGTATCTGTTGGTTACTGAAATGTAATAATATAAAGAGGATGATGGTAGAAATAATAATAATAATAATAATAATAATAATAATAATAATAATTTTCCCACTCATACTATCTTTGGTCTTAAAATTTAATTTAATTTGATTTGATTTGATTTGATTTGATTTGATTGTTTCAATTGGTTTTATAATATATGTAAATTGTTGGTTTTATTGTATGCCGCCCAGACTCACCTTGTGTGAGATGGGCGGCCATATAAATTTGATAAATAAATAAATAATGAAACAATGAATCGACATTGCAATGTGTGCATAATTTTGCCTCTTTTATTGAAAGGAATTTGACCTACATCAGCTCCAGTTTCATGCTGTAATGAATTCAAGGATATGGATCTTAACAGGGTGGACTATTTTCTAATCTTTGATTGCCAACCAGCTGGCCCAACTACAACTGTTTGATCTACAGAACTAAGCAGATGGTAATGGTGCAAGGTTGTAGCAGGCTAAAAAGATGGTACATTTATTTAAGTTGGTTGATTCATCGATAACACCATTACCAAAATACTAAACACACTGTAATTAGTCCATTTGCATGATGAAATACAAAACTAATATGGCAAAATCAAATTTGGGAGTTATGTAGCTGAACATAGGATATTGTAGGAAATGAAGAATTTCCATGAATGTTATCACACATAACTTCAAAACTGTTTTAAAAATTATTTGTAGTATGTCTTAGAAAAGACATTGTATTCCTGATTTCACGTCTATTATCTGCCTACATGCTGCAGAGTAGTTTGCATGTATGAAAATATCCTCAGATCTAACACATTATCTGATGAGTCCCAATGTAGGGTTAGGGTCATGTAGCTCTTCTTGGTGGTCAGTATCAGTAAAAACACCCCACAGGATATATACTGTGTAAAAATAGAGAAATTCCCCATCCTCCAAGAGTGGGGTGAGGGGTAGAAGTCACGTAAAACCTCATAAATGAGGACATAACATCATGCAACATCTGTATCTTCTCTCTGAAAGATTAAGGGAAGACAGATGTGCCATTCTGATAGGTATATATAACCTAGTTATGTACATCTATATACTACTAAAACTCTTGTGTCTGTTTGTCTGTTTGTAAACTTCAATTGGGTGAAATGGTACATCATAGGGCAACAATTTTTGAACCAAGGTACCGTAAATGGGCTAATGTACAGAATGTGTCCAAAATTCAGGACCCATTACTCCCATGGGATTGAAATTTGGCAAAGTTGTGGCCATTTCAGTGCCGCTGCACTGCCACCACTTCAGCACCACTGCGCTGCTGCAGTCAGCTGCAGTCACATGATCATCATTTCCAACACACCCTGACAGCTTCCCACAAGTCAATGGGGAAGCTGGCAGGAAGTTGCAAGTCCAAGTCCAGCAAGCAGGTAAGTGACTGCTGCCAGGTGGGGGAGGGAGCAAGGGCATGCACAAGAGGTGTGGCAAGTGTCAGAGAGGGTGTGTGGTGGTGTGCAAGAGGCATGGTACAGATCAGTGAGGGTGTGTGAGGGTGCAAGGTGGTGCCTGAGAGGTGCGGCGAGGGTCAGGGAGAGTGCACGAGGGTGTGATGCAGGTTGGGGAGGGTGCGCAGGGGTGCATGGGGGTGCATGAGGGAGGGAAGGAAGGAAAAGGGAGGGAGGGAGGGAGGGAGGGAGGGAGGAAGGAACAGAGATGAAGGGAGGAAGGGAGGAAGGGAGGGAGGAAGGGATGGATGGATGGATTGATGGAGGAGGGAGGGAGGAATGGAGGAGGGAGTAAGCAAAGAAGGAAGAGGGAGGAAGGAAGGGAGAAAGATTTCCGATGCTCCCTGCCAGCTTCCCACAAGGAAGGTCAATGGGGAAGCTGGCAGGAAGTCGGAAGTCACTCCTGCTCCCACTGATTTTTTGCCCCCTGTGGTCATTCTGTTTCGGTAAGGAAGTATCTCTGAAACGATGACCCAAAGGGTCATGGGTTGTCTAGTATTACATGTAGTAGTTGAGATTGTAGAAGTGTAGAGAGAGAGAGAGAGAATTGGGTCTGATGGGTACACTGAAACTTGAGAACTTTATTATGAATGCTTCACAACATGGCTGCCACATGGTGGAAATAGACAAATGTCTTTAAAAAAATAGATTTCCTGTACTTTGTTAACTGCTTAATCCTTTCAACTCCCATCTGCCATGGAATGCTCCCTCCCACACCTGCTTACCATTCTCCTCATTCTGGATCACTGGACACACTGTCAAACAAAGGGCACATTTGTTGTTTGAAGCACACACAGAGATGCACACATATACACAGAGCATTATTTTTATTTTCTTCAAATGTTTAGGGACTGTTTATGGCCAGTGGCATTTTTGGAAATAATGAGTATGCCAGAGGCTGGTGCTTTGCAGTGTGTCAAATCCCCCCTTTTCAAAAATGTAAAAAACATTAAGGCCCAGGGAGTCTAGTGGCCAAAAAAAAAAGAGGGGATAATATCCATGGACTCATTGATACTCTGGTTAGTGACATCACTTTACTACAGTTACATCAGTGGTAAGAGGATCATATTGGTCACAATCAGGATCTCTCTCTCTCTCTCCATCTATGTTAGTTGGCAGAACATAACAATGACACATGTTATGGGGATGACATAAAGTAATAAATAATTTTTAACTTACTAAATTACTAGAGCCAGCTCAGTGTAGTGGTAAAGGCACCAGGCTAGGTACCAGGAGACTGTGAGTTCTAGTCCCACCTGAGGCACAAAGCCAGCTGGGTGACCTTGGGCCACTCCCTCCCTCTCAGCCCTAGGAAGGAGGCAGTGGCAAACCACTTCTGAAATCTTGCCAAGAAAACTGCAGGGACTTGTCCAGGCAGTTGCCAGTAGTCAACACACACCCACAAAAGCCAAACAAGGAAATCAATTGATTGTTGGGAAAGGAAATATTATACTAGGACTACTTAAAAAATGGAGCAGTGGGTAGAGAAAGCTTAGTGGTATATTATGCCCATGCAAAAGGGTAGGGATACAGCTTTGTCCCTACACTTCATGTTGTAGTCTCTCATTAAAGCCATGTTTGGCCTTCCCAGTAGTTTACTATAATACTGGATTCCTTTGCTGAAAAAGCAACCTTTTGGACTGTAGCTTGAATCATGTCAACTGGATTTCTATTTTCTCAGTGGAAATGTTTCGCTCCTTATCCAAGGAGCTTCTTCAGTCTGAGCAAAGTTGGTAAGGGAATCCTAAGTATGTTTCTAGGTAGCTGTGTGACCCAGCTACCTAGAAACATACTTAGGATTCCCTTACCAACTTTGCTCAGACTGAAGAAGCTCCTTGGATAAGGAGCGAAACGTTTCCACTGAGAAAATAGAAATCCAGTTGACATGATTCAAGCTACAGACAATTCCACCTGGATGACTGAGAACCTTCATAGACAACCTTTTGGACTTTTTTCTAATTCCCTTCTATTGGATCTTCCCTTTCCTGATGGCACATCTAAGTTATGGGTTTCTCCTTGCATTTTAGCCTTCACTGACCCAACTCTTGGCTTGTATAACTCAAAGGAATGTCTCTACCCTCTGTATCTAAAAGTGGCAGAAGCATCTTGATTTTCAGACCAGTGGAGCACATGATTGTGAGAGCTACCCTGCTCCTTCTTATACTCATTATATATGCAACATGAATAATAATGGTACCATTTCAGATATCCTTGGGTCCTCCCTGAATGTTTAGTACCTTTCCAAGGTGTGTTTGTATTTCCACCAAACAGTTGGAGACATGCTTACTTAGAAAGGTAAGAAAATTATTGGGAGATTGGTCTAATACAGCATTTCTCAAACTTAGCAACTTTAAGATATGTGGATTTCAACTCCAAGCTTGCTGGCTGGGGAATTCTGGGAGTTCAAGTCCACACATCTTAAAGTTGCCAAGGTCTAATATAAAGGATTGGATAACTTAGATGAATAGGCTCCTAATACGAACAAAAAGAATCCTGTGGAGAAAAAGGTGACTGATGGAAAGTACCAACCATTTCTTTTAAACTAAATATAGATGATCTCTTGTTTTTCTATCCAGTGTAAACATTCTACCTGTTTACTGTTTATCCATTCAATTGCTGAATTTACAAATACCAATTCCCTGTAATTTTTTTCCATTTTAATTCGCCACATGCATTCAGACTATTTCTGCCCTATCTATAAAGATGAAGATTATTTTTCACTGATTTTTTTAAAGGTATCAAAATAACTTGGCAGCTTTATGAGTACGTTTTTTAAAAGGTAAGGTTTTCCCCTGCACAGTCATGTCCGACTCTAGGGGGTGGTGCTCATCTCCGTTTCTTAGCCTAAGAGCCAGCGCTGTCCAAAGATGCTTCCATGGTCATATGGCCAGCATGACAAGCATGGAACGCTGTTACCATCCCACCGAAGTGGTACCTATTAATCTACTTGCATTTGCATGCTTTCAAATTGCTAGGTTGGCAAGAGCTGGGGCGAGTGCAGGAGCTCACCGTGTCACGCAGCGTTCGGGTCTCGAACCGCTGACCTTCCGATTGACAAGCCTGGCATCTTAACCACTGAGCCATCACACCCCCTACATTTTTTAAAAAGTACTGTAAATTCTAGACATAGTCTGTAGCTTGAATCATGTCAACTGGATTTCTATTTTCTCAGTGGAAACGTTTCGCTCCTTATCCAAGGAGCTTCTTCAGTCTGAGCAAAGTTGGTAAGGGAGATATACATCTATCTATCTATCTATCTATCTATCTATCTATCTATCTATCTATCTATCTATCATCTATCTATCTATCATCTATCTATATCTATCTATCTATCTATCTATCTATCTATCTATCTATCTATCTATCTATCTATCTCTATCTCTCTATCTCTATCTCTATCTCTATCTCTATCTCTATCTCTATCTCTATCTCTATCTCTATCTCTATCTCTATCTCTATCTCTATCATCTCTATCATCTCTAGATATATAGATATATAGATATATAGATATATAGATATAGATATATGTAGACATAGTGGTTGAATGTTGTGAGGCCAGTGTTTAACTCAGGAGATACAGCATCCTAAAATATCTACATAGTCATTCTTTATCATAGATACAATTGTGAGATGCAGTTGAGACGTAGTAAGCATGTCCCTCTCTTTTCCTCTCTCTCTCAAGATTTGTATGGTAAAAGGAAACAAGAATACTCTTTCATTTCGATTTAGGCTTTTGAAGATTACATCAAGTCAAACTTTTATTAGCAAAGTTGAAATTCATGTAGAATGAAAATATTTTTTAAAAAACCATACATATACATAGGCATGATACAAACAGCAACTACAGTACAAACACATTTTTCTAAGCCTTAAGAAATTTTCATGGACATTCATTTCAAAGAGGAATAGCCAGAACCTAGTACTCATGTCTCATTTTTTCCCCATGAAGTAACATTTAAAAAATGCTTTGGCTCTGACCAATTCTGTGCAAAAGCTGAAGTTTATGTAAGATTACAAAGATGAATACTTGATAGGTTATGAATGGTGCTAACATGTAAACAAGCTATTTAAGACTTGGAAAGGCAGATTAACAGGACAGTGGTATACATGCTTAATAAGGAGTAAGTCCAACTTATTTGGTAGAATTTAGTAGGACTGACAATTTTAAGATTAAATATTTAATTTTGGGGGAGGGGAGGGTTAAATATTCTGATTGGCAAACGTTGGCTCTTCTGCTGAATCAATAGAAACTTTATCAGCACAAGAATAATGATTTCCCCTGTATTCTGTATCTTATTTTTGTCTGATAAGGGAAAAATGTCCCAGGAAAATGAGTTCTAAAACAGCCTCAAAATGTCATCTTTTATCTCAGTTTCTATATTCTGGTTTTTTTCAGATGAGTTAGGACTATATCTTCCAGAATTCTTGGCCGGCATGCACAAATAAGTTGGTTAGGAGTTCTGGGAATTTGTAGTCTTGAAATACTTGGATGGCTCCAGGTTCGGGAAGGCTATTCTATATAATTTCACCCACATCCACCCAGTAGTTTAGTGGAAGGGATCAAGAATTTCATTCCCAATTACTTAAACTCAATTAAGTGTGCATGTTACTTTCCACATAGAGTATACAGCATTTGAAACATCATTCAAATGTTTTATCGGTAATACAACAGAAGAAATTGTGGTTTAAGCACCAGATCTCACTATGTGAAAGTTAAACATTACTCCTACCTAAAACCATGGCTGTGGTCAAGTATATCATGCCCCAAACTGGAAAAGGATGGGGAAGGGAGGAGGAGATAGCCAAGCTCTGAGCACCTGCTATTCCTTGCAGAGAAAACTGAATGGACTGAAATGGTTTGCAGCAAAATTCAGGTTTTTCCCCCCTAAATGAGACCCTGATTAATCTGGTGTTATATGTAAATTTGGCAACTTCACCCACACATCTATATTAGGTTAGATTAACAAATCAATTTCAGTGCAAATAGCAAAAATAGAATATGCAGCCGGTTGCTCTCTCCTTCAGATATTGAACAGATCATTGAATGAGGAGCAGAGGATCCAATGGCTTGATAGAAATACCACAAGGGACTGATAGAAGGTGCTGAGGGGCTATTACTATTGCTACAACTTCATCACCATGTAGACATACAGCTTTACAGAAGGTGGAAGTGTCCAGGGTGGGCCATGGCCTGCTTTGTCATTTTGGGATAAATTAGAAGGCTCTCCCCCACCCCTACTTTGCCCTAGTGTTTTGGCTACTGCCTTACCATTGTTTTCTCTTTCATTATGCAGCCATCTTAAGCCAAAGCTTTCAGTTCACCACTAGATAAGTCGTTATTCTTGGCAGCATACTCTTGGCTCACTGAGACATTTTGACAAATCACTCTTTTTTCTCCCTGTCTTTCAACCAGTTCCCAGATCTGTCACTGTAACTTTTAAATAATTTTCTCTGTCTATCTGCCATCTGTCTCCTGAGAAGCAATCAAAATTATATGCAATAGGATTCCACCCCACCCCCAGGTAAGTGTACAGAGTTGTAGCCATGGAACTGACTCATTAGACCTTTGGGTGGCACCTTATACATGATTCCTACGGTCTTTCAAATGGTTCCCTTTAATAGTTTACAGGATCAGAGATCAGGGCAAACAAAATGGTTGATGGACAGAGACAGCAGCAGCTAGTCATAACTTCTGTCATGGTAGGAATCGGTACAGCTTGATTGTGTACAGCACCAACAATCATTGCTTGCTGATTTTGGCTGTAAACTGGATATAACTAGATTTACCTTGACATATATATTTTTAACAGATCCACATTGGGAGCTACTGCAAGAAAGCATTTAAACAGAAGAAACTAGAATGTATATTCAAATTCCTGATAGAGAATTTATCACCTCAGTTTATAAAGTGGCAAATACAGTATTATTAGATTTTTACTGCTCCACATTGACAGAAAGTCTTGGCATCATCTCCATTTTTATGATAATATTGCTGTCATCTAAAATTCATATTAATGGAAAAACAGAGCATCTCTGCTAAAATCAAAGCACATATCCTGGTGTGAGCAATTAAGTTTATAGTATAAACTTTATTTTTTTTCACCCCTCTCTCCAAAGAACAATGTAACTAATTACTTCTGGAGGAATGTGCAGATATTCCATGTTGGAAACTATCAGTTCAAAGATGATGTTTCTTTTGGGATAAAACCATTAATATCTCAGGAACACACATACAAACACACATATATACATATATCAACATGATTTCTTAACAAAAGCAGTTTTTTTTCCCAGAACTCCTTCATGCTGCTTCTGAAGCTAAAGGTTAAACTAGTAGGTTTTCACAGTCCACTGGAATAATGTCTCCTCAGACTATGAAACTTAAACTTCTATTATTCATGTACATCTGAGTTAGACAAACAGCCCATTATCACATGACAGAAAAAATCCAAGGCCACCGCAACACTTCTGCTGTGGTACAAAATGTCATGTTTATTCTTCCCCACAATTTAGAAGAAATTCTATATATAGAAAATTGGTTGACTGCAGAGATAGCAGGAACAGAAATTTACTACAAACGGAGAATTGTTCATCCTCCTTCCTTCATTTTCAGTTAATCCAGGAACAGTTTCAATATGTCATGATTTGGATTTCTTAGGCTGGACTTTATTTATTTATTATTTCTAACTTATATCACCGCCCATCTCCCCCTTTATGAAAGGAATGGAGAGATGTTGTATTTCTAAGGAATAAGAATCTGGCAATCTTTGTCAAACAAATCTCCACATAAATCAAGGAATTGCTTTTAAAAGAGATTGTCCTACTAGCAAATTGCGGCACTGCATCTTCTGGTTCAATTATATGCACAATATGTATAAAGGAAGCAATCTTCAGAAGGGGTCTTCAAAGAAGATGTTCTTGGTCGCCCTTCTTCTGGGAGTACATCTATACCTCTTCAGCCATGTCACTGCTATTCATTAAATTGCCCTCATTCTCTTAGCCCAATCTGCACCACTGTTGTCACTGAAAAGGCAAGAAAAGTGGACGTCCCTGTTTCTACCCCTTGCTGTTTTAAACCTTTTGTATGGAAATGCCACAAAGGGGTAAAAATCAGCAGTGCAAGAATGTTGGAGGGTGATGCCCAAGTTTGTCAGTCTCCAGTGCCAGCTCTGTATCAAAGGAGAGTTGGTCTTTCTTTTATCATCTTTATTTTAAATATAGGTAGGGAAATTATATTTCAAAGATAGTTGGAGCTGAATATCGAGGGGAAAATGTGGCCTGCATGTGGCCCCTTGCACTTCCCCGCAAGACCCGAGACTGTGCCATCAAACTTTAGAGGCAAAATGGCTGATGATTTTAGTGGGGCTTGGGGGGATTGAAGATGAGAATAGGACTGCCTTGTCTCTCAGAAGTACTTTATAACCCACTACTCCCAATGCCCCAAATGGAATAAAACAAGTTCCTTTGATACATGTCAAGTTTTCAGCTGAAAAATTGTAACACCACATGTCCACTTAGTAGCACTCTCTTCCCTAGCAACTATTGGTATGGACTAAGACTTAAATTATCTTTTTAAACAGTGCTAGGTCCAAATGCTCTAATAAGTAATTAGGACTATCATGTACAGACAATGGTTACTTTCTAATAACATGTCCTTTGAAATTACCAAAATATTAAGTCCTAGCCAAAATGAATGGACCTGAGCTCAAGATCAGTGCTTAGTTAACTGCATCCTAGTTATCTAGGGGCGGGGGAAGAACATTGAATAATGTAAATAATAAATTAACTGCAAGCACCAAATTTAACAAAATGGGCATGTAAAATTCTACCAAGATATGAAAGAGGGGTGAGTAGCAAACCAACAATATAACAAAATGGGGAAGTATATTATTCCAATATAGTTCTGCATACAATAGTATCTATATTGTTATAATATAGAAAGGAATAGGTCTTCCTTTCTGTAACATTCACCAGACAAGTTTAAACTACAGGGACTGAAAAAGCATATATAGAAAACCTTTCAATAATCACATTTGCTTTGATTTAACAAGTAAGACTAAAATACATTTTGTAATATTCATAGTTGTGGATTTAGAAGATTTTGTTTTATGGAATAGAAAGATATTCTATATCAACAGAAATGTTTCTCAATACATTTTGCCTGGAAAAATGAATTGTATCCATATAAATGTGACTTCCTGGGAAGGATTAAATTGCCACTGAGTTCTATAACTATATGCTACCATTGTTTCTTGGTGGCAAAATAAAAATTAGTATGGTTTCCCCTGAACGTATCAGTATAAACTTAATATATACAAACATTCAGAAAAGATATGTGGGCATTCAGATATGAAGTGGTGAAAAATCCCATTTCCTTTAGAAGCCAGCTCTTTCCTGATTATTTTTGTTTGCACTGAGTAGAACTCCATGATTTTGAAACAACCATATACAGTACTTTCTATAACCAGAAGAAAGTACTGAAAAATGCTTGCATAAAGAAAGGGTGCCAGCTAGTGGGCAAAACATAAAAGATCAGCTAAGCGTACTATACTTGAAGGCCTTGCCATCTGTACAGAATACAAATCCTCTTATCAGTGGCACATATTCTTTAGAATATTAAATAAGACATACTATTGAATGCATTCTTTACACAAATATCACTAGGTAATATTTTTTGTTGCTGCTGTATCTGTCTGGAGATCCCTGTAACACCGAGAATAGGACATTACTAAGAAATGAGGTTTGAAACCTACATAGAGAAGCAAAAATGTGTAAGAAAGTGGAAATTCAAACCTAAGGCCCATTACTATTAGTTACAACATAACAAGTATGTGTATAGAATGTAGTACATGCAGTAGAATATATCACACCATCTGTTATTCCCAACAGAAAGATGATGTACTATTATTGGTACTAAGTGCACCAGCAAAAATGACGCTCGGCAGACATGATGTATTGGCTTAGCACTGTATCCTTGCGCAACACAGGACTGACCAAGAAAAAGGATACAGTAGAGACATATGGAACCACTTGGCTTCTCAAGCTTTCCAGCACCATTGGCCAGCACAGTGTCAGTCATGCCAGAATAACCTTCTCTCTATAGTATTTGGGTGTAACTTTCTATAGCCTGCCAGACCCAAACCAAAGATACAAATATAGCAGTTACCCATTTAATGTCAACTGTTTGACTGCTGTTCCAGGTACAAACGTTTATAAAACTGGGCTGTACGAGACCTGGAGGATATTAGATCCCAATATACATATATAACACTGAAGGAGGTGTGGTTTTGGTCAGACTAAATGACAAGTGCTTTATCAAACTTTAGTTCAGAGTCATTTTTTAATGAATTGAAAATGTCAGTGTCTTGAAAAGGGAGTAAGTTTCAAAAATCAGCTTTTTAAGTCATCTGCCTGTTTCTGTACATGCTGCATGTCCAGGTCTTTCACTTTTCTGCAGCCTATTTCTGCCTTGTATGATATTTGATGAGAAGTAAAGATAAATACGGCGATTTGAAATGAATAATTCATGCTAATATTTTATGCATGGAGAGGAAAGGTTGCTGTAGAACTCCCAATGCTTTCAACCGAGGCTTTTTCTTTACATCCAGCATAAGCACCAATAAATGAACCATCTTCATTGAACATCCTGTGGTCCCCTTCTCCATAATCCACTAAGCTATCAGCACTTTCTGCACCTTTAATGTCCATGTTAAGAGACCGCAAGCTTCCTTTGAGTGGCTTTTCATCACTGTCACTGCAAAAACGGAAAAAAAACCCTTGTGAGAAACAGAAATGCACATTTTATCACACAGAGAAAATTAGGAAAAGAGCCATTGGAAATTCTATTTAGGGAGGGAGAAGTACCTCTATAGTGGATAATGTATAATATTCCAAAACATTTGATTCAAAGCCAATTCCCACCTTGGTGTGGGAGGCTCAGAAGCTTCAGTGACTGATAGCAATCCTGACAGGAGCAAAACTCCCTAGTAGGATCAGTAAGGTTGCCAGTAGGGTTGAAAGTGGAAAACAAAAAGTAGCAGTAAAACACTCCAGAAAAATATTTTAAAGTAGGGTAAATGTGTGTTTTTTTTAATCCGTTCGACTGTGTCCGATTCTCGGAGACTGCCTGGACAAGTCCCTGCAGTTTTCTTGGCAAGGTTTTGCAGAAGTGGTTTGCCATTGCCTTCTTCCTAGGGCTGAGAGAAAGCTGGCTCAACTCTGCTCTGCTTTCAGAAAGCCTTGAAGACCTGGCTGTTTTTTCAGGTATGGGGACCAGGAGACTTAGTTAGTTAGTTAGTTAGTTAGTTAGTTAGTTAGTTAGTTAATTTATATGACAGCCCATCTTGAGCCCATGCTGCTGGTAAATGGTGTTTTTGTGTTTGTTGGCTGAGGGGGCACATAACCGAGGCCTATACAATCACTTATCACATGGAGAAAGTGACAGAGACATGTTTTTCTCTCTGTTTCAAAGCACTGAGACTGGAATCACCCAATGAAGCTGACTGGGAAAAATAGATTTAGATCAGAAAAAAGATAGTACTTCTTCATATAGCACACAATTAAAGTGTAGAATTCATTCAGACATGGTAATAGCCACTAACTTGGATGGGTCTAAAAGGGGATTGAATAAATTCATGGAGGACAGATCTATAAACAGCTTGATGTTCCTTTTGGGTTGGGGTGGAAACAGCCGTGGGAAAGAGGAGTCTTTATATCTTTCTTGTATAAAATATACATTTCCATTTGTTTGCTTCAGTTCTGAAATGAATTACACGGTGCAAATGACAGAGAGCTGGTAATTCTTTTCCATACCTGAAAATATCACTTGCAAGCAAGTATACTATGGTGTACTGTCAGATGTTATAGTAAAAGCTTGCATTATGCTAATTTCATTTATTGGAGGAACTTCTACAAACAGATTAGTAGGGATCTGGAGTGAGAGAGAAATTAATTCAGTTTGGATTTCAGGGTAAACTTACAAATTCAATCACTGATATAAATTAATTCACACTTCTCTGTGTGTGGAATATATAAGGGAAAGGGTGCACAAAAATATGCACATGGATGAAATTGTATAGTCAAAGGCTTTCACGGCCGGAATCCGATGGTTGTTGTGGGTTTTCCGGGCTGTGTGGCCGTGTTCTGGCAGTTTTGGTTCCTAACGTTAGGAACCAAAACTGCCAGAACACGGCCACACAGCCCGGAAAACCCACAACAACCAATGGATGAAATTATTGTACAAACGGACGGGTATGAGAATAGGAATAATTTGAAACTTCTAAAATCCAAAGAGAAATTGTTCTTTTTAAAGACAATTTGGAACCACCCCACCCCCACTTTGGATGATTTTTACAGGTGGGATTGGGAATGAAAGGTTTCTAGGAAGCAATCCCCAAACTTTGAAAAATGGCCCCAAGTTAACTTGAAACAGGTAATTAATGGGAAATATCTACCCCCCCCAGACATCTCCCACATGCATCCCCCCAAAAGCCCTCCCCCCAGTTAGTTCCTCCCTATTCAGTAATGTCACCATGACACTCCATAGCAATCTTCTGGCCATTGGAATGTCAGGAGGCAAATTTTTTGAGAAAAAATTCCTCAAACATTGTCCACCTCTACTGTAAGAGAAAAGGGCAAATTAATGCATATGCATTGTGTGTGTGTGTGTGTGTGTGTGTGTGTAATGTAATGGAAACAGAAGAGAATGAAAGTAGGCTGGAAAAATGAAAACTGAAACTTGGCAAAGCCATATAACACTAGACAGAATCAGATTAATAGGAAGGATTTAAGTAGGATATTATACATGGAATAAAAACCAAAGAAAGAAGGTAATACTAACATCGGACAGATACTTTACCTAAGGAATGAAAAGTGGCTTGCTTATATAACCTTTATATAACTATATAACCTTTCTAACTATCTGTCCTTTTAGAAAGCATTACTCTTAAAACTAACCAAGGAGCCAGGAAGATGTTTGAGAAATATGGTGAAACTCTTTGAAATTGTTTTGTTTATAACATATTTCCAGTCAAACAATAGTATGACAAATTTCAAATCTGGAATACAGTGGTTATATAGTTCTATGTGGATTATTTCTTCATTTTCAGAAAAAAATAATACCTGCATGTTTGTGGGCTCCATTACACTCCAGAGCAGATCAGCAATTTGATTGCTGAATGAAATAACTACCCCAAATGCCCTAAGAATCTATTCTTATTTGACCAAAATCTCTACAAATATATTTAGAAAACCATCCAGAAGAAACTAATAAAAATGGAATTCATTCCACACAAAAAATTATTTACAACTAAAGTGTTCCATATACCCTTCATATTATTCCCATGAAATTTCATTTGGCAATGAGAAAGTATTATTGTTTGCAACGTTCTTATTAGAAGATCTTACAAGTAGTAATTCATTATTAACTCACAACATTTCAAAGAAGAATATGTCTCACTAACCTATATTCACCAAAGATTTCATCTTTTATGGACTGGCCTTCAGGATCTGGATGCAAATCTTCTTTTTCTTTTACTGCGCACACATAAAAAAGTCAGTTATTCAGTTATTTTTTAGGCATTTCATTTAATGGGAATCAAAGCACGCTACTTAACACTGGCAATAAGATTGTTATCTTATTGTATGACTATCCTTTAAAGCTGCTTTACTAAGGCTGTGCTGAATTATTCACAATAATATCATTCAATCAGCTGTTGTTAATACCTGTAATTTAGTTGCAACTGATTAATTTAGTTTAGATGAAGCTAAATCACTTGGCTTTGTAATTCCAGTCTCCTAAAGACCATTTACTATATAAATTTTGGGAGCAAACTAGTCAATGTGATTTTGACTGTTCTTTGTTACAACTGCCTTATTAGTGGCTAAAACCATAGGATGAGTTCTTACGCACAGTCCTCTCTTGAAAGACAAGCATTTTTAATTTTGGCCTAACAGTGAAACTCTATTGTCAATGTCATGGCCTTTCACTATTGTGTCAAGGCTTCTCTTTTGGGGAGACCTTTTGCTCTTCTTTCTTTGCTTCAAATATATGGGCCACTTTTAAAGGCATTGTATACAATCTCAGAATAATACAGTGTATGGTTAAAGAAACATATAATATATATAAATAGTGTGTATGTATGGATGGATCATGCTTTCTAAAATAAGAATAAAAACAGGAGCAATTTAAAACTCTCAATTAATTCATTTCTGAGAAAATTTGTCTCTCTCTTGAGCTACTTTATACCTGCTTGAAACTATTTTCAGCTCTTCCAATTTTTCCTTGTAAGTGTTAATTAACTAAGTAAGTACAAGGCACAGTGATCTTAAATAAAAGCTGAAACCCTATAGAGACCCAAAATTCAGGATGAAGTAGGGGTTTTTTTTTTTTAAAAAAAAACCTTTCTATTGCTCCTGATGGAATAATCTTTAGATCGGACAGTAGCTGGTCTAAAATCTGTCCCAGCTGAGTAGATGATAAATAAATGGAATGGCTTAGTGTTCTTTGGACCTGAAGGCTCTTCTTCTCTATCTCTGCCTAACCTCTACCTTTTGGTCACATTTTTGGCCTTGAAGCTATCAACCATGCACTTGGTGGGCCTGTGGGGAGGAGTAATTACCTTGAGCCATGATATAGGAGATATAACACTGAAAAAGACCAGACAGTAAAACAAGATGGCTGGGACTGCTATAAATCTATGCCATAATCAATCATCGCAAATCAAACACAATTACAATTGGGAAATATATATATATATATATATATATAGAAATATTATATTACAGGGAATAGGATCGTGTAATTAAGATAAAGATAAGCTTTGATGGGTTTTTTCTTTTTAACAAACCCCAAGCAATAAAAAGTAACCATCTTAAAAGAATATATTTTTTAAATGTATTTATTGTTAAAGTATTGAAATACCAAGCATATTTTAAAAAGCAAATATTGGAATGCAAAGAAATAAGGGGAAAAACAAGATGATCCAAAAAAGAGACTAGTATGTTTAAATAAATAATAATAATAATAATAATAATAATAATAATGTGAAAAAAGAAAACGTGGTTTACATCCTTCGCTTCTATTTGTATTCCCAGCCACAGGCCATAGTTTAGATATTTGAACTTTACATCAAACATTAGTAATTGTTGTTAATTTGCTCTATAATACGTATGTAAGGGAGCCATTCTTGCTTGAGGGATTTTTGCATGACCATCACATGTGGTAAAATGTTCCTTCTTTGTTATGGCATATCCAACATTTGTTGTTCTATGCTTTATCTATCTTGGTAATTGTAGACAGAGTTATATACCATCTCATTTTATACCAGTTTTCCCAGGAAACATTTTATACCAGTTTTCCCATGAAAAGAATCAATATCATGTGGGATAGATAAAGCATGTAACCTAAAGTTAAAATGATAGAGAAAATGACAGCTTTCTTGACAGGATCTTTATTTTCAAAACCAGAAGTTCTAACTATGCAGTGTACATTATCTGAACAGCTTTTTGTTTGTTTGTTTTAGGTAATGCTGTGCTCAAAGATGCCATAGTGGAGACATCACTTTACTGGTTATTAAGGCAAGTAGATGTGTAGCTGACAATATCAAATAGAAACTTCTGAATGGTGTGTATGTGTGGAAAGTTTTCAACTTTTTTCAAGTTTGGCTCTATTTCAGATAGGGTCTACTTCTCTTTCTGCTGATCCCAACTTAAAACAGAATTAGCAGTCTTGTCATTTCCATGATACCTCCCTGCATCTTCCCCATGCAAAGAAGCTCTTTATCTTCATAAGGGATAGCAAGAGGTGACTTCCAGAAGTTCCCTAAGGTTTCTTATTAGCTGTTGGTAACATGTAGGGCATGGGGGCACGGTGGCTCAGTAGTTAAGACACCAGGCTTGTCGATCGGAAGGTCGGTGGTTAGAGACCTGAGCGCCGCGTGACAGAGTGAGCTCCCGCACTCGCCCCAGCTCTTGCCAACCTAGCAATTCGAAAGCATGCAAATGCAAGTAGATAAATAGGTATCACTTCTGTGGGATGGTAACAGCATTCCACACGCATCATGCTGGCCACATGACTATGGAAGTGTCTTCGGACAGTGCTGGCTCTTAGGCTAAGAAACAGAGATGAGCACCGCCCCCTAGAGTCAGACACCACTGTGCAGGGGAAAACCTTTAATCTTTAACATGTAGGGCACCATTTCTTGCTGGGGATCCTGGGGATTATGTATCTTTCTGACCCCCAAGAAGGCTTAAAAACTCTAGTTTTGGGGTGAGCCAGGAACGGCTTACCCATCATTATGAAAGTATATTCAAGTTGGAGAGCACACTTTTCCTTACCTGAATATTTTCCTCCTTTATTCCTTTTAACAAAGCAGATAGTAAGCAACAGCAAGGTAAGCAAAGCGATGGCACCCATCAGTCCAATAAACCAACCTTGCGTAGAGATTCTCTCATAAATTCCAGTGTAAGCTTGGAATGGAAAAAATACATATAGAGGTATAAGAAAAAAAAATCAAAACACAGTATTTTAAAGATGCATTTTAGAACTGATTATCATGGATTGAGCAACTGAGATTGCAATCTTTTGCAGAACATAAGCCAGGACTCTGCATTGGGCAGAACTGGGGATAAGTATTTATATTAAATGCAAGTCTGCAAGACACATTATTGATATTTGAGACATACATTTCATCACAGATTTTGATTTAATAAGCAGGAATACAGGACTTAAGTCAGCTTGTCATGCAAAAGTAGGAAAGAGAGAGTTAAAAGGTGTATAGATTAGATGCAAATGCACAGCTAACTGCATTTAAAATGCAAGGAGAAAGGAATCTACTCTCCTGGGTCTGGCAAGGCAATTAAAATCCAGGCAATACAAACTGGCCCTTTTGAACTGAATTTTAAATCTAGATAATATTCACTCTAGAGCAAAAATGGAGAGGTGTCTCAGAATCAGGCTCACCTATGGTGGCTCATGTTCTGCAGGAAACTATGCATTAGAGGCAGTTCCCTAACAGGAGCTACCAATGGAGAAAAAGTGGGGAATTCTGAACATATCTACATCTAGTGTGACAGAAATTTATTTATTTATTTATTTATTTATTTATTTATTTATTTATTTAAAACATTTATATAGCTGCCCATCTTGTACCAAATTCTGGGCGGCTCTCAATCCTCTCCTGACATTTTAACCTCCCACAAAATTTTTCTTTTGGACGATACCACTTGTGTATCTGACCCACATCTTTTCCATAAAGAAAAGATATGAGAATAGGAACTGAGAACATATGGGTCTCTGCAACATATTCCTGCTGTGCAAACATTATTTGCACAATGGTTTTCTGTTTGCAACAGTAAAATGCTGGAATGGCTTGATGTCAGCTTACCTAAGAGCTACCACAGCTGGACTGCAAAAAATCTAGACAGACATCAGATGGCAGAAAATTATACAGAAAATTAACTCTTTGCTGCCATCCAGTGGTTTTGCTAAACATGGTAGCCCTAATTACACTTATTTTCTTTGCATAGATAGATTTGGAGTTTATTAACAGGAAGCTTGCTACCAAAGGTAAACCAGAAAAACAAGCAATATAGTGGGATGGGACTGATTACATTCACACTAGCATTTATTGCAAAGATATTTTGCCACTCTCAGTTTACCATTCAAAAGGATTAAGAGATGACTACATTCCCTGGGCCAGGTTTGGACCCAGCAGAACTCCTCAAAATTGTGGTCTTTGAGGATTATGAACTGGGAAACTACCTTTTTTCCTGTTGAAATCAATAATAAAAATCCAATTATAATTGGTTGCAGTAGGTTCTGAATATATAATTGTATAATGTTACAATTGTATAGTGTATAATGTTAATATGCAGTTGCTAAAGTTTTGTTTTTGTGAAAATCCCGGTCACCTTCGAGGCCTTAAGAATTTCTCACCTCTCCCCCTGGTCTCAATTACATCTGCAGAAATGCTATTATTATCAACCCAATTCTTAGTCATTAGTCGAATTGTGTTTGCGGTTCCAGGATCAAGTGCCTCAACAGGCTGAATCTTTGGGGTGGGATTTACTTCAGAAATCTTCCCGACAGCTTTACCTATGGAATGCACAGAGTCAAGTCAAATATGTGAATTGGGTTAGGGCCTCAGAATATAAAATTATAGAATCAGTACCAGTTAATATTAATATGTCGAACATTTATCCTCAGAGAATTTTGCAAGTATTACCAGGGATCGTTTAGGGAAATTATCTATCTATCTATCTATCTATCTATCTATCTATCTATCTATCTATCTATCTATCATCTATCTATCATCTGTTCATTCTATGAAATATTAATGTTCATATAGTTTATGTTCTAAATTATATTTAATGGATATTATATACTTGAGCAGGTTTATATGTAGCTTATTTTATTAAGTCAATTTTTAATAAGAGCTATTTGTTTAAATTACTGGATAATTTAGCCTAGTTTCTAAGAATTCAGGGAATGAACCCTAAATTTAATAACAAATTCATTGATTTATTGAACATATTTAAATATCCATATAAAGTGTATGTTTATATAAATAAATGGAAATTTAGTATTACACATAATTTCTATAAAACAGTTACAATTAAATCTATACTTATTAATAAATGCTAGAATATGCTTTTTTTGTTAAAAACTCAACAGTCTAAATTGTTCCAACTTCATTGCTGAAACAAATCAAATGATTTATATAAAATACCCCCCAAATCAAAGATATAATTGAATATTATAAAATATTTTAGATGAAAGAGACCAAATTTAACATAATTATATTAATATGATATTGCTTTAGGGAAATATTAATTAATACAATTTAAAAATGACAAATGAAATGTGAGAATTAAAAAATTATAAGGTTCGGTTCATCTTAGTAAATTGAATTAAAATTCTCTATTAAAACTAGTACCTAAGTCAGAAATCCCTCTGCAATTGTCACTGAGCAAAAGCAAGAGTCTTCTGGGGCTCTTAAGACTAACATTAGCGTTCATACCGAGGACTCAGGACTACATTTCAACCCCAGGCATGGCCCAGAGCCCTTCTAAAAGTTGCCACCAAATTGTCCTCTTAATGTGGAGAAAAAGGAAAAGGTGTGATGAATTATTTTATTGAAATTAATTTAATATAAATTAGATTCAAATGTAATGCAAATTCAATCAAATTTAGCTTTTCTCATGCCCTTGCCTACTTCTTTGCCCTGGATACATCTCCTGCAGTGTGGTCCCGATACACCATTCAGAGGTGGAACGCAGTCGCCAGTCCAAGGAGCATTGGGAATCTCGGATTTAATTTTTAAAGTATCATAAGGCACGTTCTGGTTTCTGCTCTAACAGAGTAGTGGTTACCTCACTAAATAATTATTTTATTTCTGTTTCATGAATAAAATAAAAAAGTGAATATGTAATTTTATTCTTGAGATTTTAATTTATTTTGTACTATATTGGGACATCATAATTCTTTAAGAGGAAACAAAAAAGCTGAGTTGCCCAAGAATATTTAAATCCTAGATATGAAACCTGTACATTATTTGATAACTCTTTAATCTTCTCTTAAATAATATTTTCTAAATATTTTCTAAGTATTCTTTTTAAATAATAATTTGTTTTGCTTTATTTGCTAGTATTGCAACCTAAAGTGAAGTGTATCTAACATAACATTCTGAATAGTTGTCAGTTCACAGATATAGTGCAGCTTGCAAACTCTTAAGATAATTTGCATGTCTGATGCAGAAGCAATTATTAGCTCTGGAATAAGAAAGCAAGCAAATAGCAGCTTCAAGAGATTAACACTCAGAAGATAACTGAAAGGAAAAAAGAGAAAAGATTAAAAATGGTTGGATATAGATAAAAACAGCAGAATATGACAAGATTTTTCCAAAACAACTATTCATCAATTACAATCAGTACGTTAATTATTATAGTGCCAGAGAGAGTTAAAGGGAATATGTTGATTGGCGCATTAAACCAACATTTGATGAGAAGGGTTTAACATAATTAAAACTATCTGGCAGAGTTGATGTTGCTAAATTAATTCCATGAAGCTGAAACCACATTTTCTAATCAAACCACAAATTAAGCAGCAGGTCATTACAAGTTATTTTTTCCCTAAATGTGTAAAGTAGTACACTTAACAGAAATGTTTTCTGAAAGGTAACAAGGGGAAAATATATTATGTCAATTTCTGTCATTTCAAATAATCCAAACTATTTAAGCTGTCAGATATACAGGATTACAAACTGAAAGTAACAGGAGGCTCCAGCCAATTTTATATCCACTTTGTCAAGCACATTGCAGCTGCTGAAGTAACTGGAAATTAAGTATGTTCCATCAATTGCTTTAGACATCACGTTTCCACAGGCATTTCTAATAATAATGTTCCTGTGATAACAATCCTTATGGATGTTCAAAGCATTTTGTCTCTTTTGTGTTTCCAGACTGTTTCAAGGTCAAGACAAAACATATTATTTTGTTTCAATCTCAGAACAAAAGCCATCTATTTAGAACATTTCTATTTCAATTTTTCTTACTGCCTGAGCATTAAGATTGAGCAATTGTTGTCTTTTTATCATTGGGTTACTTTTTAATTTTTTCAAATGTTTTCTAGCTTAGCCATTATAGCAGTGATCAGTTATGATCCTACTGATTTTGATGTGAAAATGAAGAAAACTGGGAATAGCAGTGAGACACAGGTAGTCCATGACTTACAACAGCATTTGGTACTGGAAAAACTGTGTGAACTTCTGTTCACACAGTGGAACTTCATTTTGCTTTCCTTCAAACCAGCCTCCTAAAACTGGTTTGGAAATTTCCTTATCATGGCAACCCTATGGACACAGGGTCTGACTGCCAATTGTAGCAGTAAAACTTCATATCACGGCCAGGAGGGCCTTTGCACAACTTCATGTGGTGCGCCAGTTACGCCCTTTCCTGGATCAGGAGGCCCTCCAAACAGTCACTCACACCCTTGTCACCTCCCGTATAGATTACTGTAATGCGCTCTACATGGGGCTACCCCTGAAGAGTATCCAGAAGCTTCAGCTGGTGCAGAATGCCGCGGCGCGAGCAGTTATGGGTGCCATGAGATCGGCACATGTAACACCTCTGCTACGCGAGCTGCATTGGCTACCAGTTTGCTTCCGGGTCCAATTCAAGGTGTTGGTGATTACCTTTAAAGCCCTATATGGCATAGGGCCAGGGTACCTGAGGGACCGTCTCATCCCAATAACGTCGGCCCGCCCCACCCGTGCATGCAGAGAGGGCATGCTTCGGACCCCCTCAAGAAGAGAATTCCATCTAACGGGGTCCAGGAGACGTGCCTTCTCTGCGTTTGTAGAAGGTTGTATCTATCCCTCTGTCAGCATTCCTCCTCCTTCCATCATGTCCTCCACCTTTGGAAGTACTAGTTACTGAATTGGAGGAGGACCCCTGCCCCCATTAATAGATAGATAGATAGATAGATAGATAGATAGATAGATAGATAGATAGATAGATGATAGATAGATAGATAGATAGATAGATTTTGGAGCAGCAGTGAAGTGCTTGGTTTGAAATGCCTACCGAAAAGCTACAATGGTTTGAGCTTTCCTTGCCTCACTCTTACTGAAATCCTAATGAAGTCAAACAAAAAGAAAAGAAAAGGATACAAGGCTGTTTAAAGACTTAATAAAATAGAAACAAGTCTGCTGTACAACAGATATCCAATTAATATTAACTTCTGGATAAGGAGATTTTGGTACAGGCTTTTGGTTTTTATAAAAAATTCACATTAATATTCAGACATTTCCCCCCTATAAGATCTATGCAAAGATTTGATTAATGTATAGATCCACTGATAGCCTGGGAGTTCATTTTAGAGCTATATTTGGTGCCTGAAGAAGAAAAATAGTGTGTGTATGTATGCACTGTAGTATGCAATAGTAGTTTGAAAAAAAAAATGAAGAACTTTAAAAAGTAAAAGGAAATACATACAGTAACAAAATATTTATAGGGAATATATTAAAGGTCACTGAGTTATAGCTATTAGCTTAAGAAAACCAAAAGCAGTTAGGTTAATTTTTGTTTTTAATATCCGGAAGGCAAGAACTAATAATAAAATCAACAGGCCACCAGCTTTCCTCATTTTTCTTTTATATCAAGGGACCCATATAAACATTAAATGCTGAATTGCAATTCCAGATTTCTCTTGAGTTGGAGACTACAAAAATGAATGATACTTTGGAGACAATAGAATAAACTTAACCGAATAATGAACAATTTTACTATTTCTCCCAGGTATGTCTGTTAAGATTCATATTTATCACAAAATGTTTTGATTAACAACTTAATGCAACAAATGGAAAGTTAATACAGACTTTTCTGGTATTTTATAGGGCTATGAGTAAGGGGAAAAATATTCACCTCAAAATCTTTCATTGCATTTGATAGGGAACCACCTAAGCTTGGAGACCCAGAATGACTCCATACTTGGACTCGATTTAGATATATAATCTTGCCTGTTTCTAAGACTTTTTTCCCCCACTGTTCATAACGGAAACATTTTTTTTTGCAGATTTTAAGACATAATAGTCTTTTCTGAATTGCCACTTTTCAGATGCTGTACATCTTTACTATTTGTTTAAAGGAGATCATATATATTCTTGGTAATTTTGTGGAAAACTTACTTAAACATGACATATAATACAGAGATGCCCCAAGTAAACCCCTACTAAATTTTAGAAGGTTAAGGAACTATTCATTTGAACCTAGAGGAGGCCCTTGATGGGCACTGACAAAACTCTATCTAAAATCCTTTCTGCTTATAAAGACATTGCTGCCTAGTCTCTCTACACTTTTGAGGAGAAAGTGAGTTGGGGACCTTCTCATTTTGATTTTAGCACCAATATGTTCAGTTTATTACTTTGTGCATACATAATGGAGACACCATCTTTGGACAGGAAGACACTGTCAGGCCTTGTCTCCTGCTCTCCATTTACAGAGAATTTGCAGACTGTGTAGGAGGTTCAAAAATAATTCAGATTTAGTTCTAGCATAATTCTTGCCTTCTAAAGTAACTGTAATAGTTCAGAAGAGTAAAAGATAATAATGATTCCGGGGACTCAGATAGCAGAACCCAAATTCTTTTCTCCTCAAATCACTAAGACAATTTCAGACTTGACTTGCCAGCCAAGACTCTATGAGACTGAAATAGGGTAGTCAAAAGTGTAGTGGAAATAGTAGTGATACACTGCAGCATAGGATGGTTAGCTGAAGGGAAAAGCTTCTAACATGCTCTGCAGAGATTTGGAATACAAAAGAAAGAACTCCATAATTTCATATCAAATGATTAATATCCAAATGGAGATAAGTTAAATAGAATTAAGTGACAGTTTTGTTATCCATTTACCTATGCCTTGTTTCTTTATTTCATAGCAGGGGCACAAATTGTTTGCTTTCTACATGGTCTACACGTGCTACATTTCTTTCTTTGTTTCTGTGTTGAAAGATCATAGAATGTTAGACTGTTCCAGAGTGGTCATCTAATCTGGTGGCCTGGTCAGTGGATGGTCTCCTAAAGCATTTTGGAGAGTTAGCTATCCAGCCTCTGTCTGAAGACATGCAGTGAAGGGGAACATACTACTTCACAAGGCAACATATTCCTCCAATTGATAGCTTTTATTTTCAGGACCTGAACTTACTTCCCTATAGTTTTAACCTGCTGGTTCTGGTCCTGCCTTCTGGGGCAAGAGAGATGTCCGCTCCCTCCTCTACATGACAGTCCTTGTCTGTCTGTCTGTTTGCCTATCTGATATATAGAGCCACTCATTTCACAGCAGTGACTCTGGGTAGTGTAAAAAGATTAAAACTACCATAACAATATAAACCCATCATGCCCAGTTAAACAGTTACCCTCAAAACAGAAAGCCACATCACCAACAGAGCTTACCAACTGCCTGGCCCAAATGACTGGCCCAAGTATCTGAAGTCAGCTATCATACCTCTCCTTGAACTTCTCTTTTGCAGACTAAACATACCTTTAACCATTCCTCACAGGACTTGGTTTTCAGTCCCTTCAATCTCCTGGCAGCCCTACTCTGAACTTGTTCTGGTTTGTCAATAGCCTTTTTAAGCTGTGGCGCCGAGAACTGGACACAGTATTTCAAGTGGGGCCTGACCAAGTCAAAGTAGAGTGGGACAATTACTGTTGCCATTTGGAATCTAAACCCCTGATAAAACATCTTAAAATAGCATTTGCCTTACCAGCAGCTGCATCACACTGTTGCCACAATGTTGGATTATCATACTATCATTCCCACAAATTAATCTACCCAGTCCAGAATATGGCATGCCTATCTGGTCTATAGAACAAACAAATCATAGTTCAATCAAATCAGTCAAACCAAAAAAAGCAACTAATGTTCCTATGTGCTAACATTGATGTGCTGATTCTGCTTGAAAGATTCAACTAAATCTTCCACAGGGAAAAAGAAGTATAGTGTTTTTCAACAGAATTTTAAAGGCATTATCTCTTCTCTAAAGCAGGGTGGGTCTCCCACAGTCCCAGTTTCTGATTTAAATGGAATGTACCCCATTCTAATTAGATAACCTATTAAGTGCAAGAAAATATTTGACTTTTCCCTGTCAACACTGCTATTACATATTATTCACACTGATGAGCTTGAGCATTTTCTACTTAGCTCATTCCCTCTGGCAAATTGGTGCGCCAATCTCACTTAATTTTACCAATTAATATCTAGTTGGTTCTTCAGATTTAGGGATGGAGTTGTAAACTACCCAAGCCATTCATCTGATCATATTTTAGCTGAATGATAGATGTAATTGTACTAATGGGACTTTGATTGGAAATTAAATGGTTCATCTAGTGAACCCCTGAATGTTACAGTGGAAAGAGTTGCAATTGAAAATGGGCTTCAGATTTAACCACATCTATATTAAAAGCAGTGTTCTGTTGCAGCAAATATTGTCAAATTAAACGTAATTATATTTTTGATGATTATAATAGCAGACTTATGTGGTATCTTTTACCCCTTTATAAACAAGACTCTTATATGAAGTTAAACAGATTTGCTTAAGGAAGTGATCTGGATTGTGGAGATGACCTAATCCACTTTGCTGAATCAAACCTCCTGAATCAAAGGAGCTTTTCCATACTACTGGATTTTCTTTTCTGCTGTCTATAGTTGGAAGAAAGCAAGTGGCATGAAAACATGTATTCTTTCATGCTGCTGGTTTTCCTATACTGCTCATCACCTGGCAAACATTTGGGAGAATTGAGTGCCACCAAAGGAGATTTTCTGCACCACTGATCTTCTTCAATTGGGTGAGTGGTCTGTGGAGGATTCCCTGCAGCCTATCCTGGAAGTGACCAATTGAAATAATCCTTTATGAGTGCTGAGGAAGGGTTGAGTGGGCCAGCTCCAGCATGTACTGTTTGTACATTTTCTGCAGTTTGCACTGGAGCCACCCATCCTGGGCAATCCTTGGTATGCAATTTTCTGCAGTTTCAACCAGAACTTTCCAACCTTGGAGGCTCCATGGCCAACACTTCAAGGGAAAGCTCTTTTAAGACTTCTCCTGCAGCATTTGCTGAAGAAGGCTTTTCTTTCCTATAACATGTGATCTCTGGAGGAAAGATGAGAGTAGCTCTGAAACAGAAGGCAGTGAAGCAATATAGGTGCTTGCTTGGATCTTAGAAGTAAGGGGACCCCACTTATAGTGAAGCAACATGATGCTTCTTTTGGATCTTATGTAAGTGACAAGATCATTATCGCATGAAGGATCTTTGAGGAGTGTTTCATTTCTTGCTTTGTTGAAACGAAACACTGCTTTCAAGCTCCGCACAGCCCTAGTACTCATGGTATTGAACTGCTTATATTCTTAACAAGTTTGCAAGTAATAATACATCCATTTCTTTACAAAATTATCACAGGAAGCTATTTTGCAAATATTCAGAGAAAATAAAAAGACAGAATAGTTGATGAGAAATATTTTTAGTAGATAATGATATGCAACCTTCTGAAGCCTTAAGTATCAGCCTTTTAAGGATTAGCACTATTCCTTCTCCTTCTGATTACTTTTCCTTTGATTCAAATATTCAAATGTTAAGATTAAATTTGTAGAAATGCAGCCCTGCTTTTAACTTACTGCCTTGGTTTATTGTTATTCCTTCCTCTGTAATAGGTTTCCCACATCCTTCTACTGTACAAGCCCTTGCATAGAATTTATACTTTGTGCTATGGCTTAGATTGGACAATCTGAAGCTTACTGATGATGAGTTGGTAATACTGATTTCATGCAAGGGCCCAATGTTATCAGTTTCATTGACTGCAAAACAAAAGAAGCAGATACTATTTAGTCAGACATCAACATTAGAAATCAGTTCATTTGTTAAAAGCGTATCTCATATCCCAATTCTATGCTTCACCAATGTACAACATAAAACACTTTGTGTCATACATAGGTTTAATTACTATGAAACAGAAAAAAAATCTAGTGAAGGTTTTGCTGTGAAAAGAACATGAACCTGAATAA
The DNA here is from genome assembly GCA_023362775.1 of Charina bottae. Taxonomy (NCBI): domain Eukaryota; kingdom Metazoa; phylum Chordata; class Lepidosauria; order Squamata; family Charinaidae; genus Charina; species Charina bottae. The sequence goes on along the minus strand of JALMGJ010000002.1, from coordinate 57,631,493 downwards.
ATGTATATGTAAAAAAACATTATTTTAAAAAAATCATAATGCAGTTCTGGAAATTTGCTTACTGAACCTTGGATGTTTGCCTAAAATAATAGGTAATCAGAATCCAAGGCCATGATCTACTTAGCTCCTCCACAGTATGTTTTCATTTTAATTTAAATTCAATAGCCTTGCACCACCAAATACAAAAGGAAAACCACAAATATGTGTTATGCCTATTTTGCATATCTATGCATTTTTTTTCAGTCATGGAGGTACAACTAAAATCCATTTTAAAAAATCAGATTAATTTGATCTCTCAATATTCTATCAATAAGAGTGGGATCATGTAGATTTGGGAAATCTTGGAAGGTTACCATAACACCTCCTTTAGGATATGGTTTATACTAAGCATACTGTTTTGAAGAGAAAATATATATAAAATGAAATTATAAATATATTTTTATACATATATATTCTGTGTGTGTGTGTGTGTATGTATGTATGTATACAGTATATACACACACACACACACACACACATACATACATACAGTGTATGTGTATGTGTATGTGTATGTGTATGTGTATGTGTATGTGTATGTGTATGTGTATGTGTATGTGTATATATATATATATATATATATATATATATATATTCATTCATTCATTCATTCATTCATTCATTCTTGTACAGCAAAGGTATAGGGGAAATCCAAGATGGCGGCCGCAAGTTAATGCGTCCGATAACAGCTCCGGAGAAAGCCAAAAAAGAACTTTTGAAAACCCACCAAAATCCCTAAATTTCACCTTTGGGATTCTGGAGAGGTGGTGGTTGCCGGTGGGGTGAGTGGCTTCTCCGAGGGGAGTGCTGGCCGAGGCTTCTGCCCGAGTTGGGCCTCCGGAACCTTTCGACGCGACGAAAAACGGGACCCGGTGAGTTGCCGGAAACAGCTGGAGGCTGCCGAGGTCTGCAAGGGGCAGTCGGGTGCGACCTAGACCGGCGGGGTTAGCGAGAACTGGAGTCCACTAAAGGTCGGAAGACTCTGAATGCGAGCCTTTGAGTTGGACCAGAGGGGCTTGCGGGGGCTGGTGATTTCTGAGAGCTGCTAGAGGCTTCTGGAAGCCTCCGAAATTGACCGCTGGAGCCTGGAGGCCGTCGGAGGTGAGCTAGGCTGGTGGAGTTGGTGGGGGCCTAGCAGACCCGGGGTGGCTCAGAAGGGAGTCCAGCGGATGCAGCGAAGCCCTCGGAGCCTCCGGAGACCATCAAGGGCTGCCAGAGGCTACGGAGTGGAGTGGGAGACGGACGAGGCGGCCCCCCGCTACAGACTATCTGGTCTTTTTCCCGGGCCACTTTCTGAGAGGGCCTGGAGGCTCCTGATGTCGAAGCTGTTTGGAACTGGTGGCGAACCCGGCGGCCCTGGAAGACGCGGATGGGACGGAGGCCAGACCGATAGCCCTGTTGATCAGGGCATTAGAATAATAACAATTGCTCGGACTAACACCATTGAGCTAAGGCGGCAGAGAACTTGTAGGAGTCCCTTGGTGTGAATGTGGACCCCCCCCGGGTGAGAGACGAGGGAAGGGGGTTAGATTGTATGAGTGTGGAAGAGTACCCCCTGGGTGAGAGTCATGTGGGGCCGGAGTGATTCTGGTGAGTGTTGGTACCTCTCCCCGACCAGTGAGAGAAGTTGGGGGAGAGGTGCAGGGTGTGAGTGGGGTGGTGCTAGACCCTACCAGTGCCGAGAGTGAGAGCTGGTGCACTGGGGGGTCTTACCACTGCCCAAGAGTGTGTGGGAGTGCATGATGGATGGTTGGGATAAGGGACTCTTAATTAAGCCTAAGAATTCTGGAGGCCTGGGAGTGGAGGCTACTGGGTCAGAACCGGGAATGTCTAGGGGCTATATGGCGGGCCATTTGATTCGGGTGGTGACGGACAGGGGACGGTATGACAGGAACCGGAGGGCAAGCCATCTTTGGGGAAGGCGCCCCCATTGTTTGTTACCGGTGGTGCGTTCCGGCCCCCCATGTTCACACCCATGCCCTGGTAAGCAGATCCTCGTGGGCTCCGGTCTCTGGCTGCTGCTGTTGAACGCCAGGTCAGTGAACAACAAAGCCCCCCTTATAAGTGACTTGATCACGGATGAGGGGACCGACCTGGTGTGTATTACCGAGACCTGGCTGGCACCAGAGGGGGGAGTGGCCCTCTCGGAAATGTGCCCAGCCGGGTTTCAGGTCTGGCATCAGCCGAGACACCGGGGCAGGGGAGGAGGGGTGGCAGTGGTCATCCGAGAGTCTCTTGTGGCTTTCAGGGGTGCTGCTCCACAAGTGGCCGGGTGTGAGACCCTGTTTTTCAAGTTGGGTTCACGAGAACAGTTGGGAGTGTTGCTGCTGTACCAGCCTCCCTGCTGCGTAGCAACCTCTCTGCCTGAGCTGCTCGAGGCTGTCTCGGGGTTGGCAGTGGAGTTCCCCAGACTTATGGTTCTGGGGGACTTCAATCTTCCATCTCTGGGACGGGACTCTGAGGCGGCTCAGGAGTTCATAGCTACCATGGCAGCTATGGGCCTGTCTCAGATTATTCGTGACCCGACTCGGGACAGTGGTCTCACCCCGGACTTAGTTTTCTTGTCTGAGCAGTGGCAATGTGATCTGAGGGGAGAGTTACATCTTTCCCCATTGTCATGGTCAGACCACGCCCTGGTGACCCTTAGACTCTCTTGTGCTGCCCCACTCCGCAGGGAGGTGGGACCTATTCGACTGGTCCGGCCCCGGCGACTGATGAAACCAGTGAGGTTTCAGAAGGAGGTGGGGGTTATTCCCGAGGACTTGCTTCACAGTCCAGTCGAGCTCCTGGCCGCGGCCTGGAATAGGGCCGCGGCCGGAGCCCTGGACAAGATCGCACCTATGCGACCTCTCCGGCACTGCTTGGCCCGCCGCTCTCCGTGGTTTTCCGAAGAGTTAAGGGCCTTGAAGAGGGTTAAGAGACGTCTAGAGCGCTGCTGGAGAAAGACGAAGACTGAATCTGACCGAACACAATCTAGAGCCGCAGTTAAGGCCTACCTTGTGGCGGTAAGAGCGGCAAAACGTGAATATTTCTCCGCTCTTATTGCATCCGCAGAATGCTGCCCGACGGCCCTTTTTAAAATTACAAGATCACTATTGGGTCGGGAGCAGAGGGAGACCCACCTACAGGGCCGATCGGAAGAGTTTTCTGAGCATCTGCAGGATAAAATCGCTCAGATTCATTCCAAGTTGGACTCCAAGCGTGAGACAGGAACTGTGGAGATGCCAGGGGGTCGTACTTACCATGTTATCTGGGAACAGTTTGATCCTGTTGCACCTGAGGAAGTAGACAGGATCCTCCGGACTGTGAATGCCACCACATGCCAGCTTGACCCTTGTCCCTCCTGGTTGGTGAAATCGGCCAGTGAGGTGACATGTGGATGGGTCCGGGCGATGATTAATTTGTCCTTGAGTGAGGGGGTGTTCCCGGAGGCCTTTAAGGAGGCGCTGGTGCACCCCCTCCTCAAGAAGCCGTCCCTGGACCCTACCATCCTGGGCAATTTTCGCCCAGTCTCCCACCTTCCCTTTTTGGGAAAGGTGGTTGAGAGGGTGGTGGTGTGGCAACTCCAGAGGATTCTGGAGGAAACGGATTATCTAGACCCCTTCCAGTCAGGTTTCAAGCCGGGATATGGGACAGAGACCGCATTGGTCGTGCTTATCGATGATCTCTGGCGAGAGCGGGATGGAGGGAGTGCGTCCATCCTAGCTCTCTTAGATCTCTCAGCGGCTTTCGATACCGTAGACCATGGTATACTTTTGGGACGGCTCGGGGAGTTGGGGGTGGGCGGCGTAGTTTTGCGCTGGTTCGCCTCCTTCCTCCGGGGCCGTTCCCAGTCGGTGTTGATAGGGGAGGAGAGGGCTGACCCACGGCCCCTGACTTGTGGGGTGCCGCAGGGGTCAGTTCTCTCTCCTCTCCTGTTCAACATCTACATGAAGCCGCTGGGCGAGATCATCCGTCACCACGGGATGAGGTATCACCAATATGCTGATGATACCCAGTTATACATCTCCATCCCGGGTGAAGTAGGTGATGCGGTCGATGCCTTATCTCAGTGTCTGGAGGCTGTGGGGGTCTGGATGGGGAACAACAGGCTTCAACTGAATCCTGGTAAGACGGAGTGGCTGTGGATTGATGGCCCCCCTAGATCCGGGAAGTTGTCATCTTTGGTTCTGGGTGGGGTGGCATTACCTCGCTTGGATCCAGTGCGGAATTTGGGGGTCCTCCTGGACTCGCGACTCCTGCTCGAAGAGCAGGTGGCAGTCACGGCCAGGAGGGCCTTTGCACAACTTCATGTGGTGCGCCAGTTACGCCCTTTCCTGGATCGGGAGGCCCTCCGAACAGTCACTCACGCCTTTGTCACCTCCCTTATAGATTACTGTAATGCGCTCTACATGGGGCTACCCCTGAAGAGTATCCAGAAGCTTCAGCTGGTGCAGAATGCCACGGCGCGAGCAGTTATGGGTGCCATGAGATCGGCACATGTAACACCTCTGCTACGCGAGCTGCATTGGCTACCAGTTTGCTTCCAGGTCCAATTCATGGTGTTGGTGATTACCTTTAAAGCCCTATATAGCATAGGGCCAGGGTATCTGAGGGACCGTCTCATCCCGATAACGTCGGCCCGCCCCACCCGTGCATGCAGAGAGGGCATGCTTCGGAACCCCTCAACAAGAGAATTCCATCTAACGGGGTCCAGGAGATGTGCCTTCTCTGTGATAGCGCCCACCTTATGGAATATCTTGCCCCCGGAGGTGAGACTGGCCCCTTCACTCCTGGCGTTTTGGAAGGCCCTTAAGACCTGGCTCTGCCGCCGGGCCTGGGACGACAGAGGCGGCAGTGCCTCCTGGGGTTGGCTGGCCCCGTAGTAATACAATCCATCCTACGGTCCCCAATCCATCTTGGATAATATGTAAATTATTATTATTATTGGATGTATTTTAAATATTGTTTTTGTATAGTTTTTAAACTTTCAATTGTTGTAACCCGCCCAGAGTCCCTTGCAAGGGAGATGGGCAGGGAATAAATTGAAATAATAAATAAATAAATAAAATAAATAAATAAATACTTAGGCGTGTGTGTGCATTTACAGTACATATACATACATACATACATACATACATACATACACTATTTTAAAAACATAGAAAAAGAATTTTTTGGGGATTTTTCACCTTATGAAAAGTTTTTTGTTTAAAGAAAATGTACAATTAACTCCATATTCTACAATTCTTCCCCCAAATCACACTACCAGGTAACATATCTATCTTCCTTTGCTAGTAGTGAAACTATGGATTGGGAAGAAAAAGAGAAACTCTTTGTGGCTAGTGAAATTAATTCTATAAAGATGGTGCAGGGCTTCAGTAAGGTAATTTTGCCCTGAGATGCAGTAAAAAAAAAACAAAGGCAAAAAAATACCAAGCTAAATCGGGCTAAAATGTATATTGTCAAGTCATCACTTCATACATTCAGCCTGCTAATCCTTAAAGACAATAAAAACAATGTTTGATTTATAGGGGAAAAGTTAGGAGCCTTTAATGGCTCTGCTGTGACTCTGCCCAATTAGAATTGAATCATGAGTTCTGTATTATTTTTTTAAAAAAACAGTAGCTTGGAAAGGGCTGTCCTTTCCAAAAAGTAAGGAAGGAAACCCTTTCCATCATATTTTGACATCAGCTAAGAGGGATCTGCCTTAAGGAAATGTTTTTAAACCCTAAACCCAAAGTAGACTATTCATTTACTTACTCATCTGGTACTGCAACATGTATCCGGTAATAAGGCCATTTGGTTTCTTCGGTGGCCCCCATGACAATGTTACTGAGTCTTTATCAGAGTTTAGTATCTTTAGAAAGTGTGGTTTTTCTGGGACTGTAAAATACATATGTAAAGATCAATCATGAATACACCTTTATTCATTTATTCATGTAAAATCTGTCCAGTTGGGCAATATGGAAAGTATATCTCTATATACATTTATCTAAAAATTGTTGTTGTTGTGAGCTGCCCAGAGCTGTGTTTTAAGATGGGCAGCCATACAAATCTTTTAAAATTAAAATAAAATAAAATAAAATAAAATAAAATAATAAAATAAAATAAAATAAAATAAAATAAAATAATAAAATAAAATAAAATAAAATAAAATAAAATAAAATAATAATAAATGAAATAATGAAATGAAATGAAATGAAATGAAATAATAAAATAAATAAAATAAAATAAAATAAAATAAAATAAAATAAAATAAAATAAAATAAAATAAAATAAAATAAAATAAAATAAAATAAAATAAATAAATAAAATAAAATAAAATAAAATAAAATAAAATATAAAATAATAATAAATGAAATAATGAAATGAAATGAAATGAAATAAAATAAAATAAAATTATAAAATAAAATAAAATAAAATAATAAAATAAAATAATAAAAATAATAAATAAATAAAATAAAATAATAAAAAATAATAAATAAAATAAAATAAAATAAAATGAAGCAAGGAAATACTAGTCACTCAGCTCATCTCTACATATAATTGAAAATGCAGGCAACTCTCCAACATATACTTTATTGATTGAGTTCTGTAAATCAATTCTGTAAAAGGCACATGACTTTTTTTCAGGTTTCTAAGATTCAATTTGGACTAGTTTGGAGCATTTTAATATTCCATCCTCTGTTTGAGAGCCAACCTAAGTATTCAGCTTTTGAAAGATAAATCCTATTTTATCAGAGGATTTCGTTCACCAAATTACAGAACGGGTTTTACAAAATCAGTTTTGGGGACTTCTAAGAAGTGGAGAAAACAGGAGAGATGTGTACTTCCTCTTTCCCCAATTCTTCTCTTGTTTGAATTGAAGCTACCATCCCTCAGCATGGCTATATGGGCTCTTGAATATGCACCCAAGAAGGAATGTGTTGCATTTAAGATATTAGGGAAACTGTGTGAAAGAGGGCATATGCCTCACGGCTTCTAACAGTGAACGTCTGACTCCACTGACAGCGTTTGTAATTCATCGGAGATCTTATCTAGTTTCTGACTGATATGTATCTATTATGTTAGAAAATTCCAAGGAAGAATAATAAACAGTGCACTTATATCAAGCACAATAATAACAACTCTAGTAGGTCTAATGAATATTTAATTGTAGGGATTAAGTTGATAATCATTCCTGTTAATAATCAGATATTAATTTGATATCTCTGATTGTGAGAATGTCCAGACACGTGGAAAATGACAGCACAACCAAGTCATCTGCAAAGGGAGAAATACTGTAGTTATGAAGGTTGGCTACTCTTTCCTTTCTATTTCCCCCTTTTCCCCCCTTTACCTCCCTCTGGAGTTTGGAATTCATACGCAATGCTTTCAGGTCCATTTCCTTTGGAATTAAAAGCCAAGACGGTTAAGTGGTATACACTAAAAGGCTCTAGACCAGGAATCATCCCATCATTTCGGTCGGCTTTAAACGTCAAGGAGTGTTTCTCGGGGTGATGATTTTTTTCATCCAGGCGGTTTCGGATTTTCCACCAGTTGACCTGTAGAAGGGATGCTTGTTTGAATTTTTGAAGCAGGGAGCAGACTCTGACTGCATTCACATCACTAAATCACCAACACATGCACACACATAAACACACCCTAGCCAAATGTTAACATTAAATAAATAGGCTTGCATATTGTAGAAATGCAGCCTCTAGTTCTTTTACTAATCTGGTTAAACTGACGTTCAAACATTTTACAAAAGCATAGTGGTAATCCAAGAGTCAAGGTAAGGAAAACAGCTATGGGGAAGGGGGGAGAACAATACCCACCTTATATCCTCTAAGGTGCCCACGAACCCGATCTTTCGGAATTGTAGACCAGATGACTTTCACCAGGGTACTATTGATGACATGTACAATTACATTTGAAGGAGCTGCTTCTGGAACTGAAAACAGAGGAAGATGACATGTATCTGACACACTATATTCAGCATACACATGTAGTAGGTTTTTACTTTGTGCTTATATGAATTATAAGTTTAATATAATGTTCAATCATCCCCAATCTCAGAGGTTCTCTTTTAGAAGTGAATGAGGGTTAATGGACTAGAATTTCAAACAGTACTCCAGGCCATTCTGTGATGACAGATATGCCATTTCCCCCACACTTTATTAGTTCATTAATAAATGGAGGCGGGACTCTTCTGGGTTTAGATTTAGGCCTGTGGCATCCACTTGATAAACTGGATTTAAAATGATGGGCTACTATAATGAAAAGCCACACATATAACCATATGTCCATAATATTTAGATGTTACAGCATCCAGTCTAAGCCTTAATCTATGCCATATGTTAGAGCTACAGGGCTAGGCACATTAAGCTGGGACTTACTCCAACTGAACTTAGTGGGACATACCTTGGAACAAATCTAAACAGAATTGGGCTTTATGAACTACAAGTAGGACCTGCAACAAAATGTTCAGGTCTGGAGTTCAGCTTCAAGCCAACCAACTCTGCCTCTCCTACAACGTCCCATTTGTTTTCCCCCACCAGTTACTAACCAGAGTTCTGTGCTTTCTAAGCAGGTGTGGATCTTCTCGAGACCCTGTATATTTCTTTTTCCTTACTATTGTCCATACTCCTGCAAACACTGAAGTAATTAATGTTGTGTTTTAATATGTTCCCCTTTTTGTCAGAATATGTTGAAATGCTGAAAGCTTATCTTTCAGGCCATTGGATGTTTATTAGTTTAACTCCCCTCAGGCTATCTTCTTTATCATTCTTCTTTTTCTCCTCAGGATGGAAGGAAAAGAAGGCAAGCATCTTTTCTTTCCCAGAAATCCTTGGTAGTTAAGCTATGTTATAACTTCTAATGTTATTTCACTGAGTCATTCTATGACATTCCATGGGATATAATATCTTCAGGCTCTTTGTCTGCCCTTCTTCCACCTCTTGCAGGAGTGGGAATTTGTGTTTGTGTGTGTGTGTGGGAAAGGAAAGGAAAGGAAAGGAAAGGAAAGGAAAGGAAAGGAAAGGAAAGGAAAGGAAAGGAAAGGAAAGGAAAGGAAAGGAAAGGAAAGGAAAGGAAAGGAAAGGAAAGGAAATAGTAGAAATTGTTGCCTGCAATTATGACAATATATAGTTTTAGAAGAGGCTACATAGGTCCATGGACAATCAGGAGACTACTATTGATGGCTATTCACTACCTCTTGAATCATGGGCAATGTGTGTTAAGTAATGGCTGCTAGAAACAATAGTGGAAGGGCTTTAACCTTCCAGTCCAGGCTTGTGAGCTCCCAAATGCATCTAGTTGGTCACCATGTGACACAGAATTCAAACAAGATTTCAAACAACTCCACAAGGTTACTAATATTATCCCCTGCATGGCAGAACACTAATCCTATGAAAATGTAGCATAGGAGAATATTTATCCACAATATAATTTTCATCAGTTAGTTCACCTTTCAGCACTGGTCTTGAAAAAAATATTTATATAAGATTCTTTGTATATCCACACACACACCCCGGCCATTACTTACTGTCCTCACTTGAATATCCAGTTATTATATTAGGTTCAGGGCCAGATCCATACTTATTCATTGCCTGGACTTTGATATCATAAGGTACAAAAGTAGGGGTGTTCTGCAATACTAAGAAATGTTTTTGCACTGTTTCTTCTTCCCATTCAGTAGTATCCTGCTGTTTCCAGTTAACTTTGTATTCCAGACCAGGTCCATTATGCTCCATGGCCTTTAATGGCTGCAAATAAAGTTAAAATTAATCAGATGTTGCAGTCATCATCATCATTATCATCTCAAACTTCAAGGGAAATGCTAAAAAGTACAATTTTTCAAGGAAGAAACCTTAGCTTATCTCACAAAAATGTATGTAAGTTATTTATCTGCAGGGGAATTAATTATGTCAAAATGGCTGGGTGACTAGGTAAATGAAACCCCATATTTTTAAATGTGTGTTGCACTTATTGCACATATGCAAAAAGGGCTTAAATCACCTGGTAGCACCCACCATTTTGACATTGTTCAGACATTCATGGACACCCCTAAATCTAAGTCTTGAACAATTGATTATGTTATTTTTTAAAAAACCATTCATCGTTCTGTATATCAAATAGTAAAACGTAATTGCCTTAATCCCAATTTTCCTCCATTCTGACAAAAGTGAGATTGGAAAAGGGATACTGTAACAGGGCAAATGCCTATCTATCTATCTATCTATCTATCTATCTATCTATCTATCTATCTATTTATTTCTCCAACTTATATCACCACCCATCTCCCCCCATAGAGGGGACTCTAGGCGGTTTACAACAAGTTAGCAAATAAAAGATATAAAAACATATAAAATACAATAAACAATATATATAACCAACCATAAGTTAAGTTAATTAAAAATATATAGAACCCAAGAGGCTCTGATGTCATATTTAAAAGAACTCTATGGCGCAAGCCATCCCCATGAGGAGCTGTTACTACTGTTTGTTTAGCTTACTTGGTAAATGGCAAAGTCCAATCATATTATTATTATTATCTAATATAGCTACCCACTCCAGTGGACTCTGGGTGGCTTATAAAATATAATAATAAATTAAAACAATTAAAAGCATAAACAAAATGAGACAAGACAGCCCAGACTAAAAACAACCATTAAAACAAAGCTTGCCCCCCCCCCAACACAGTAACCCTAGGCCTGGGGCCAAATGCAGGTTTTAAGGGCTTTTTGGAACTTTGTATGAATAACCAGCATCATTATTTCATACAGAAAATTCAGGAAAACATAACAGCACACTGAGAGAATAAATGCAAAATAGTTAACCTAGTTTTACAATTCATAGGCTAGAAGGCATGTACAGTGCTGGCAGGACATGTTAGTTCAGGAACCATAGTAATGATGCACACTAATATGTGTTATATGACTAAAGGGCACAGCGCAATATTATGAGTTTTCTTTCTAATTGTCATCCTGGAATTGTTGTATTTAATGAGGCATGCTCCTCCCTCTATTATTGAGGGAAGAGAAAACCCAAAGCAGCATTCTTTCCTTCAAATAAATATGAATTTCACCCCTTCTTAGTGACCTCCAAATAATTTTCAAGAGAAGTTTAAAATTTAGAATTGTTGGCAAGAAAATAATAGAAAAGAAATGCATGGTGGAATTTTAGCATGAATTTTAAAATGTGACAATTTTATCTTTTATGGTACCCTACCATTGCTGTTTCAAAGCATTTTCTTTAACCCTGATTTATACATATTCAGTCAAGTGCTACAGTATGTATATTATGTCCCACTGTGTATACTGGGGCTTATTCAAAAGTTGTGTGAGATATCATAACAATTGGGTCCATAACCTTTTATATAAAGGTGTTACCTCCCATGTCATGTTCATCTCATGTGGTTTGGAAGTTTCAATTCTGATGTTTTCTGGGTTCTTGTCTGGAGCTATTCAGGAATAAAATGCAATGCAAGAATAATTCAATTCAGCAATCTTTATTCAACTCCCCCCATTAAAAATATATCCAAGAGGAATACAACATTTAAGATGGCAAACTCAAAATGAAGATTTAAAAAAAATACAAAAATCCTACACAATGCCCAAATATATGTTCTTATTTTATTTATTGTGTTTATATCCCATCACAATCGATTTGACAACTCCAACTAAAACTAATCTTGAAGATTCCTCTCCCTCCCCGAATAAATACATTTGTGGCAAGCAAGCATACCATGTTCAGATTTGGGCAGAGCTAGCTAGGAAAAAAATAATAACTATTGATTAAAATTAATTATCTTTAAAATTCAGATGATAGATAAATGATAGATAGAGTTATTCATTCTTCAAGAAATCAGTTTGCAAATTGCAATTCCCAAACCCTCAATATCAACATCTGTACTAATTTGCATTTATTCTAATAGGTATATTTTGAACTTATTTTTTTTCTAGAGTGGGTACTTCTGCAAGTGATTTTTCCAACATGTTTGCTTGCCTACCTACCCCAATATATATTTTTCTGCATCATTTATTTGAAAATCATCTCACAAAATTCTGAAGAGTGCAGTGAAAAGAGAAAAAAACATGCAAAGGATATGGGTTTAGGCATTTTTATTAAAATGACAGGATTAGAACGAAATAGTAATTTCACAAAGCAGCAGATGTTAATGGAATTATTCTAAAGAGATGTCCCAGTGGGACTGGGGAAACAGGAGGTATATCATTAATATAAGGCATGAAACTGGAAAGCTGGGGAAAATACAAAACCAACACTAACAATTGTCAGGGGAGTATAAATCGGTACGTCTTTCAAAACATCTGTTTTCAGCAACCAGATATTTCATGTTATACCAAGAAAAATTGGTTGTGAACAGAAATAATGATCTAATAAAACTTATTATTAATGTTCTTACAAGTCCTATTCAAAAATCATGCCTATATAAAGAAAGGTGATACTGAATTTGAAATATTTCACATTAACTCTTGTAGGGAGTTTAACTTAATTGGGTATTCTATTCATAACACCCAGGACTCCTTCAAAGCAAATCAGTTCATGGAAATGCATGTAGAACAGAAAGAAAAGAAGGATAATTTCTTTTTCATTTAATTAGAACTCTTTGTGTATATAAAACCAGAGTATCAAGCTGAGATTAAAGTAAATTATGCTACAACCCTACTGGAAATGAATTTAATATGGTTTGCTTCTTCAGATTAATAGCAGGATGAATGGTAGCAGCAATAAAGACTACCTAGGATTTATCTTTTCCCAGGAAAAAAAAAGTTAAGTAGGAGACTCACTTACTTTCTAAATTGTATGTCTTTCTTTAAGCTTTAAAAATTCTAACAAATTTACTGTGGAAGGATCTGTAGCCTATAACGTCTTTCCTACTGCTTTCTGGTACAGTCATTTGTTATAAGAGAGATCCATGTTTCCGTTTACATGGATCATTTGGGAAGCAACAGTCTTCCACTGCACTTACTTGACTGCCCCTTCTTAATGTTCCTTTCCAGCTCAGTGATAACCTTTTCTGAGAGTGAAAACCAGAAATGTAAAAAGTTTTCAAACTCACTCAAACCTTGATTCATAATTAACAGAATTCACAAGAAGGTAAAAAAGGCTAACAAACAAAAAAGCCAAAGAAGTTATCATCCTCCATCATGTGTATTTAGCTTACCCCACGCCCGCCTCCCAAAAATCTAATTTTCAAATGCAAAGTAAACATTCTGATTATCTATTATATGTATTGCATATCAGTATACCCTGTTCCTTGTTTGCAATATAATTATGTACAAAAAGCAATTAACAATATATACCAGCTGGAGGTGTTTCATATCGTTCTGATGGTTCGCTGGGCTTACTTCTCCCAACTGCATTGACAGATATAACACGGAACTGGTAATTTACATAAGGGACCAGTGGTAAAACAACTGTAGTATCATTCCCTGGAAGCCTAATTAATTCCTGCCACTTTCTAGGTTCCCATCGGTTTTCTTCAAATTCCACAATAGATTCTAGAAAGGACAATGAGAAAAGAAACAATAAGCAAAGCAAGTGAATTAAGGAAGCAAACAACCTTGGAACCAGGCTGGTGAGAACAGAAAAAGATGATTAACAACAAAGACCTTCAACAATAAATTAATTAAGCAGTGCTTTCATTTAGGATATATGGTTTATTCAAGGCTAATCATTTACTGTCACTTTATAAAAGCCAGATGATGGCAGAAGAATCCTTCTTACCATTAATTGGGCTATTGTTAATACTTCCAGGATTCCAAGATAACCTAATATTTCTCGCCTGTTTTTCGGAGAGGCGGAGGTCTCCTGGTGGGTCAGGGACATCTAAAAAATGGGGAAGAAATGCAAGAAGAATGGCTTTTAACTATGCAGTTTTGAGCTCACCAAACCATAATAATATTTGTCAACAAAATTCTGTGGAACCCAGAAGGTTGCATTAAAGTTGAGAAACAATTCAAGGAATTAAAATCTGATACAAACTGATAGGAGTAAGGAAGTTAACTCCTCGTTTCACAGGCCTATAACTAGCTTATCTTTAAGAATCAGAGGAAATAGTATCCTCAGAGTTAGGGTATCTGCTTTTAGACTTGATGGGGACATTGAAATAGAGGCTTCAAAAGTAGGAGGGGCTATATTCCCAAGGAAGAAATGAAAGTCAAGAGGTAAAAATTTAAAATACTTAGATATACTTGATTGAAGCAGCCTAAAAGTACTTATATCTCAGAAGTCCTGTTTTGCTGACTCATCATGGGGGATGAGTGGGGAGTGTTCCTGGAAAGAATGAGCAAAGAATACTGGGAGTATACATCAAGAGTATATACTCCCAGCAGGGTCACCCAAGGTGTGAAGTTCATCCTAGCTGCTGAGATAAAGCAAGCTGGCACCTATATCACCCATAGGAAAAAGTGGAAAAACTGTGGAGTCCTTGGTGCTCTTTGAGCCTTGTTGTTTTCTTGCAGACGTTTCATTGCCAGACTAGGCAACATCTTCAGTGCAAAAAGGGAGTGGGACTTGCTCTCTGTTTATATACCATGGCTTGTCCTGCTTGTGGAAAAAGAAGAATGGTTACCTAAAGACATAAGGGAATAAGAGATAAAGCTTGGAGTTAGAGTCTGAATGTGCAGGGGTTCCCCAAGGCCTGAAAAATATTTCAAGGGTTCCTCCAGGGTCAAAAGGTTGAGAAAGGATGATTTAGAGTAAACTCCAAAGGAGCTAGAAAATTCCTCTTAAAAATCTGAGAGAAGCTAGCTTCTCAAATCCAGAAAAACCTGGCTACATATCTTTCCAGAAGAAACCACACAAACCATCAGAATAAAAAGCACTAGACAGCCCATCTTCAATTTGGTGTCCTTCAGTGGCAGAGCAACACAACTCCCAATATTTGCAGACAGCAGAACCACTGGTCAAACTGGCTGACTGTCTGTCTTCCTTCCTCTTTCAACAGTGGCCAGCTTGTGTCTTTCACAAGAAAGTGCAGCAGAAATAATGGAACCGTTTCTGATATTATGACTGTACACACAGCTTTTCACGTTTCCTAACAGTGTAGGGAGAAGTAGGCTCACACTCAGTGAGCAAGCCCTGAAATGTCGGTCTGATGTTCTTTATCTTTACATCAAAGGAAATGTAGTTGTATCTACCCCTGCAATAGTTTAAAGATGGACAGATATTGTAGAAGTATAAGTGTTTGTCTGGAAAGCTGCACATGTGAACCGTGTAAGAAAACAGCAACAAAAACAGCACACAGTAGGAATCAGGTCTGAAAATTCAGTTCTGAGGATGTCAAACTATTTGGAGCACTGGGGAAGCAAAGAATGTAATAATTTCAAATAGACCTGCTAAGGAAAGGGAACAAGAGAGTTTCTTTTCACTGCTTCGACACTATTCTATTTCTGTTCTAGTGGTAATCTGAATGTAATTTACTTTTTCTACAGTATGTATGAGATATGATATTTCTTTCTGCTTCAATGGAGAAAAGATATATATGCCTGCTATCATAGCTAGAAATGTTCCCCAACAGAGGTCAAATTTTATTCCTTGTCTCAGCCACAGTGGGATTCTTATTAAGCAACTGCCCTAGTAACTGGAAAGAAATGAAATAGAAGTAGAGGAGAATTCTACATAAATACCTGATTATGATAGATAGTTAAAAATAGACATGCAGGATCCTTAAAAAGACAGCAAGATGTGGTTCTCTGCTAAGGGTAATGCAGTTAGATGTAGCATTTTCAGTCCTATGATAAAATTGGCAGCCAAATATGATTTTAATGCAATTAAAGAAAGGTGGGAGGAAAAGACTAACTTCACCCAGCTGCAAATGAATCAAAATTACACGATGCTCTTTCATCAATATATCTTAAAATGTGTTCAAACTTAATAAGGAATGCTGCTTTAAAAGTTGGGAAAGCCAGGATCTCCATTTTTAAGGTAAAATAATTTAAATACAGCAAACCGATTAATAAATCAAGCAGATCCATTGTAATATTAAGTGGAGCTACTGCTAGAATGGAATTATAGCCCAACAGCTTTGTTTAATATATTTAATTAAGCTATTGTTTGTCTACCTTGCTTTTCCCTGGAGGTCATGTTTGAACTCAGTGACATACATTCCCTTTAACATGTTCTGTTTAATCAATTTTTACAATGTTGATTTCCTGTCAAATATTTGCAAGGGGTGTTTGATTTGTTTCCACACTGCATTTGTAATTATTAATTATTATAATTATTTGCAATGTCTTCTTCATGCCCAATCACCTCCTTAAAATCTCAATTCCATTGGTAGTCTTATATCACACCTCTACTGTGAAGATTCAATTTGCTGAAGTTAAGCCAATCTGGGTCTGGAAAATGCCTTGGATGGGACTTTATGTCCACTGCTTTGAATTACATGACTAAAGAATTATAAGACATAATTACATTTAAGAAGTGGTTAAAGAAAAACAATCATTCCAAAAATGAAAGTGTTCTAATATCTCTATTTATGTAATGCATGTAACTATGATGGGGTTGACATCCTTATAACTTTTACATCCAGTCAGAAAAGGAGGTTGGGAAAAATCAGTATGATGTGATTTGTTTACAGGAAACACATATAAAGAAAAAATATATAAAATATTTAGTAAATAATCTGGGGGAAGAATTTGTTTCAGCCAATACAAAGAGAACTAATGGAATTGTAATGTATATTAAATCTTATTTGAAACCATGTTTATTACTTGCAGATGATCAAGGTAGATATATAGCAATTGAAGTAGAGATATATGGAATAAAAATGGTTATAGTAGGAATATTTATTTATTTATTTATCATACTTATATCACCGCCCATCTCCCCCCACAGAGGGGACTCTGGGCGGTTATATATATGCACCAAATGATGATAAAAGTAAGTTTTATAGGAAACTTTTGGATGAATTATCAGATTTATCATATTCAAGGTGGTGCTTGATGGGAGATTGGAATGGAGTTACTGTACCATTGGTGGATAGAGTATCTGAGAAGCAAATTAAAATTAAACAAGGAAAATTACCAAAATCTTTTTTTTTATTTAATGCAAAATTTGGCATTAGTAGACTCTTGGAGACATAAGAATGGAATGGCAAAAGATTAAACCTTTTATTCGGAAAGATATAAATCATTTTCAATAATTGATACGATATGGGTCTCAATAGATTTAGCGAATAAATTTCTAAAGTGGATATTCTGCCAAGAACATTCTCTGATCATAATCCTGTGAGTATGGTAATAAAGAAAATATCCAGAAACTTCAGATGGAGACTGAATGAAACTATTTTGAAAAAAGAAGAGGTAGTGGAAAATTGTAAAAGGAAGTTAAAAGAATTTTTTGAGATTAACTTAGATAATGAAATAGACATAAAAACTGTATGGGAGACTAGCAAAGCAGTTATGAGAGGACATTTTATATACCACAATAGAAATATCTCAAAAAATTATTTTAACTTCCTTTTACAATCTTCCACTACCTCTTCTTTTTTCAAAATAGTTTCATTCAGTCTCCATCTGAAGTTTCTGGATATTTTCTTTATTACCATACTCACAGGGTCCCTCCTTGTGGGGGAGATGGACGGGATATAAATGTAATAAATAAATAAATATTAAGAAAACTTTTCAACAAAAATTGCAAACAGTTTTAGAGCAGATTAAATTAAAAGAAAAGGAATTGCAGAAAAAGCCAACTGATAAAAATATTGTCGATCAACTTAAATTACTACATCAACAATGTTAACGGTAAAAGAAATTGAAATGAAATTAAAATATGCCAAGCAGAGGCATTTTGAATTTGCCAATAAACCAGGAAGGTGGTTAGCATATAAACTAAGGAAAGAAAGAGAAAAGTCAAACTAGGAAAAACACCAGTACCCAATGGAATACCTGCAAGGTTTTATACATGTTTTACGGAGTGGCTGTGGATTGATGGCCCCCCTGGATCTGGGAAGTTGTCATCTTTGGTTCTGGGGGGTGGGGGTTGCACTACCCCACTCAGATCCAGTGCGGAATCTGGGGGTCCTCCTGGATTCGCGACTCCTGCTCGAAGAGCAGGTGGCAGTCGTGGCCAGGAGGGCCTTTGCACAGCTGCGAGTTGTGCATCAGTTACGCCCTTTTCTGGATCGGGAGGCCCTCCGAACAGTCACTCACGCCCTTGTCATCTCCCGTATAGACTATTGTGATGCGCTCTACATGGGGCTACCCTTGAAGAGTATCCGGAAGCTTCAGCTGGTGCAGAATGCAGCGGCGCGAGCAGTTATGAGTGCCAGAAGATTGGCACATGTGACACCCCTGCTACACGAGCTGCATTGGGTTCCAGTTTGCTTCCGGGTCCAATTCAAGGTGTTGGTGATTACCTTTAAAGCCCTACATGGCATAGGACCAGGGTACCTGAGGGACCATCTCGGCCCGATAACGTCGGCCCGCCCCACCCGTGCATGCAGAGAGGGCATGCTTCGGACCCCCTCAACAAGAGAATTCCATCTAGCGGGGTCCAGGAGGCGTGCCTTCTCTGCGATAGCGCCCGCCTTGTGGAATATCCTGCCCCCGGAGGTGAGACTGGCCCCCTCCCTCCTGGCCTTTTGGAAGGCCCTTAAGACCTGGCTCTGCCACCTGGTCTGGGACGACGGAGGTGGTAGTGCCTCCTGGGGTTGGCTGGCCCCGTAGCTCCACGATCTATTCTGCGGGTCCAAATCCATCTTGGATTTTATTTTATTATGTTATGCTTGTGTTTATAGATTTTTGTATAGTTTTTAAATTTTTTATTTATTGTAACCCGCCCAGAGTCCCTTGCATGGGAGATGGGCGGGGAATAAATTTGAAAAATAAATAAATAAATAAATAAATAAATAAAAAGAAAATGATTACTAAAATTCAAGAATGCAATGTAGAAATAGTGGACAATATAAAAATTAAAAAAGCGTTTTATAATTTTTTTTCTAACTTATATGAAAAACAGGAGATTTAATTGGAGAAGATAAATGAATATTTAAAAAGACAAAAGTTACCAAAGCTCTCACAAACACAGAGATTAATACTAAATAGTCCTATAACTACCTCAGAAATAGCAGAAGTCATAAAGAAAGTCAAACTAGGAAAAACACCAGTACCCAATGGAATACCTGCAAGGTTTTATACATGTTTTATGGAACAGATTCTTGTACCCTTTAAAGAATTGATGAATTTGATTTTGCTAGGATCATCAATGCCAGATATGTGGAGGGAAGCAAATATTATACATTAATACACTTATACCAAAAGAAGGACAGGACCCTATGCTGATTAGGAATTATAGACCAATATCTTATTAAATAACTACTACAAAATATTTGCATCGGTGTTAGCAGAAAGGATGAAAATAATTTTACAGGATATTATTCACCAGGATCAATATGGATTTCTGCCCAAAAGACAATTAAAAGATAACGTAAAAATTGTGTTAGACATTATAGAATATTTACAATACCATAATGAATGCAAGATGGCACTTATTTTTCTGGATGTGGTGAAAGCTTTTAATAATTTAAATTGGATTTTCTGTTTAAGGTTTTAGAAAACATGGAATTTGGAGAATCATTTATAGAGGGAATTAAATCAATTTATATGACCCAAAGGGCTAACATTATTGTAAATGAGGAGTTGATTGAAGCTTGCAAGATAGAAAAAGGAACAAGACAAGGATGTCCTTTATCACCTTTGTATTACTTCTAGAGGTTTTTAACAGAGATATTAGAGGTGATGAAAAAAAAAGGTTTAAAAATTAAACGGGAGGTCTTTAAACTACGGGCATTTGCAGATGACTTAGTTTTAATACTACAAGACCCCTTGGATTCGGCGGAATGCTTGATGAAAAAAATTGAAAGATTGTGGATCTTTAGCAGGGTTGAAAGTAAATAAACAGAAAACAAAAATGTTAATTAAAAATATGACAGTGAATAATCAAGAATTGTTGGTAAGAAAGACCAGTTTTAAAAATGAAAAAAAGATTAAATATTTGGGAGTGATCTTGTCAGCTAAAAACAGTGCACTGTTTAGAAATAATAATAATAACATTTGGAATGAGGTTAAAAAAGACCTGATAAGATGGGGGAAATTACATTTATCTCTTTCTGGGGAGGATTTCTGTTATTAAGATGAATGTATTGCTTAGGATGTTATTTCTTTTTCAAATGGTTCCAATTCTGTTAAATGACACAGTAGTCAAACAATGGCAAAAAGATTTCTCAAAGTTTATTTGGCAGGGGAAAAAACCAAGAATCGAATATAAATTGTTACAGGATCCTAAGGAACGAGGAGGATTGGGGTTATCAGATTTAAAACTGTGTTTTGAAGCATGTTGTTTTATGTGGATGAAAGACTGGATTACTTTAGAAAATAAAAAGATTGTTAGAACTTGAAGGGCATGAGTGAAGATTTGGATGGCATGCCTACTTATGGTATAATAAAGTCAAGATAAATAAGGAATTTAATAATCATTATATTAGGAAGGCTATATTAAGGATCTGGAAGAAATATAAAACTAGATTGACACATAATATACCTCTTTGGGTATCACCACAGGAGGCATTTGCAAGACAAGAAAGTGTTGGAAATATAAAATGGTTAAGATATAAAGATCTATTAATTTTTGAAGAAGGTAATTGAATGTTTAAGACAAGAGAAAAATTAGGCGGAAGGTCACACATGTCACTGGTTTAATTACATGCAATTATTTGAGCATTTAAAACTTGACAAAAAGAACTATAGATTTGTAAATGAAACAACCTATCTGGAGAAACAACTTTGTATGAATAATGAGCATATTATTGCCAAAATGTATAAGATGTTATTACAAATGAATTTGGAGGATGAACAAGTTAAGGACTGTATGGTAAAGTGGGCTAGTTATTTTGGATACGATATTATGATGGATCAATGGGAAAAAATGTGGACAAAATGCTTAAAATTTACGTTGAGTTACAATTTAAAGAATTTTTTTTACAAAATGTATTTATTTATTTTATAATTCGATTTATATCACCGCTCCATCTTCCCCTAGGGGGACTCTAAAATGATGTATATATGGTATTTAACACCTGGTAAATTATCGAAAATGTTTAAAAATGTAACAAATGTGTGCTGGAAATGTTCACAGGGAGTAGGAACCTTCTATCACTTATGGTGGACGTGCAAGAAAGCAAAAAAATTTTGGGAACAGATACGTAATGTTATCCAGAAAATTCTCAAAGTAAATGTTACAAAAAACCAGAACTGTTTTTATTAGGTTTAATGGAGGAAGAACTAGAGAAGAAATATGGAAATTTGCTTCTTCACATGACCACGGCTGCAAGAATACTCTACGTGCAACATTGGAAGGAACCACAAATACCAACAGTGGATGGATAATAAAATTAATGGACTTGGCACAAATGGCAAAATTAACAGAATTGATAAGAGATAAAAATATTTCTAAATTTACAGATCTATGGCAACCATTTCTAGATTATCTACTAATGACAGAAAAAGATGAAGCTATGATTATGGATTTTACACAAGAGTGAGTTTGCTAGATAGAAATAATGGGAATATAGATAAATATAGATAGATAAATATAGAATATAGATAAATTAATGGTAAGAGATTATATTATCTTAAATACAAGTATATCTATAATTGGGATAGCCGGAGGTCACTTTTTATTTCTAATTTAATTTAATTTTGTTTTGTTCTGTCTATGTATTTATACACTTTTTTCTTTTTTTATATATATAAATGTTTTTTTTTACTTTTCTCTGTTTTTTCTGTTTTCTGTTGTATTTTGATGTATTTATTGTATTGTATGTAATATGTAGTTTATTATGTAAATTTTCTTTATATGTAATTATACTTTGTAATAAATAAAGTTTGGTTTTAAATAAAAAGGAAAGGAGGTTGGGAAAAATCTGAAGTTTATGTGTGAGCTTAGGCAATGTCACTATAATGA
This sequence comes from Charina bottae, assembly GCA_023362775.1. Lineage (NCBI taxonomy): Eukaryota > Metazoa > Chordata > Lepidosauria > Squamata > Charinaidae > Charina > Charina bottae. The sequence continues at coordinate 57,609,500 of JALMGJ010000002.1, read as the reverse complement.
ATTAAAATAATATTGTTATTGGGTCAAGAATTGGGAGTGAAATCCATTAATTTGCAGAGATGCACTAAGAATAGGTTTCCCCAAAGGGATTTAAATTGGCAATATTAGTTAGTTTGTAACACAAGAACAAAATTCACTTACCCAAGACAATTATGCGGGAATCATCTGTGGCGCTATCAAGCAACGTAGTTCCTTCACAGGTGTACACTCCCTCATCTTCTAAGCCCACATTTTGTATAACCAATGTATCCTTTTTAATAATTATTCTGTAAGGGAAAATACAAATTATGCACCTAATGTAACAACTATATACCAGAACTACCTGCTTTGTCCTTTCTTGAAACATCAGCTAATCAAGTTTTTGCTTAACAAGCAAACTTTTAAGAATCAGTTTATTAAGCAAAACCTTAAATATCTGAACAGACACAATTGAATAACTTGAATATCTAAATAACGGACACAATTGGACAGATTAAAAAAAACTGTTATTAAATTGAAGAAAACCTGTACATGCAGACAGGAATGCACTGGAACACTTGTACCAGCAAAAAACAAATGGAAACAGGATGTTTTACTCTCCATACAAATGTATTCAGTTTTCTGAACACAAGTCATTATAATGACATCTGAATGTTGTAAATATCAACATCTTTAAAAATCAAAATGTAAGAAATACATGTCTATACTGGAATGATCCTGCAGTGGTTTCACATATACAAGATGTGTGAGCTCATACATGACTTGCACACAAATATATACATTTATTTATGGTGTATTACACAAAACTGTTACAAAATTGGAATAGAATTTGCTTTTTTAACAGTTTTGATGGAGAACTTACATAGATTTATTTTTATTTCAGGGACCATATCTGACTGTCAATTGAGAATCTCTTCTTAAAAATCTTTAAATAATTTTACACGTTTCAAACCTAATATTTTTTTTAAAAAAAATAATGTGCCATACAATCTAATTATCTGATAATCAAGACATGTAAACTTTCTGATCACTCCCTATTTCCACTGTTTTATATATATATATTTTACAATATATATATTGTTACAATATATATATTGTAACAATTCCCCACTAGAGGTCCTTCTAGGATCACAATGGAACTTCCTATTGTATTCCAGAACTATTTTTTTTTTGTATTACCAAAAGGGAAAGCAATTTTACGTATTTTAAAACCAACAAAATATACATAGAGAAACTTAGCAGTGCAGTGCATTGCTGGTATATACCAGGCATTCCATTCTTATCACTGTATCTAATCCTCATGCTGAAGAGAAAATATTTTATTTTTCCTGATAAAAACAATAGAGTGTTTCTTATTTTTATTAAGTTCTCCGTTAGTACTTGAAATGTATTAAAGCTCTTGTTGGTTTTAAAATATGGATTTTATTGTTTTTATAATGCTTTATAATATTTAAGGTATTATTTTATGCCTCTTTTATTAATTTTACACCAACAACATTTATCTATCAGCTTTAATATATATTTGATACATTCAGTGAATATCATCCTTCCATTACTGATACTATCAGCAAATAACTCATATACACTTTTGCTTTCAATTATTTATCTTTTTTAGAAGGAAAGTGACTAGCTATTGGGCACTGCCCAGAAAATACAATATTAATTAAATAAATTGATTTGTAAACCACCCAGAGTCCCTTGTGGGAGTTGGGCGGTGAGAAATCAATCAATCAATCAATCAATCAATCAATCAATCAATCAAATAAATAAGAATCATATTGCTTAAAATGCTTTATGATTTATTTTACTCATTAACTTTGATGTCTTAATTTCTCAACATCTATTTTTCTAACTATTGGCCATCTGCAATCTGATCCTCTCAAAATGGATTTCATGACAACTCAGTGCAGAATGGAAATGTTTGGTCTAGTGGTTAAGGTGCTGGGCTAGAAACCAGGAGACTGAGAGTTCTAGTCCTGCCTTAGGCATGAAAGCCAGCTGAGTGACCTTGGGCCAGTCTCTCTCTCTCAGCCCTAGGAAGGAGCCAATAGAAAACCAGGAGACTGAGAGTTCTAGTCCCGCCTTAGGCATGAAAGCCGGCTGGGTGACCTTGGGCCAGTCACACTCTCTCAGCCTAACTCACCTCACAGGGTAGTTGTTGTGGGGAAAATAGGAGGAGGAAGGAGTATTAGGTATGTTTGCCACCTTGAGTTATTTATAAAATTAATAAAGGTGGGATAGAAAATAATAAAATAAAATAAAATAAAAAAAATAAAATAAAATAAATAAAATAAAATAATAAAATAAAATAAAATAAAATAAAATAAAATAATAAAATAAAATAAAAAAATAAAATAAAATAAAATAAAATAAAATAAAATAAAATAAAATAAAATAAAATAAAATAAAATAAATAAAAAAAAATAATAATAAAATAAATAATAATGCAATTGCTTGGATCTGATTTTTGCTGGTCTAGCCCAGTGAGTTCTGGAGATGGGTGGTTATAAAACTGAAATGGGAATTCTTTTATATTTGCTCCTGCCAATTTGCCTGTAACCTGTTAGGGGCTGACACTGCAGTACTGGAGCATTAAACACAGTTGCCACTGTCTTCTACTGGTGGAGTTGACCATCTCTTATAGAACAAGTGTTTTGGCTTCTTTCTTGTGACCCACTTTGTGGTGTATGAAGGAGTGTAGACTAGGAATGAGGACTGCCTGGTAATAATGGCCATTGCCACATGTTGACATGCAGAGTTTCTGTCCCTGTGGTAACTGTGTAATATGAGTTTTTTTTCCTATTTCTGTTGTGCTCTTCATTTTATTCCTTTGGGTAGGTTGGATGGCATCAAATCACAATTAGTCCTCATGCAGAAGCAACCCCAAAACACAGCATGATAAAAGTCAGACTGTCATAAAGAAAAATATAGGGTTATTCCTGTGAAATGCAAATTGATTATGTTAAAAGAAAAGAATAAAGACAAAGATTTATCTTGTTACCTCCCATCCTCAGTGTCATTCTTTTCCAGTTCCTCTCCATCCTTTTTCCACAAAATTTTAAAATGGTGTTTCAAATGTGAGTCACATTCAGCATGACATTTCAATATAACTGAATGTGATTTCAAAACTTGTGGATTCTTAGGTATAATAGAAACTTTGGTAGCATCTAATAGATGGAGAAAAAATGCATGAAGTGTTTAGACATTTGGTTGTAAAATAGCATTTCAATGGCAAAATGTGTTGCAGGGTTGTTGTTTTGAAAAATGAATTACAAGTTTTATCTTATTTATTCCTGTAACAGTAGGGAATAAATTATTATTAATTAATAATATTTATTAATCCTATTTTTCATGTGAGAGAAATGTATATAGCATTCTTAAAAATATCACTTGTGTTGTTAAATCTCCTTTGGATTCTCTTAGGTGTTTCACTCCAAAATGTATTTTGCTTTACCAAAATACAATGGCACAGGCAATAAAGTGATAGAACCATTTAACAAAATACTTTGAAATATTTATTGTCAAACTATAGAGGGGTGTGGTGGCTCAGTGGGTAAGACGCCAGGCTTGTCGATCGGAAGATTGCAAGTTTGGAGGTTCGAATCCCTAGCTCCCGCACTAGCCCCAGCTCTTGCCAACCTAGCAATTCAAAAGCATGCAAATGCAAGTGGATAAATAGGTACCACTTTGGTGGGTAGGTAACAGCGTTCTGCGTGCGTCATGCCGGCCACATGACCGTGGAAGCATCTTCAGACAACGCTGGCTCTTCAGCTAACCAACGGAGATGAGCACCGGCCCCTAGAGTTGGACACGACTGCACAAATGTGTGGGGGGAACCTTTACCTTTTTACTATGTGGCGAACACTATAAACATTCCAGTGGTTTTACCATACATTGACACTTCCACATGATAAGGTATGCACAAAAGGCCATCATCATCATTAACTGATTTTAAAAAATGAAAATGGGAGATAAGTATGTTATAAATAAATAAAAAGTTATCCCCCCATTCAACCTCTGCAAAACCCTGTTCCCCCTCTACTTTTTTACAATAGTAGCTAAGGGGTTTGTCACAGTTATGGAACTCCTGTCCATTTTAATCATTTGAGACTGATGTGAAAATGGCAAAAGCAATTCTTATTTCTCCCCTGACAGCCAAGTAACTAATACATTTGCAAATAATTTTTGCGGATTAGTTAAAAATGCTGATTGGATGCACAAAATGAGATGTAATTAAGGAAAATGCACAGATTTATTCTATTATTATTAGGCCTGTCCTTTTGAATAGGAAATCCACATGATAATGCACACAGGTCTGTACATTTAAATTGGAAATGATTTACAATAATACCAAGAGTCAGACGTCCAATAAATTCTTGTCCTCTCTTACTAACAGTATCATTTATTGAAAGGTAAAAGAAAGAACAATGGGATGTGCCATCCTGGACCCGAGAGTCAGTTTGGTTAAGGCACCAGGCTAGAAACTGGAAGACCATGAGTTCCAGTCCTGCGTTACGCACAAACTGGGTGACCTTGGGTCAGTCCCTCACTCTCAGCCCTAGGAAGGATGCAATGGCAAACCACTTCTCAAATCTTGCCAAGAAAACTTCAGGGACTTGTCCAGGCAGTTGCCAGGAATCAACACTGACTCGAAGATTTGCATCAGACTTTGTCAATCAAAATCAGACTTTGTCAATCAAAATTAAACATGAGCCAACAGTGTAATGCAGCTGCTAAAAAGGCAAATGCTATCTTGGGAAACGTGAATAGGAGCACAGAGTCCAGAGCATGTGACATAGTTGTACACCCTATTCTGTCCAGGTCAGATCTCATTTGTAATATTGAGTTCCGTTCTGGACACCACAGATGAAAAAGGTCAATGGCAAATTGGAACGTGTTCAGAGGAGGGCTATCAAGATACTGAAGGATCTGGAAATCAAACCCTGTCTGGAAGAGTTAAAGCATCCGATATATTTAGCCTACTGAAAAGACAACTGAAACAATCTCAGTTTTCAAACAATATGAAATATTGTTACACAGAAGGAGACTTATTCTCTGTTGTCCCAGAGGGTAGGACCAAAGCAACTGTGTTAAAACTATAAGGAAGGAGGTTCAGGCTAGAGTTCAGAAGCAACTTCCTGACTGTACAAGTGGTCAGCCAGTGGATCAGGCTGCCACATGAAGTTCTCCTTTGATAGAGGTTTTCAACTGGAGGCTGGATGGCCATCTGTTGGGGATGCCCTAATGGATCCTGCACTGACCTCTAAGGTACCTATGCAACTCTCTTTCTTTAAGGATATAAACAGGCTTTCTGATTTTGAATGAAGAATTATATGCAGCAATTGCATCAGTGAAGGAAATAGTCACATACAGTAGTTGTCACTGTCCTCCAGGGTATGATGCCATCATCTGAGAAGGTGAAAATATTCTTAAAATTAAGCAGGATCTTTCTCCTCTGTGCAATAAAATTAACTAAATCTTTAACAATTATTCATGTTCATGTTAATATCACCTCTGACAGCGAGAGTAGCAGTGATTGCACGCTTCCCAGCAGAATTTTTCACCAAGCAAGTATAAAACCCAGCATCTTCCTTCCTTGTTTCTATGATCTCCAGGGTTCCATTTTGATCCACCTCAAGAAGTTGCATGCTGTCATCTTTAGTCCTAGCAAAGAATTTGCAATCAGATGTATGCATTTATTATTTATTTAAAAAACAGCACTTTTTTAGTTTCCCTGAACAGGAAGTCCTCTGAAAGGGGAAAATAATCCTGGAAGAAGCCATGTTGGAAACACAACCTATAAAAACAGGCATAGCATTAAGAACTAATTTGACAGCACCAACCCAGAAGTAGCAAGACTGATTTCCAAGATCAAAAATGTTCTATGATATGTTTTTAAATTTGTTTTATGGAAAAGTTATTTTCAAACATGTTGTTAGTGGCTGGAGGGGCGTAATAGCAAGTCAGTTTTAGTTTGACAGCTGAGTAAAAAAAAATCAAGGATATTGCATAGAATTAAGAATACATCTTCCTTTAGAGACCCAAACTCTGTACAATTCTAAACAGAGATGGAGGGAATGTGAACTCCAAGTAGAAGATATGAAGAATGGCTTTTCTTTACATGTCACGTTGCTAACTTTGCATTGGTCTCTGCGTGGAAGAAAATTAGTGATGCCTTTTCCATGCTTATATAGAGGGAACAGGTGATCCTGATACCTCCCAGAAACTGAAGAGTCTTTGAATCTAATAGAACCAAAGTAGATTCATCTCACCCCATTTTAAGGCCTATCATCACAGTCAATGGAAACCCCAACAGTCATGATCTGCACCCACAGATCAGTCTATGCAGCAGATCTCCATCCTGCAGGCAGAGATAGCTCTGCCTCATCCTAATTTACATTAAACCATTGCAGAGATGGCTTCTTCTATTAGTCTTCTTGAACATTATAGAAAACATATTTTAGTTTTAATTTATGACACACTGTACAACAATTCACAAAGGGAGAGTCAAGGATTGGAGACAAGAAATAGGTGTCTTGTGGAATGGAGGATCTCTTCCTCCTTTCCCTTTGTCCTCCACAAGTTTTTGTAGGACTATGGGGTGAGAAAAGGAAGGTGGGGAGGTTTGCTTTTATTTATTTATTTATTGACTTGACTTGACTTGACTTGACTTGACTTGACTTGACTTGACTTGACTTGACTTGACTTGTGTAGCCACCCATTTTACATGGCATAATCCTGGATCTCAGAGAGAGGGTTTTCCAAAGGGCAGGGCAGCTGTGGAAAAGGCGTGCTGTCTAAGGTCCGATAGGTGGCAACATTTAAGGGAAGGGACCTGGAACTTGCCCACCATGTTAGACCTAGTAGAGCAGGCAGATACACTCAGGGAGAGGTGGCCCTGCAAGCAATCTGGCCATGTGCTATAGAGGGCTTTAAACGTGATAACCAGCAACTTGAATTGCACCTGGAAAGAAACTGGAAGGCAGTGGAGCTATGTAATATGAGCAAACTGTGGGGTGCCCAAAACTCTGCATGCTGCTGCATTCTGGGCCAGTTGTAATTGCAAGATAGTCTTCAAGGGTGGCCCCATGTAGAGCACATTGCAGTAATCCAACCAAGAAATGACCAGGGTGTGAGTGACCAAGAATGGGTGCAATTGGTGCACAAGATGGATCTTTTTGAAGGCTCCCCAATCATGGCTGCCACCTGCTCTTTTAGTGGGAGCCGTGAGTTCAGGAGGACTCCCAAATTGTGCACCAGTTCTGTCTGGGGGAGTGCAACTTCATCAAGAGTTCAAGATGGTATCTCATCCAAACCAGGGGGACCAAATCCCAGAGCCACTCTGTCTCTTCGATTGGTACCACTCTGTCTTGCTAGGGTTGAGTCAAAGCCAATTCCTCCCCATACAAACCCTTATAGCCTCCAGGCACTGGGACAGCACTGGGACAGCATCACTTGGTCAGCCAGATGTGGATATGTACTGTACAACTGGGTATCATCAACATACTGATGATACTGCACCCTGTGCCACCATATGACCTCTCCCAGCATTCTCATGTAGATGTTAAAGAGGAAGGGGAAAAGGTTATCTTGTAAGCATCTGAATGCCTAGTAGCAACAAACACTTACAAGAATTATTTTAATGGAGCTAACAGATGTCTATGTTCAGCCTGTCTAGACTTGACATCTGTTTATTTATTTCCACATTAGTGTCTGCACATTCATAAACTAAATACTGATTTTGGAACATACATTATATTTTTAAATAAATATTTATAATTGCATTCTATCTAAATGTATACACTTCTATATTGGTTGATCATGTGCCATCAAGTCAGTGTCGACTCTTAGTGACCACATAGATAGATTTTCTCCATGGTGATCTGTCCCTAACCTGGTCTTTCAGGTTTTCCACCACCCTGAGTCCATTCACCTTGCTGCAGGTCATCCTCTTCTCTTTCTTTCCACATTTCTCTCTCTCTCTCTCTCTCTCTCTCTCTCTCTCTCTCTCTCTCTCTCTCTCTCTCTCTCTCCCCTTCTAATATTTTTTATATTTTGTACTATAGATAGATAGTATAGATATAGATATATTGTAAATATAGAGATGGAGATAGAGATATATTTTACTTCTCTATAAAATACAGATATCTCTATCTCTATCTCTATATGTATCCATCAAAAGGTACAGAATTTTCCAAAGCTACTAGAAACAGTACTAGGGATAATTAGCATGGACAGTCCCAAAGAGAGTGACCTCTGATTATTACTGCTTTAACCCTGTTATGTACATAACAGCAGCAGAACAGAGATGGAAAATGATTCCACTTTAATTCTGCACCATTAAAGAAACAATTTGGTAGATAGGTATGTTAAATCCAACAAACAGGAACACTACTTTCTGATCTGTAATCCAGGAAGTATGGATCAAATCAATATCAACTGATAAATATTTAATTGCTTATGTATCTCTGCATTTCAGGATCTGTACAGAGATGCTTGTGCATCAGTGTATTTGCATGTGTGTAAGTGAAAAATAGGGGGCGTGGTGGCTCAGCAGGTAAGACGCCAGGCTTGTTGATCGGAAGATTGCAAGTTTGGAGGTTCGAATCCCTATTCCCACGTGACGGTTTGAGCTCCTGCACTAGCCCCAGCTCTCGCCAACCTAGCAATTTGAAAGCATGCAAATGCAAGTAGATTAATCTTAAAATTAAAATGTTAAAATGTTAAAAGTAGATTAACAGTGTTCCGCATGCGTCATGCTGGCCACATGACCGTGGAAGTGTCTTCGGACAATGCTAGCTCTTCGGCTAAGAAACGGAGATGAGCACCGGCCCCTAGAGTCGGACATGACTGCACAAATGTGCGGGCGGAACTTTTACCTTTACCTAAGTGAAAAATATGGAAAGGCCTTGGGGATTATTAGAAGTTTGGTGACTGACAATAGTTTGCTCAGAGCTTCTGGAAAGCTCTCTCTCTGTAATGCTCAGGTGGAAATGCTGCTAGTGTTACAAGGCAAAAAGAGGATGCAGAATTAGACATGAGCTTTTAGAAATCTTTGATCACAGCAATGGATAAAGAACAGTGAGACAGTATGCAGGGGGCAGTCTAATTTAAGTTCTGTCATACTGTCAAGCAGATGAAGCTAAATTTGAGATAAGTTTCTTTGCCATCTGAGGACATTCGTAGGAAATTTTGTGGAGGATTGGAGTACATTGGTATCTTTTCAAATTTACATTGGTTTTTCATTAATTTGTCTAATTTACTACTGAGAAAGGAAACTTTCTGAGCAAATTGAGGGCTTTTCATTTCCATGACTAACAATGTACAGCTTCATTAACATTGTCATGTTAACACTTTGAAATATTTAAAATAAAGGTACCTTATGTGTATTCTATAATCAGCTATTGTTATTTTACAGCTTTTTCTTTTTAAAAAACATGTATTTTTTGTGGTATTATTGAATCCTGGCAATCAAATATAAATGGATTAAAAAATATCAACAGCAATTTATGAAAAAAAAGCTTACCAAGAAATATCTGGTGCAGGTACTGCAAAAAACTGGCAGTACAAGTGACTTGTATAACCCACTACTGCAACATATTCTTCACCATCTGGAGTTAATATTTCAGGGGGAATATCTGAAAAAGCACATGTGGATTAACAAAGAAAGAGTCATGTTAAAATTACCAATGGGGGAGGGGAAGCTTTTACAGAAATATTCTTTATCCTAGGCAGAAAATATTTTGTGGCTTTGATCTATACTTATTTTATTTCTTAGAAATCTCTTAATCTACTTTTCATTATTATAAACAATACAAGTGGATTTTTAGAAGAAAAGCATTAGAGAAATTATGGACATTACTAATCTTTCAGGGACTGGATATAGTAGGAACTTTTGGCCATTTAAGATATGCTAAAGCTTTTCTGAGGATTTAATGCACTTTTTTGACTTTCCAAATTTCCATCTGCATTTAGTAATTTTTTCAACAAATTTCAGGGATATGATCCTGAAGGGAAGCTTGGAGAGCCACAAAACAGAAGTTTGGAAGGCACCTGCACCTTGTAGAGTATTCAACCCTGGTTTATCCTACAGAGTTTAGAACACAAACAAACAAACCATGGATTCAGACATGGTTTTACACTCCACCAAAATTACCCTTTATTAACTGTAGCCCCTTGACAGTATTATAAGGAACTCTGCAAATAGTTCACCTTTGGTGGCAATGCCCTTTTGGCTCAAAGTTGTGATTAGATCCACATAGCTCAGCATTTTCTCCTGTGAGAGGCAGTAGCTCTCTTCAAATAAAAATCCTTTCTGAACCTTGTGCATGACAGGTATTTATTTATTTGTCAAATTTATCACCACCCATCTCTACAAAGTAGACTCTGGGCAGTTTACAATAATAATATTAAAATTAAAAACCTATAAATCTTAAAATACAATATAATAATAAATAGAAAAAATCCAGAGGATGGTGAGATCTTAAAAGGAAGATATTACTAAGCTAACCACCCCCAGGATGAACTATTACTTCCTTTGTCCCAAGCAAGGCGGCAGAACCAGGTCTTTAAAGACCTCCGGAAGTCCAGGAGCGAGGGCACCCACCTCACCTCTGGGGGCAAGGTATTCCATAGGGCGGGTGCTATCGCAGAGAAGGCACGCCTCCTGGACCCCGCTAGATGAAATTCTTTTGTTGATGGGGTCCAAAGCATGCCCTCCCTGCATGACCGGGTGGGCTGGGTTGATGTGACCGGGATGAGACGGTCCCTCAGGTACCTTGGCCCCATGCCATGTAGGGCTTTAAAGGTGATAACCAACACCTTGAATTGGACCCAGAAGCAAACTGGTACCCTATGCAGCTCACGGAGCAGCGGTATGGGCTCTAACACTATCTGTACCTGCTATTTTCAGTAACTTACCAAGGACATCAATGTTTGCTGTGGCAAGGATGGTGCCATGCTTGTTGGTAGCCTCACACTGGTAAACTGCAGTGTCACTCAGCTCCAAGTCAGTGAAGCTGATCTCCCTTGTTGAAAAAACAGCTCTGCTGGATTTTATTTCATTATCTGCCAATATGATAAGAAATTGTTCAAATAAGAGACTTCCAATTCTTCGTTAGCACTAATTTTTCCTATGGCAGACACTAATCTTACAGAAAAGGCGAGAATGTGCAGAGATCATTCATTAATTTTAATTTGATGTGCTGCATTGAAACAAATTTAATTATACGACTAACAAGGAATGTTACAACATCAACATGGCAAACAAGGCTTATTTTGTTTCAAGCTTAACATTTCTAGATGTAATTACTCACAAATGGTTTGTTTTAGACTTATTTATGAGGATGCTCCCTGGTTAGCTGCACCCACAAATACCATGCTGGTAACACATGGTTACCTTTAAAGCTTAAAACAAACTGCAGATGGCTGTTTTCCTAATCACAAACTGTCTAAACTTATCTTTTGTTTTTGCCCTAGAGGTAGGTTATTCAACATTAACTTACTATTTAGACTCTAGTTATCTCAGCCTATCTAAACTTGGAAGCTAAATATGACCAGGCCTGGCTAATACTTGGATAGAAGACCACCAAGGACTAACAGGGATTAGAAACTATACTGGAAAGTAAAAAAAATCACAAAAGAAAGTAATAGCAGCCCGCTTCTGTACCTTTGCCAAGAAAACTGCATCACTATATTTCACTTTTCATCTTGGGCTAGTTGGGTACCTTCCATAATACATGATTAATTCCTATGCTAAATACAATATATTGTAGAATCTTCCTAACTAAGATTCTTACAATTATACAACTAGAGAACTGGAAGTTACCTTTGAGGTTATCTAGTCCATCCCTTGCTTATGGCAGGATCTGGCGGAGCATCTCTGACAAATGACCATGCAGTCTCTGTTTGAAGACCTCTGGTGAAGGAGACTTCATCATTTTATGTGGCAGCCTTTCCTTAGTAGTGCTTACTTTGTATTACTGTTCTTTGTTTTGTTTATTGGGCTTAGATTCCCAATCTTTTTGGTTGACACATGTGATATTTTGGATCATGCTGTGGGTACTCAAAGAAAATGGCTACTACAGGACTGGTGAAATTGTTCCCTGCCATCCTTTCTCGCTCTCTAGGACATTTATCTTTATCCCTTGGCTTATTTTTTTCTTTTTCTAGGGAGATATGCATATTTACAAACAAATATTTGTAAATGGTTGTGCAAGCTATTTTTTGAATGGACATCTCCTAAGTGGCTATTACACAAGAGCAGCCATTTAATATGCTCACCATGCCAAAACCTTTGGGGATCCATAGCTATATCCAATGTTTAGATGGAATTAGTCAAATACAGCTACTAAACTGCAGGCCCCTTCATATTATGTGCATTATGACTGGAATTACATAGCTTATTATCTCTGAGAACAAAAAGAATCCAGACAACTTTATCAAATGGTCAATCAATCAATCATAGTATCTTTATTACTGGGAAGCCAGTCCAATGAAGCAGATTAAACTTAAACATTCTCACTGTGTTTCTTTCATGCTAGCATTCCCTAATAGGTGGTGTTGGATTTTAAGAAACATATCCAGTCAGGATAACCAAAGGCTAGGGATAATGGAATCTGAAATCTTATGTATCTGGAAGCATCATATTGGAAAAGACCAGTTTATATAGCTGTTCACTACTATTGAACTGTAGGTTTGCGTCCTATGCTTACCGTCAAGAGAAATGCCATTCTTTTTCCATCTTATAGTTGGCTCAGGAAAGCCAATAGCTTCACAAAACAGTACAAAACTTCCACCAATACTGAAAACTCCACTTTTTGGTTTGCTTACCCACGTGGGTGGCTCTGTTGAAAAAAGTAATTACCATTTTAGTCACTATTGGGACTACTACCATAAACACACACACACACACACATAACCCTGATGCAACAATGTTTATCTAGAGTGCTAACTGCACCCTTACTTGAAGAAGGATAATCTGGTCATATGAATCATGCTTTAATCATCTCATATTTATACCCTATAAATAAGATTATTTGAAACTAAAAATAACGCAAAATGCAGTAGCTAGACTTTTGTGCAACTGTATTTTGTAGATTATGTTACATTAGTCTTTGCTTTCAGGGTTCATTTTCCTACAGTTCAAAATGTTTGTTTTGACCTATGAAGTTCTAGAAAATTTGGAACCAGATTGTTTGTTCCTGTATTTGATAGGAAAATTCCAATTGAACAACTCTAAAGGGAAATGTGCTGGCTTCTTTCTTTTTACTTTAGGCAAGTTGTAAAGAATCTTTCATACCATCAGGGTTTCATGGCTTTAGAAAGTTGTATCACTTAATTTTTCATTTTAATTAAAACAAATCTCTCACACGTATTGTTTGACATGCTGTTTGCTTTTATGTGTCGAGTTTCATGGTTTTTTTAAAAAAACATTCTCTTGATGTGTAGTGGGTGTAATGATAAATGTTGTATTTAGTAAATAGATAAAACAAATAAAACAGAATGTGACAAAGACTTTGTGCATATCTAAAGGTGGAACAAATGAGATGATGTGAAAGAGACTAGAAACCTTGTTAGAAGATTAGGCTGAGAAGATTGAGCTGAGAAGGAACTAAAGCAAGATGAAGAATCTTAAAATGAAGCATGGCAGGCCACAGACCATAATAAAGCTATTCTATTCTATTCTATTCTATTCTATTCTATTCTATTCTATTCTATTCTATTCTATTCTATTCTAAAGCATGGGCCATATTGTACCAAAATCTATCCTGTTTTCCTGACAGCTTTCTTCCCCCATGAAAGAGGTGTTATATCTCCCAATTCCCCCAACTTCATTCTTCCTTTGCAACCTGTTTGTCCTGGCTTTCCATGAGGTCTGATCAGAAAAAATTTCATGGCAGGTTCCATGCAGATCTCTGGTGAAATGAATGTACTACAAAAGACAGGAAATTGTTGCACCTCTTCAACTACAACATAACCAAAGTAAAAGGATGAGTCCATCATTATGAGAATTTTATTGTTAGGGGGGGGGGGAATTAAAAAAAAGCACACACTTCTGTTATCAAACTGAATGAGAATGTTTCAAAAGCTGCAGAAGAAATTTTCAGCATTAACACAATTTGTCACAGGAAAAGAGAAGCAGGGAAAAACAAAAGGAGCATTACTCTGTGTGAGGCTTTACTTTACCTAACCAGCAGATGGCACTCATGAACAGCAGTTGCTGAAGGAAGCAGGTTGGAAAGACCGTGTTCACCAGGTATTATTTCTCCCTTTTCAGCTCTTGTTTAACCAGGCTGTCCAACCCCCCCCCCGACCCCCCCAAAGAAACAACCAGCTCTTCACTGATTCCAACATGACTATCATTTATTGCTGATCTCTGCAAGATTCCTAACTGTGATTGGCTCTCCAAACTCAAGCTCATCGGAGGTTAAAATGTGGAGAAATGCACAAATTGTATACTGTGTATATAGTGAAGGGTTACTCATATTCATCACAGAACTTGCATTCACTCTCAAGCTATCTCCATTATCTAAGAAAGGTGCTATCCAAACTTCAAATCTGATTTTCAGATAATTCTTATACCTACAGTACTTTATCCTGCCCTCGCACCATGGCTTTAAGAATCATATCAGGACAACTGATATCCTCCCTCCCTGCTGGAACTGGTGGGGCGAGCAGAAATGATGGGAGACAGGTGATTCTGCAAATAGCCTGGACCTATGTCATGCAGGGCTTTATATGTAACACCCAGCACCTTGAATCACACCTGACAGCCCACTGGGAGCACACACACACACCCCGCCATCAAGTCCTGATATACTAAAACCTTTTTCTTCCATCTCAATGGAGTCTCAACCCAAATTACAAGCCTTACAGGAGTAATGGTGCTATTATGTGGAAACCCAGTTAGCCAAATAATACAGCAGCCTTGAGAATCATGGGTGCCAGATGTGAGTTAATCATGCACTGGCATAACTTGATTGGGGTTTTGCCATCCAGAGTGAAAATAGAGACATAGCTTACTTGGCAAATTGTTGAGTATGATTGCAACATCGTGCCTTGTCGCTCCATGATTAGGAATTGAGACCCGTTTGATCTGCCTAATCTTTCTGACTCCTGACTAACTCCTGACTATACTTCTAATTTGATTCCCTCTGTACTGCTGGCTCCAACGCTTGGGCTAGATTTGGATTACTCTTCTGATTAGTCCCTTGCGGTGAACTTATTACTACTGTATATGGCTTGCAAGGGACCGATACCCATTTTCAGTATCCCCAGAGTAGAAGAGAACTGAGACTCTTGGATTAACATTCCTGTAAACTTCACCCCCCACCCTGATTCCTATGGGTCCTCATGGTGCCATGAGTTCCTGCAACACAGAGCAAAAATACTGCCTCCTTTTATCAAATCTAGCAAAGGTTGATTAAAGAACAGTCTAACATAATGTTCTCACCTTTTTCTACTGCAAGGCAGGATACATGAAGCTCCTGAGTCTGTATTTGTGGTCCCAGAGCATCTTTGGACAAAATGTCTGAATTTCAGTGGCTTAACAGTCTTGAAATATTTAGCTCAAAGACCTTACAGACAGTTACCCATGTCCTGGATACCTCAGGATTGGTCTATTGCAATGTGCTCTACATGGGGCTGCCCTTGAAGACCATCTGGAAACTATAAGCTGATACAGAATGCAGTGGCGCAAGCTGTAATGGGTGCTTCTCTGTATGCGCATGTGTCACTGTTGTTACACAAGCTGCATTGGTTGCCAGTTGGCTTCCAAGTGCAATTCAAGGTGCTAGTTGTTACCTATGAAGCTCTTCATGGCACAGGGCCTGGATAGACAAGGGACTGCCTATCTCCAATCGTTTCTGACTGCCCATATGTTCCAGCAGAGTGGGTACACTCCACATCTCCTCTATTAAATGTTGTCATTCCTGGGCTGAGGAAGGGTGCTTTCTCTGTTGTGGCCCCTCCCCTCTTGAACAGCATCCCCCCTGAGATTGCTCCCTTCTCACCTGGGGTTCTGAAAAGCCCTCAGGACCTGGCTTTGGTCTCAGGCCTGGGGTTATTGTGTTGTGGGGCCCCGGTTGCGATTATTTGTTATTACAATGTTTGTGTTATTCTGGGCTCTCTGTGTTGTTGTATGTTTTTAAACTGTTTTTCGTTTGTTTGTTTCTGGCTCACTCGCTGGATCGTCACCTTGTTGTGGTGAGTGGGCTTGTGTGTTCCCAATGAACCCTGTGAGTGAAGCCGTCGGGAGTCATGTACTCCTGGTAGGGTCACCCATGGCGGTAAGGTCCAGGGGGAGGAACCAGACAAAGAACGATCCAAGACAGTCCTCAACGGCAGAACAGGCGGAAGATAACAAGGTGTATTGTTACAACGGCTGTGAAGGCGGATGAAGGCTGCAGCAGACAAAAGGTCACCAATCGTCATGGTATCCATGCCATTGGATTAGAGCCCTTTTCTGTGAAGGTTGTGTGCTGATCGTTGTGCACCGATCTCCACACATAAAACAAATTCACGCACAGGCATCTTCCAACCACACCAAACCCAAAACAACCAAAAGTCCCATGGCGATTGACAAATGGAAACGGGGGCAGGACTGTGAAATCCGGAAGCTCCTAGTCATGGACCAGCAGATGGGCGGTGGATACGGATTCAGTCGCCCTGACTCAAGGATCGAGGCACTTGAGTAGTTCAGCAGCTGTATCCACGACTGAGCAGCCCTATTTAGGATCCACTCTGCTCACCCCATATGGGGAGGGGGCTAGAAAAGGTGCCCTAAACATAGTCTGCCTCATTTTCTCCCTGACTGGATTACCGCGACCAGTGGGGTCACCATCTAGCGGTTGTAAAAGACTCATGAATTTTGGAACATGGAATATACAGACACTGCAAGTCAATATGGATAGTGAACGACCTGAACGTAGGACTGCCATTATTGCAAGGGAGCTGAGACGTTTTAATATTGATATAGCAGCACTCCAAGAAACTCGAAGAGCAGGAGAAGGACAGTTGAAGGAAGAAAAAGGAGGTTATACCTTCTTTTGGAAAGGACTGCCTGAACAAGAACGACGAATACATGGGGTAGGCTTTGCTATCAAAAACGACCTTGTGAAGCTCTTGTCAGAAGTTCCCACTGGGATTAACGAACGACTCTCAACTCTGAATAAAACTCGCCAAAAACCAACAGGCAACTATCCTAAGTGCTTACGCACCAACACTAGATGCAGATGAGGATATCAAGGAAAAAATTTATACCCAGCTGGACACCATCTTATCAGAGATACCAAAGGAGGATAAAATTATCCTCCTGGGCGATTTCAATGCAAGAGTTGGGCGTGACTTTGATTTGTGGCCAGGGATCATTGGGAAATAAGGAGTTGACAACAGCAACACGAATGGAATCTTACTTCTGACTAAATGTGCAGAGCATAACCTTGTCATTACTAACACACTCTTTTGCCAGAAAAATAAATTTAAAACATCATGGAAGCACCCACGGTCGAAGCACTGGCATCTTTTAGATTATGTAATTGTCCGTGCTAGAGATCGCCATCATATACTTCTCACCAGAGCCATGACGAGCGCTGATGACTGCTGGACAGACCATCTATTAATTCGATCCACGATGGCCATAAAGATTGTCCCTCATCGTAGGCTCCAAGGAAGAAAACCAAGGCGTAAAATGAATACACTGGCCCTTCAAGATTCTATTAAACGAGCTTGTTTTCAATCAACTCTCAAGGAACATCTGCCTATGGAACTTCCTGAAAATGTTGAGGAACACTGGATTAAATTGAAGACTTCTATTATTTCAGCCTGTGAACAAACTATCAGATACCAGACTAAGAGACATCAGGACTGGTTTGATGAGAACGATAGTGAGATTGAACATATTATTGACAAGAAAAGGAAAGCCTTCCAGATATGGCAAAAAGATATTAACTGTGCCGTTAAGAAAAAAATCTACGCCAGTGCAAAGGCAGAAGTCCAAAGAAGAACTAGAGAACTTAAGAACATATGGTGGATAAAAAAAGGCCAAGAAACACAACATTTTGCAGATGCTCATGATGCACGGGGCTTTTTTAATGCCATAAAGGCCATCTATGGACCAACAAACCATGGTACAAATCCCTTACGCTCAGTAGATGGTGCTAAACTTCTAAAGGACAAAGAGTCTATTGCACTGCGCTGGAAAGAGCATTACTACAATCTCCTTAATCGTCACTCTACTGTGGCTGATGAAGTCTTCTTGCAAATCCCGCAAAAACAAATAAGAAATGAGCTTGCAGTACCCCCTAGTTTGGAGGAAGTCAGTAAAGCCACTAAACAAATGAAAAATAACAAAGCTAGTGGACCTGATGGGATTCCTGCTGAAGTCTTTAAAGAAGGCGGGCCTGAACTTACACAACAACTTCATAAGCTCATCGAAAAAATCTGGATGAGGGAGGAGATTCCAGCAGACTTTAGGGATGCCATAATTATCACTCTCTTTAAAAAGGGTGATAGAACAGACTGTGGAAACTATTGAGGCATCTCCCTTCTAGCCACAGCAGGCAAAATCCTGGCAAAGATCATCGCAAACCATCTCCTATCTGTATCAGAACACATCCTCCCTGAAACGCAAAATGGCTTCCGCCCTTCCAGGGGAACAGTGGATATGATCTTCACTGCACGACAGCTTCAAGAAAAATGCAAGGAGCAAAACTGCCCTCTGTACATGGTGTCTGTACATGGGGAGGGGGAGGACCCAGGAAACTAGAGATCAATCAGCTTGATATTAGCACCTGGGAAAATCCTGCAAAAGATAATCAAGCAGTGGATTTGTAAGCACTTAGGAAGGAACCAAGTTAGAAGCCAGCATGGGATTGTTAAAAATAGGTCATGCCAGACAAACCTTACATCTTTTCTTTTTCAACAAAGGGACTAGATTAATAGACCAAGGGAATGTTGTAAATGTACTCTATTGAAACTTCTATGAATGTACTGTACTGATCATAGCCTCCTATTTGATAAAATGGAACAATGTGGGATGGATAGTCCCATTAAGACATGGATTCACAGTTGGTTGAACAACTTTACCATACTTGGTTCTTAATACATCTATGTCTAGATAGAGGGAGGCATGCAGAGGGTTCCCCTAGGGCTCTGTCCTAGGCCCATTGCTCTTCAACATTTTTATAAATGACTTAGAAGAGGGGATAGAAGGAATGCTGTACATGATGCAAAACTGCAGAGGATTCCTAACACTTCAGAAGAAAACCTCAGGGTTCAAAAGGTCCTCGATAGACTTGAAAATTGGACCCTATCCAACAATATGCAATACAAGGGTGAGAAATGTAAGGTTCTGCACTTAGGAAAAAACAGATACACCAGTACAAGATAGGTGGTATCTGGCTCAGCAGTACTATTTGTAAGAAGCACCTGGGCATCTTGGTAGATACTAGATTGCATTATAATTTTTTCACTGCTTTTGCCAACAAGCCATTTCACATCATTGTACTTGTCAGCATTCTGATTGCTCTATTTTGGCTCTTTGGGTATGTGCAGATGACTGGATTTGCTGCTGGAACTTACATTCTCTTAAATCATGGACTGAAGTAGCTCATTATCAATTGTTCTCCTGCTCTATCCTGTACCCTGCTTCCATGCCTGCAAACTCTCAGTGTCTATTTTGGTAAATGAGTTTCAGAAAAGCATTAGGCACATGTTCAGAAATAGTCCAAGTGATAGGTTATTATATCTGGTTAGTCAGACAATTTGAAGGTGGCAAAACACACCATTCCAAGCATCCAACTAACCTTGTCCATCCCACCCTACATTAGGCAGAGTGGTTGGTGGTTGCTTTCCTGCTGGCAGGTGATGATTAGTGGGAAGACAAATGAATTTGGGGGGAGTCACTTTCTTCAGCTTTCACCATATTAAAATACTAAGGACACCATGTGTCAGCAACCTGATTTTTGCAGCAGAATAGGGCTCAGCAATCAGGGCAGAAAACTTTATGCTGGCATAATTTTCTGCTAGCTCAAGGACTGCTAGGTAGCAATTCAATGCAGCCATCTGGCTATGCTCTCAGTCTGATTCTTTGAAGATGCACAATTACTTTGGTGTGATTTAGAATGAAAAATATCAATGAATGCCAAAAAATAATTTTCTCCTTTCTGTTCCCTAATGTGTAGGCTATTCCAATTTAGAACTGCAGTGCTTATTTGAAAGATGACCACACACACAAACCACACACAAACGCAGAGAAAGATCAGCTACAGACTAAGAATGTTAGATAGGTAGGGAAAAACTTACATTTTCCCTAGAAGGCATTTTTCCTTTTAAATTCCTTTACCTAGGCTGCTTTCCTCCACTCAGGACACATCTAGTGTTTAAGGCACCAGGCTAGAAACCAGGAGACTGTGAGTTCTAGTCCCGCCTTAGGCATGAAAGCCGGCTGGGTGACCTTGGGCCAGTCACTCTCTCTCAGCCCAACTCACCTCACAGGGTTGTTGTTGTGGGGAAAATAGGAGGAGGAAGGAGTATTAGGTATGTTCGCCGCCTTGAGTTATTTATAAAAATAATAAAGGCGGGATAGAAAATAAATAAATAAATAAATAAATATGTTTAAGGTTAGGTAACCCTTGGGGAAATTAATAAGCAAGACAAGTGGTAAAGATCCTTTCTCCATTCCCCTTTTACCTTTCCTCCATTCCTGATTACAGCCTTCCACTCATTTTCACTTTCTAAAATACATATGTACTTAGCTTCCAGAGGAATTAAGTATGCAAGAGAATCCATCTACCCTCAGATAAAAAGTCCACAATTATTGCCAAAGACTAGAGGTGAAAATATCAATAGCCAAAGCTGTGGGTAAACTGAGGGTGGTAGAAAGTAAATGTCCCTGTCCTCAATCCTTATCTGAAAGCAGTCAAGCAGTTGCTATCTTCAAATTATTCTCTAATCTTTCTGTGCAAGGGGAAGCAAATCCCAGGGAAAGCCATTATCTGTCAAATTTCAAGTTTATTTATTTTCATTCCCCGCCCCCAAGTTTATGTTTATTTATTCCATGCTGTTCCTAATACACCTATATCTATCTATTTGCACTGCAAAAACTAGGGAAGTATTGAAGGAATTGCTTTCTGTTTCCAGTATATACAAAAAATCATGAATTAGATTTTTCATTTCTAGTTAAAATTTCCTGTTTACATTCCTATAAATTCCTAATTTCCAATACATACATCTTCACCTTCCTATTATCAAAAGAAAGCAGGACAGAGTAAAAAGAACAGTGAACATCTACCCAACCAGTTGCTTCTGGACTGACTTATATTTTACCCACAGCCATGTTCTTAGAGGAGAATAGCAGGAACAGCCAAACGTGGTTATAACTTGACTGAGGTCCAATGGAGTCATCATGACCGTCTCCCACCCGGAAACCTATGCCCTCACTGTGGGAGGTTGTGCGGATCCAGAATTGGCCTTGACAGCCACTTACGGATCCACTGTTAAAATTTTACCCTTGGAAGACAATCTTATTCGGCTACGAGTGATCGCCAATGAATGAATGAATGAATGAGTCAATTATAGCCTATAAAGTTGACAAGTGAAATACTTCCACCAAATGAGCACTAGCTCTTAGGTTATGATGGAACAGGATGGAGATGTCACCTCTGATTAATGGTGCTGACATTTTACAGTTCACAAACGCAAAAGATGGAAAGGAGTCGGACATTGCAGGGTTGGGAGGAAGGACGTTGCTGTTGCTCTGCCCAGGAAAACGTAGAAAACTTCTGAGAATAAGTAGAAATCTTGTCAATCCCATCAAGCTGGTTTAGCAGATTTTATTGCTCAGAACATTGCCCTATGTTGGCATTAAGGAAATGCAGATGTACGTACATCTGTTGTATCCTATTAAATAAAGCAATGGTTTATGTCGGAATTTGGAACCATGATTCTATGCAGCTTAATTACTCTGACTTTCTTAGCCATTTGGTAAATTTTGCAGCTCTTGCAGTTACTTTGAAGGCTTTACTTTTTCAGTCAACATTCTTCTTCCAGATTGTTAAAATAGTCAGCTATTGTAGAGATATTTTAAGCCATCTGGAATTACATCTAGAAGTCAGCAATCTGCATTATAGAACCATTTTCATACCCTATGCAAGATCTTTCATTTTCTTGGTCACACACATGCCTGCACACATGCAAATACACCCCCACCCCCATTCAGGGTGAGCAATACTCTATCAAGTCCAATGGACAAGCATAAGTAATTTTAGTGTGTGTGTGCTTAAAAAGTGGCTTTTTTAAGGTAAGAAGAAAATGAAGCATAATTACTTGAAATGCTTATTACTGTTGTTGTTATTGTCTCTGAATTCCCTCTAGTACTGAGAGGATAAGAGAAGAACGATATACATCACAACCAAGCAAGAAACATACGTGTGCATTTTAATGTTTTGCTGTACTCATTTTTCTTAGGTCAAACAGTTGATTATGTTGAGAAAAACTCAGATATATCTCTAATTATTATGGCAAATGTGCACAAAGTGCCAGCTGCGTAATGGCTGCAAATGTGTGTAAAAAATCCTCAGTGGCCAGCCATAAACTTCAAAAGCTGGAGGAACGTAATGACAAAGTGCATGTGCTTAACCATTTTTATGCCTGCTACCTTCTCTCTTCCTATTCCCCATCTCCAATCGCTGTATTTTTAGCATGCTGACTCTAACTGGGTTCACACACTGCAGTGAACCATACATTTTCATTTGTTTGTTTGTTTGTTTGTACATATTGTGCTAACCTAGCCAAAGTGGCTTAGCATGATGTACCTACCCTGGCAATTGACTTACTCAGTGCTATACAGTAATACAGAGCTTTCCAAAATGTCTATGAAGGTTCTCAGTCATCCAGGTGGAATTGTCTGTAGCTTGAATCATGTCAACTGGATTTCTATTTTCTTAGTGGAAACGTTTCGCTCCTTATCCAAGGAGCTTCTTCAGTCTGAGAAGCTCCTTGGATAAGGAGCGAAACGTTTCCACTAAGAAAATAGAAATCCAGTTGACATGATTCAAGCTACAGAGCTTTCCAAACTTTTCATGTTGGTGACACACTTTTTAGACATGCATCATTTTGTGACACACTCTTATAGCAGGGCATCATTTTGCGACACACTCTTACAGCAGGGCAAAAGGCAGGCACTAGGACCCACATGGAATCCTGGCAGGGCAGGTTTGGAGGCAGCAGGGCACAAGGCAGGCACTAGGACCTGCGTGGAATCCTGGCAGGGCTCGGAGGCAGCAGCAGCAGCCGCGACACACCCAGACACTGCAGCCGACACACTAACATGTCCCAACACACAGTTTGGAAAGCTCTGCAGTAATATCTCAAATTAATGAACCTTGTTTAATATATTTCAAATGCAACATACAACTGTCTGTACACTGTATACTTCCCTACAGGCATAAAATCCAGTTTATCATTTTACATATATGAAAATATGAACTATGTAAAATATGCCTGCATAAAGTCCCATTCATATTTAACAGATGCCCAGCTTTATCAGACACCTATTCTAGACCGATGTGTATGAAACAGTGTTGGTCACTGGAGAAAGTAAGAATTAGAATCAGACAATTCTACAATATACATTTAATATAGTACAAAGAAAGTAATATAGAAGTATTATTTGGAAAGAAAACATTGAGTCTATGTCATTTTCTAAATAATTGGCCTTATAAGAAAAGAATCACCAAGAAGAAACAAAAATAAGAAGCTGAGGAATCTTAAAATAAAACATGACAGGTCACAGCCCATAATAAATTATTCTATTCAATAAAGCATGGGCCATATTTTCCCAAAAACTATCCTGTTTTCCTGACAGCTTTCTTCCCCCATGAAAGAGGTGTTATACTCCCAATTTCCCCAACTTCATTTTCCCTTTGAAACTTGTCTGGCCTGGCTTTCCATGATTTCTGATCAGAAAAAGTTTCATGGGAGGTTCTGTGCAGATCTCTGTTAAAATGAATGTACTACAAAAGACAGGAAATTGTTGCACCTCTTCAACTACAATGTAAGTCATATAAATGGAAGAATCCTGGACATCATTATGAGAATTTTTTTTCTATTTTGGGGCAAGAAAAACAAACAAACATTTCTTTTATATCAAACTGAATGAGAATGTTTCAAAAGCTGCAGAAGAAAATTTCAGCACAGAACAGTTTGTCACAGGAAAAGAGAAGCAGAGAAAAACAAAAGATGCAATACATTTGTGAGGCTGTTATGCATCGGTAATAAAATTGCAATGTTTTAGCACAAGAGCTCTTCATTAGAATTATTTATTTCAATTTGCTCTACCAACAATGCAAATCTATGCATGTTCATTCGGAAGTCACTGTAGTGACTGTAGTGGAATTCCCTAGTAATGGTGTTGCATTCTAAGCTTAGATATCCACAACAGATTTAAACTAGTTTTATAACCGCTCCCTCTTTCTATTGATGCTTACAATTGAGGAGACCAACAAATATTTAATAAAGATTGTGCAGCATCCTCACAAAGTTGCAATTCCCATCCATGTGTGGAGAATAGACATAATCATAGATTTCACATATCAGAACGTATGGAGAGACCACATATTTTTCTACCCAAATATTTGAGTGCAAAACATGATGTGAGGAAAAAACTTTTATAGCCAACGTGATGATTTGTTTCAGTTGAAACAGCAGTAAAAAAAATGATTGATTTTAACTGAGAATCAATTATATTGTACTGATCAATGCAGGGAACCATTTCAGAAGATTTTAATTTGTTAGCTTTCAGAACAGTTTCTGCAAAAACATCTTAAACATTAGATAAACTGGAATTAACAAATATATTGTATGCCCTATACTGAATTGTATTTTTATTAGAAATTGTATAAGGAGTGAAAAATAGTAGGTTTTGTTCATGTAAAAGTAGAAATTGATAATTTGCTTGTTTTCTGACATTTAATTCTCTTATATGTATTCTACCCAAAAGGGTCTTAAATGCTATAGTGTACAATCATGTTAAAATCATTTCAGATTAAGCCATCAGGCTTCTTAATAAATATCTTCTACTTGATTTTTTGAAAAGCAGGAATACCAATCATTAGGTTAGAAAGCTACCAAGAAGTTGGACTGCTAGGTTACAATGCCAGCACCAGGTGGGATTTAGATATGAATAAGAATAACGTATCTAGCTGAAAATATGAAATCAAATTATCTATATTCCTAAAATAATCATTTATGGAATCATCGAACCTACCTTCAACACCAACTTTGAACTCATGCTTTGTTTCTCCTAAATCATTTGTGGCTAAACATTCATAGGTTCCTTCATCATCTCGAGTGACTTGTTCTATCTTCAAAACTTTTCCAAAATTCTCAGTGACTCCTCTGAAAATGCTGCTTCTGTCAACCCTTCTCCATGTTAAATGGGGTGTTGGGCTAGGGTGAATTAAATAAAAAAGAAACAAAATAATTATGTTAAAAAAGTCACATGGGCCTTTACCCCCCCCCCCATTCAACAGTTCTATCTTATTTTGATCCCAACCAATGTCTATATTTATATTTATATTTATATTTATATTTATATTTATATTTATATTTATATTTATATTTATTTATTATTCAGATTTATCACTGCCCAACTCTACAGCAGTAGACTCTGGGCGGTTTACAATAATATTATAAAAATTAAAACCAATACATCTAAAATACAATATAATAATAAATAGAAAAACCCAGAAGATGGTGAGATCTTAAAAGGAGGATATTACTAAGCTAACCACCCCCAGGAGGAACTATTACTTCCTTCGTTCCAAGCAAGGCGGCAGAACCAGTTCTTTAAAGACTTCCTGAAGGCCAGGAGCGAGGGCACCCGCCTCACCTCTGGGGGCAAGATATTCCACAGGGCGGGTGCTATCACAGAGAAGGCATGCCTCCTGGACCCCACTAGATAGAATTCTTCTATTGATGGGGTCCGAAGCATGCCCTCCTTGCATGACCGGGTGGGGCAGGTAGATGTGGTCAGGATGAGACGGTCCCTCAGGTACCCTGGTCCCATACCATGTAGGGCTTTAAAGGTGATAACCAACACCTTGAATTGGACCCGGAAGCAAACTGGTATCCAATGCAGCTCACAGAGCAGCGGTGTTACATGTGCTGATCTCATAGCACCCGTGACTACCCGTGCAGCCGCATTCTGGACCAGCTGAAGCTTCTGGATACTCTTCAAGGGTAGCCCCATGTAGAGTGTGTTGCAATAATCTATATGGGAGATGACAAGGGCATGAGTGACTGTTCGGAGGACCTCTTGATCCAGGAAGGGGCACAACTGGTGCACAACCCGAAGCTGTACAAAGGCCCTCCTGGCCACGACTGCCACCTGCTCCTCGAGCAGGAGTCATGAGTCAAGGAGGACCCCCAAGTTTCGCACTGAATCTGAATGGGGCAGTGCCACCCCATCCAGACTAATATAGACTAATGATTTTCAATATATCACAAAAAGCTGTGGTTTCTTTTAAACAGTTTTTGGAACATGTCCCTTAAAAAATTCAGTGGTTTTGGAGAGGAGTAAAAAAATTGTTTGCTTTACAAATTATTTGTTTTCTGTCTTGTTTTAATTGTTCTTGCCTTGCACATCAAAGGACTGGAGCTGAAGTGAAGCTCAAACACTGATTAGGAATAATCCAGGAAAACACAACTAAAGCACGCTTCCCCATACATATCTCTTAGTCAACATTTGCCATCTGTAAGTCAACGACAATCCATTATTTCAAAATATGTATTGCAGTGTATCTCCTTTCTGAAGAGGTGTAAAAATATTGAACTTACAGTGGGGCAAAAAAGTATTTAGTCAGCCACCAATTGTGCAAGTTCTCCCACTTAAAAAGATGAGAGAGGCCTGTAATTGACATCATAGGTAGACCTCAACTATGAGAGACAAAATGAGAAAACAAATCCAGACAATCACATTGTCTGATTCGGAAAGAATTTATTTGCAAATTATGGTGGAAAATAAGTATTTGGTCAATATCAAAAGTTCATCTCAATACTTTGTTATATATCCTTTGTTGGCAATGACAGAGGTCAAACGTTTTCTGTAAGTCTTCACAAGGTTGGCACACACTGTTGCTGGTATGTTGGCCCATTCCTCCATGCAGATCTCCTCTAGAGCAGTGATGTTTTGGGGCTGTCGCTGGGCAACACAGACTTTCAACTCCCTCCAAAGGTTTTCTATGGGGTTGAGATCTGGGGACTGGCTAGGCCACTCCAGGACCTTGAAATGCTTCTTACGAAGCCACTCCTTCGTTGCCCGGGCGGTGTGTTTGGGATCATTGTCATCCTGAATGACCCAGCCACGTTTCATCTTCAATGCCCTTGCTGATGGAAGGAGGTTTGCACTCAAAATCTCACGATACATGGCCCCATTCATTCTTTCCTGTACACGGAACAGTTGTCCTGGTCCCTTTGCAGAGAAACAGCCCCAAAGCATGATGTTGCCACCCCCATGCTTCACAGTAGGTATGGTGTTCTTTGGATGCAACTCAGCATTCTCTCTCCTCCAAACACGACGAGTTGTGTTTCTACCAAACAGTTCTACTTTGGTTTCATCTGACCATATGACATTCTCCCAATCCTCTTCTGGATCATCCAAATGCTCTCTAGCAAACTTCAGACGGGCCCGGACATGTACTGGCTTAAGCAGGGGGACACGTCTGGCACTGCAGGATCTGAGTCCCTGGCGGCGTAGTGTGTTACTGATGGTAGCCTTTGTTACGTTGGTCCCAGCTCTCTGCAGGTCATTCACTAGGTCCCCCCGTGTGGTTCTGGGATTTTTGCTCACCGTTCTTGTGATCATTTTGACCCCACGGGGTGAGATCTTGCGTGGAGCCCCAGATCGAGGGAGATTATCAGTGGTCTTGTATGTCTTCCATTTTCTAATTATTGCTCCCACAGTTGATTTCTTCACACCAAGCTGCTTGCCTATTGCAGATTCAGTCTTCCCGGCCTGGTGCAGGTCTACAATTTTGTTTCTGGTGTCCTTCGACAGCTCTTTGGTCTTCACCATAGTGGAGTTTGGAGTGTGACTTGTTTGAGGTTGTGGACAGGTGTCTTTTATACTGATAACAAATTCAAACAGATGCCATTACTACAGGTAATGAGTGGAGGACAGAGGAGCCTCTTAAAGAAGAAGTTACAGGTCTGTGAGAACCAGAAATCTTGCTTGTTTGTAGGTGACCAAATACTTATTTTCCACCATAATTTGCAAATAAATTCTTTCCGAATCAGACAATGTGATTGTCTGGATTTGTTTTCTCATTTTGTCTCTCATAGTTGAGGTCTACCTATGATGTCAATTACAGGCCTCTCTCATCTTTTTAAGTGGGAGAACTTGCACAATTGGTGGCTGACTAAATACTTTTTTGCCCCACTGTACATATGAGGCTTGGATTTAAAAAAAGAATTTTTTCTCAATCTGACTCTGGAAAAGGACAGTCAATAGGTGAAAAAGGTAACGCTGAATATTAGGAGTCAAGAAATATGTTTTATGAAAAGTGTCATCTGTGAAGAAGTTGGAATTTACCAAAAGTTGAATCTACCCACATTATAGGCAGTAATGGTCCTTGCAATATCTTAAGTTCCTTTTTGTTGATTACAAGCTAATCATAATAAACACAGTCAGTTCACCTCTTGTGTCATGAAGAGCATGTGGTGTCAGAAGTGAAACTGAATTCATATGCAGCAACAAAGATATGCTAAAGATTTGGATTCTGCTAGTTTGTTAAAGAAAATGTGAGCATTACTGCACAGTCAAACCAGAGTGTCAGCACAGGGCCCGTTGCAGCATTCTTGACCTGACAACAGCACCCCTTTTGGTGTTACTTGAATAGTGACAGCCTTTTGTTTTTAAAGGATGCTCTGAGGCCACAACCAGAATTGAAGCTTACTGGAAATTCAGAAGGTCAGTGGTAATGCTTTCAACAAAGATTCTACTGTACTTGAGAGAAAGTGGCTGCCTCAAAGAAGAGGACAATCAGAGAATAGCACCAAAAGGTGAAACCTCTGTATCTTTTTTTTCTTTTCCTAGTGGAGTAAGATAAAACTGAGGGGAATGTTCTCTTGAGAACAGTACAAAGGTAGGTTATACCAATTATGTTCCAGTCAAGGAAGAGCAGGAAAATGATTCCAGAGCTGTGCAATACTGGGCTGGTTCTGTTTTAATCCAGGCCACCTCTGCAACCAGTTATTCTCTAACTCTATCCAACAGGACCATTAGGAAAAGCTTTATTTTATCTCTACGGAAAAATTCTTTCTCCAAGCTTCTTCACATTTTCATTCAAATCCTGTCATAGCTCAGGCTTCAGATTCTGAATCTGCCTCTTGAAGAAGCTGCTCCAGCTGAGCCTGTGGAATGTAAGGCTCAGGAGAGAGGAAGCCAGGGATCACATGAGGCTGATCAAACACAGGCACCACCTGAACAGCTGGAGAAGTCAGTTGAGGATGATGTAACACCTCCCAGCTCCGCACCTGATAAGTAGAGAAGCATGGAGAACAGCAAAGGTCTATTAGGCTCCTCTCCAAGCAAGGCAGTAAATCTCCAGATTAGTGACAGCTGCCTGCAGCCTTATTTAAGAGGCAGCCCTGACCCATGGTTCCTTGTTGGAAGCAAGTACCTGAACTCCTGTGCTGGTGTGCCATTCCTGTGAATCCTGCTTGTGAAACTGAGCTTGGACTGGTTGACAAACCTGACTTGGCTCTTTGAACTTTGGACTAGATTTTACTATTCTTCTGTGTGCTCCCGTTGAAAGCAAAACCACTCAGACAAGCTTTCTTTCCAAGAGACTTTGTTGATTTGCATTTCTTCCCTTGTCTGCTTTTATCTGCTCAGCCTTGAGTAAATTGCTTGCCTCACCTAGCAACTGTGTGTGAGTTGGAGACCTGAAACAGGGCAAATCCCTTTGAAGTAAGAGGGTGTATTTGCTTCTCCCTCCCCCCTTTTCTACCTTGTTTTTTCTTTTTTTATTTGAACACTGCTTAAGAACAGGAATCAAGCTCCACAGATTATCTGAGATACGCTTTTTAGCAGTCTTTTCATTGTTCTATACTTATGTTCAAATCTTCTCTCATCCCCCCTCCCATTTAGCTAAAGCAGATCCTCCAGCAAAATGTGGTACCTATTTTCATTGGTCTCAGGGACAGCAATGTCATCAGAAGCCTGAGATGCCAAATATGCACAGCTCCAGTTCTATTCTTAATAGAATGACTAATTTGGCCCAGCTAAATAATTAGAATCTGCTATCTTTGCTCTTCTCCAAAGGAGTAGCTGAAACAATTTGATTCTATGTGCTTTATGTATATTAAGAAAAAAAATGGAAGAAACTTGTATATGTGGTACCTGGGTTCAGTTCAGCAAAATGTTTAAAGATCTCTTGGTGAATATGTATTAAGAGCTGATTTCAATTTTGAATCATGCTGGTAACATGTTTGCTTTTTTAAGCAAACTGACCCAGTTTGGTTATCACTAAGCAAACCCCCAGCCATATAATCATCTGTCAATTTTCTTACTAAAACATAAGAGATTTGCATTGTCTGCAAGTTATATTGTCTATTCAAAGGAAGTACAAATTTGCAAAATATTATCTATTAGCTACTATAGATTTTAAAATAGGTTAGAATGCCACTGGGAAATTGAAGAGCTTTTCATCCAGTCCACGATGGCTTTATAATCCTAAATGGGGTTAAAGATTTTGCTGCAAGGACAACAATCAATTCTTTGCCCTCCTAGCCAGCACAAATTCTCTAGACAACTGAATATAAAAGGGACTTTGTGTTTTGCAGAATTAATGTGAATTCTCATAACAAGAAAGAGAAGTTCAGACCAGGCTGCTAACTTAACATTTCCAGCTGGCTTTCCTGTTGCCAGTGCTGTGCATGGCATAAACAGAGCAGAATCATGTCTGGTTATTCTTGTGTCCATCTGTTGGGATGGCAACATGCCAAGGGCCAGGTTAATCTCAGTTCCAGGTTCCTAAAAAAATAAAAGGGTTTAGAAAGCCCAAGTTTTTACAGTATGCTTTTGTAACTTTAGGTATCTTCTTTTTTTAAAAAAATGCAATTACTTTTGCTTCTTTGTTGTAATTGCTTCTGCTTTTTTCTGCTGTTTTTCAAGTCAGTTCTAAAATAAGAATACTCACAGTCCTTCAGCAATACATTCCAGAAAAAGATGTGTTCCTTTCATGATTGTCACTTCTGAACTGGGGCCAGAAGATTCAGGGATAAGTAGCTTGGGTTTTCTTTCTTTGATTAAATTTGCTAAAAGGGAGAAAAATAATTTCAGAACTCTTGAAATAGAATCAGGAAGAGTGGAATTCATTTTATCAGTCATGAATAATTAAAAAATCATATGTTTTACGTCAGAGCTTTCCAAACTATTCATGTTGGTGACACACTTTTTCGACATGCATCATTTCGCGACACACTTTTACAGCAGGGCATCATTTCGTGACACACTCTTACAGCAGGGCACAAGGCAGGCACCAGGACCTGCGCGGAATCACAGCAGGTTTGGAGGCAGCAAGGCACAAGGCAGGCACTAGGACCTGCATGGAATCCTGGCAGGGCAGGTTTGGAGGCAGCAAGGCACAAGGCAGGCACTAGGACCTGCATGGAATCCTGGCAGGGCAGGTTTGGAGGCAGCAAGGCACAAGGCAGGCACTAGGACCTGCGTGGAATCCTGGCAGGGCTCCGAGGCAGCAGCAGCTGCGACACACCTAGACACTGCAGCCGACACACTAACGTGTCCCGACACACAGTTTGGAAAGTTCTGTTTTACGTATTAGAAACAGAATAATATATGCTTTCCTGCTAGGCTATTATATTTTCAACTACTTTAAAATATACTTCTGAAGTTTGCAAATGAAACCCTATACAATAGAATGTAATATAAGTTATAAATTGTGGATAACTGTTATGAATGCAGCATATTCCTGACATGTAAAACAAAAATCATTGTAGTGTTTCTGGGTCCCAAATTGGTATTAGCTTTGAAAATGGGAGGCCATGGTAACATCTTTCTACTTACACTCTTTTCTGTGTGTATACCTGTACACAGACAAGGAAGCAGCTAAAAACAGGCAAAGAAATGTATCCTAACTTTGGAGCCAGGTGGGAAACAGGGGAAAGCTATGTCCATCATTTTATAGCAGTGTTTCTGGCTGGGGAATTCTGGGAGTTGAAGTCCACACATCTTCAAGTGGCCAAGGTTGAGAAACACTGTTTTATAGGATTTTCTATTTGCAGTCCAGTTTTTGTTTTTGGGTATTGAGCTGCATAGCTAAATTTGGAGGAAAATGACCCAAGACTACCAAGCTTGTTTTTAAAAAGGGTGGCAATGTTTATCAGTTGAGAAGAGAAGAATCTTTTTAAAAGAAAAAAAACTTTAAGCACCACTTTTAACTATTTTTCACTTTAAACTTTCAGTTTAGCACTAGATAATGGATGAGGAGTTGAACTCTACTATTTGCACAGCATAACACTGGGGATATTCTAGTTCAAATTCCTAATTAACAAATTGGAGAGGTGGAGAATATAACTATCCTTAATGGCTCTATCTTAATCTCTGGTGGGCCAAATGACCCTGAGGGGTAGATCCTCAGGATGGGGAAGCCCTTCTCTTCCCCAGAATCTCTGGTCCCTGCAATTATCCAAAATCCCTTCCTCCTCTGACAGGGAAGCTGGGAATTTTGGTTCTTCACAGCACTCCTAAACAGAGATTAAATTGTTTTCTCTCATCTGTTGACTGGAGGCAAGGAACATATATGTTATAAGCAGGAAGAGGCTGGGGCAACTCAACTGTATCTTTTGGGTTGAGCTGCTTATTGGAGATTATGGAGAAAATCTATGTGGTCGCTAGGAGTCGAAAATGACTTGATGGCACATAATCAACCAATAATCTTATTGGAGAAGGGCTGAATTGGGAAGCTTGGCAGCTTGGATTAGATCCAAAGATTGGAGTTCTCTAATCATGTTTTATTGGGTAATCATAGGCAAATTACTATGTTTTCACTTAATTGGACTTCTTTTGGAGGAAAACTGATATATAAATGCAATAAAAAATGGACGATGTTGGACTGCAGTGTCATTTTTTGTGTAGCAATGCATATTAGCTAGGCTGACCATATTTCCCTGAGACAAAAACAGGACCCTAACCTACCCATGGCTTGCCAGACAAAGTGGGTGTGTGTGCACACATGCACTCCGTCTAACAAAGCCTCGCCGGCAGCGTAGTCCCTGAGGTGAGGCTTTGTTAGATGTGGTGCCTGCACATATGCATGCACTCCATCTAACAAAGCCTCGCTGGCAGCGCGGTCCCTGTGGTGCCCCAGCAAATGGGGTGGGTGGGTGCTGTCATTGTTCCCCTCGCCACCTCCAGCCCCGCAGCCCTCCGCTGCTGCAGAAGGCATGGGGAGTACGAGGGTCACCCAATGTGGGCAGAACGGTGCCGGGGGTGGGGGGGAGTGCGAGCTCACCCCTCCTCAGCCAGGGCTGCAGCCCTGGGAGGAGGGCACACTCGGTCCATCCACAGTCACTGCCCAGCCGGCAGGACAGAGGCAAGGTGAGCTGTGCAGGCTGGGGAGCCCCCTTCGCTCTGACCACAGGTGGGTTTGGCTCGGCCAGCCAATCATGCTTCCCGTTGTTTGGCCCGCCTCTCAGCTCGCCTAACGCGCATGCTGATACACGGTGGAGGTTCCGGCCCCTGACTTTCTCCAATCAGAGGCTCTGGCTTCAATTTGAATTTCACGCCTTCGCCATCCGTCACCAGCAGCTCTTCCTCTTCTGACTCGGCCTCCATCCTGACAGTCAGGTTTGCGGGAACTTTCAATTTTTTTGAAAAATGGGACAAATTGGACATTTTTATTAAAATGATGGGACAATCAGGAATTGTTTAAAAAACGGGACTGTCCCATTCAAAACAGGATGTACAGTCAGCCTAATATTAGCTGAAGAATAAATATAAAGACATATCCTGTCATTTGGATGTTTCTGTGCAAAATGCAATACATTTTAAGTAGGATTTTTTATTCAGTTTAAACTGAATTGAGTGAAATGTTAAACAATAACAACTTACCCTTAGCCGCACTAGATGAACTGGAATCATTACTATATTTTACTGCAACAGACAGAAATGGAGACCAAATGGAAATATGAATGGCGATGAAATTTATCAAAGAAATGATGGATATAATCAGACTGAGAATACAGATTATGCTAATGTAGACCCATTTGCAAGGTGGACAATCACTTCATTTGTTCTATCCATGTTGCATGAAACTGAAATTGTTAAAAGTATCCTCATCTGAAATGGGATGGGGAGGAATGCTATTTGCATAAAACTAGATTATTCTTCCTATCTCCTGG
This sequence comes from Charina bottae, assembly GCA_023362775.1. Taxonomy (NCBI): domain Eukaryota; kingdom Metazoa; phylum Chordata; class Lepidosauria; order Squamata; family Charinaidae; genus Charina; species Charina bottae. The sequence continues at coordinate 57,575,096 of JALMGJ010000002.1, read as the reverse complement.
ACTGAGATCATATTATTCCCACTTAAAACAAATTCCATAATTACTGAAGATGCAATGCAAGCATGCATAATGATAATGAACAGATGTACACATGATGTAAATACCAAAAAGATGTCATAATTAGATAATATCTTAAATAATTGGGACTACTTCAAGCAGGGCTCTTCCTCATGACTAATTTAAAGCCCTTTCCACCAATCCTTCAGCTGGCAGATTTAACTGATTGATACTTATAACCTGTTCCAATCTCAGATTTGTTTGATGCTACCATCTTTTACTTTCTATTATTGTAGAGTTGTTCTTTTTTTCTTTTTCTATGGTGATTGTTTTTTATTACATTTTTTTCTATGTGAATCACTGAGTAATTTTTGATTGCAGTGGCATACAAATACGTTAAACAAACGAATTGGCTCTCGTTATATTTTAGATTTTCCCAATCACAGTGGGTAGGAGAAGGCTGACAATGATAAAATAATAAGTTTATCCCGAACTATAGAGCAATAAAATGAAAACGGATTATTCCTGACTTAAAGCAAGTTAGTGAATTGTTCTATGGGGGGGGAAAATTCTATTCTGCAGAAAAAAAATTATTAGGGAAATAATGTAATCCTATCTTTCTTGAGATAAGTGGATTACCTATTTGTTCTCACCCAGTGGCTTAATCTTTTCAATATGTGCCAACATTTAGTACAATCCTATACACGATTATTTAGATGAAAATCCCACCTAGTTCAACTGGGCTGAATCTAAGTATGCGTGAAAAGGATGGACTGTAAATGCAGAAAAAATCACACATCATAGTTTTAAGCTCCCCCTGTTTAGTTAGAAGTTGTTTCGTGTTGAAAAGTGGTTGTGTAAGGATCTTATCATGTTGTTCAAATACAGTTATAAAATAATGTCAGTTGTGAGCAAAGTTCATGCATGGCTTCAGCAATAAATAAGATTTCAGAAGGACATACAAGTGAGGCACTATCATAACAACATTTGGGGATTATATGGGGCAGCTGTCATGAACCACTTAAGAAAGTAGCCAGTATCATAGTAGTGATATTAAAACTGCTACCTAATGTAGTTTTATGCTGCTACAGAGACCAGTTTGGCAAGACAAAGGACGTAATCAAAGTCTACTTCAGCAACATAAAGCATACTCTAGTTTTTCAGTCACAGGTAACAGCCCTAGCTAAACTTCGCTAAGCTCTCAAAAGCTAAGCAGGGAAACCTGGTTATTACTCAGATGACCTATCATCAGGAAATCCCAGAGTTATAGACTATATTGGGAAATTAAAAAGAAAACCAAGAAAAAATCCCAGAAGAAGGCAATGACAAACTAATTCCATATCAGCTAAATAAATAAAGAAATGGTTCAGGTGGTCACCAAGAGTTGGCTTTATCTTAGGCAGTTAACTAAATGAGGAATCATTCACCAAGGAACTGTAGTGGGTATTTATCCTATAACTTGTATAAGGAGGAGGAGACTATATTAATCCACATATTAAAATTAAGAGAAAAGAAGGAAGTTTCAAATGAAACTTCAGACCCTCAGAGTTTCCTAGTGGCCCACAGTAGCTCCATCATTGCAAATCATTCTGTGTTCTCATTTTAGTGAGATTTTCTCCATTTAAGAGAAAATAAAAGGGGCAGATATATTGCTGACAAGTACCTCAATTATATATCTCAAGCTAATTCAACAACAAAGCACACATTACTCTCAGTTCCCTTTTATATTCAAGGGAAATTATCATTTGGAGTCTCTGAATTCAGAAGCTGATTTCCATACAGATCAGGGTTAGATTTTTATAGTTTTAAAGTATAGAACAAAGCAAGAGAAATTTTTTGGCGAGCTAGCAGCTGCAGCAGTTTTATGAGCTGAGCCTAGCTGTCATCACTAGGATAGCAGCATAGGATTGAATACATTTGCATATATTTCTTCAGCAAAAATGATGATAAAAAAACCCCCATGTCACATGTAAGAATTACCAGAAGGACTAAAGATTGGAGGCAGACATTAGGGCAGGGGGAAGATACAGGAAGAAATGAAGGAAAGAAGAGAACCAAATTCCCAGACTTACAACGTGTAACTGTCAATGTCATTGGCATTTTCTGTACAATAGTTCTTAATTTTGGAAATGCAGCAAAACAGCAATAATCACTACGGCTGTCATTTTCATCCACATTTGCAAAGTAAAGATCCCCATTAAGGCCCATGGAGACCCTTTCATCTTGTGGGATATGCTGCAAATCTAAAAAGGAAAAAAAATGATAATGATTCAGTGTCTGATCCTTGATCCCAGGTTAGGAAATAGCATTTCAGTATTAATAATGCATGTAGGGGGAAAAAGAACAAACTGCCTGGATAACTTATGCACAACCATAGAATATATATGTGTATGTACTGCACACTTGATAACTGCATACATTTTTCTGTGACAGAATGCAATTTTGTAAAATAACGCATTGTTTTTATTATGCATTTGTTAAAGGATTATTCAAGCCAGGCCTATATTTTACATGCCATGGCTGTCAAGAAGCCACTTATCCTGTCACAATAGGCTTGGCTGGTACATAATATAAAAGTATAATGTCTTTCCTTTTTTTGTTGTTTGTTTGACACGATGTGTAGACTAACTCATTATATGATTCAAAATTTTGGGTAAACCAGGCCAATGTGCTGAATGTAGCCATATACTTAATTCCATAATGTAATTCTATGTTTTAATTGGAAAATAAAGAATTTCAAAGACAACTCTGGGAAGAGAGCAACTTGGACTATATGAGAGAGATGGTGTGCTGCTATTTCTTAGCACAAGGTTCTCTAAAGCAGCGGTCCCCAACCTTTTTTGCACCAGGGACCGGTTGTGGAAGACAATTTTTCCACAGACCGGAGGGTGGGGTTTGCAGGCAGGAGTCAATTGTGCGCACTGGGGGGTGGGGTTTGCAGGCGGGAGCCAATCACTGCACTGGGGGCAGGGTAATCGCACGCACCAGGGGGCGAGATTTGCAGGCAGGAGCCAATCACTGCACTGGGGGCAGGGTAATCGCACGCACCAGGGGGCGAGGTTTGCAGGCAGGAGCCAATCACTGCACTGGGGGCAGGGTAATCGCACGCACCAGGGGGCGAGGTTTGCAGGCAGGAGCCCCACGGCCCACTTCTTAACAGGCCGCGACCCACAGGTTGGGGATCCCTGCTCTAAAGGAAAAAAGAATTCACCCCACTGAATTCAGTAGAGGCCTGGCTTTGCTCCTCCTTTCTTATCATGGTCTCTTTCACAACTTCATATCCCCTCCTGCCTGCGGACCTATCCATGCTGACTCCTCTACCCCATCATAGAACACCCTGTGCTGATTCCTCCTCCTTCCTCACCAAAAACATGCACATTTACTGAAGTAGCTACACCTGTATGAAGGGCCAGCTCTTTCCCTTATCTGGATGGGCCTCTTAAAAGATAAGGGTGTCTGGGAGAGAAAAATACAGACAGTTCTACCACAGTGACCATCCTCTCACACTATTATTATTCCTCTGTGAAAGGAAGGGATGTGTATCAAGGCTTTTCTGTTTTTGCCACAATTCTTGTAAGTTGTTTGATTATTATTTGTAGGAAATCTGTTTCATGTTGCCAAGCAAGGCTTTTATTATTTATTAGATTTCCTAGGGAGAGGGAAGGAAATGGATCCATTTTAAAATAAAGTGCAAAAGAGCTAATAAGAGTCCACTTAGGAATTTCTGGGAAAATCAGCTCCCAAACCAAGAACTTCATTTGCTTTGAGGCAGGATTGGATACATACAGAAATGGGACTCACTGGATCAGATCCAAATATAATTCCTTATATTTTCCTTTTCCGTGATATAAGATTAGTAGGGTTATAATAAACAGCATTAATCTTTGCAACTGCCTTTTAATTTTAGCATTAACATTTCTAATTCCTTATCTGTAATTTTCAGTTCATTACTGTGTTCTGTTAACCACAGAAAATACCACTTATCAATCATCTGCAATTTTAATTAAATTCAAGTTATAGAAATACTTTTTCAGAAAGATTCCATTTGTAATGATGTCAGGAGGGATGGACTGATACTCACCAATATTCATCCAATAAATGTGCAATGGTGGAATGCCTTTGGGAGGATTGCAGTGCAAAACCATTGCATCACCATGTTCTACATCAATGGGGTCAATCTTCTCTTTGGGAAATTTAGGAATACCTGTTGTAATAGAAACACCACAAGAAGAAGCTAAATAGCATTTGTTGTTATTTTCTTGTTCCTGGCATTCTCTTCATTAATTTTTACCTGCCTTGGGGTTTTTTTCCCCGGTGTCCCTTTTATTCAGAAGGTAAAACAGAAATTCTTGGGAGAAAACCAGGTTGACATACTGTATGTTCTGAATTTGAATGATTGTCCAATGGCAATTTCAGGCATAGCAGTGACCCTAATAGTGATATATAATTTGAATTTTATTTATCATGTTTACATTATTTCTTCCCACTATATAGATCAGAGCTTTCCAAACTGTGTGTCAGGACACGTTAGTGTGTCGGCTGCAGTGTCTGGGTGTGTCGCGGCTGCTGCTGCCTCCTGGCTTCCACGCAGGTTCTAGTGCCTGCCTTGTGCCCTGCTGCCTCCAAACCAGCTGTGATTCTGCGCAGGTCCTAGTGCCTGCCTTGTGCCTTGCTGCCTCCAAACCAGCTGTGATTCCACACAGGTCCTAGTGCCTGCCTTGTGCCTTGCTGCCTCCAAACCAGCTGTGATTCCACACAGGTCCTAGTGCCTGCCTTGTGCCTTGCTGCCTCCAAACCTGCCCTGCCAGGATTCCACACAGGTCCTAGTGCCTGCCTTGTGCCTTGCTGCCTCCAAACCAGCTGTGATTCCACACAGGTCCTAGTGCCTGCCTTGTGCCTTGCTGCCTCCAAACCAGCTGTGATTCCACACAGGTCCTAGTGCCTGCCTTGTGCCCTGCTGTAAGAGTATGTCGCAAAATGATGCATGTCTAAAAAGTGTGTCACCAACATGAAAAGTTTGGAAAGCTCTGATATAGATGGTACGTTTGTTTTTACATTTCAAATGACAAGGGCTGGGTTAAGGAGTAAGTGGAGTGATGAGGTCCTTTAGTGCCTTCACAGAATTTAATTTTTTATCATTGCTTAAATATTGGCACTGGCATCTAGTCTATTCTGTCTCCAGTTCAAAACCTGTTTGATCTTTAACGTCTGCTAATTATATTTAACAACTTGGAAGCAGTTATCTGAAAATAATAAATTTATTTTATTAATTTATTATCTATCTATATCTCCTGTTCTCATATATCCCTGTTCTTATGTACTTACCATCTTGAGATTATCTTCAGAGCCCCCCTTCTAAATTTCCCAACCAAATGTGCTGTAGCAGGTAGACAGAGGTGGTATCTTAATTCTACAATATCCTCATGAATTGTTTTCCCTGAGATAATTTCAGTGCCAAACACTTCTTTTGTTTTCCTAAATCGTTAAATCTTTTAAGTTTCAATCTCCTGTTTTTTGCTTGATGATTATACTGTATTTTAAAATTGCATTGATGTTGAAATCCACCTAGTTAGAGTTGTGTGTAAATGTGACTTGTAAATAAATAAGTAGAAATGCAGTGAAATGTTACAATTCTAATGTTTATCAGAATAGCCAAATTGCTTGCAGAGTATGACTTTAATGCCATTCTATAATTTCTTGTATTGTCAACAGAGCCTGCTAAATGCACTATACATAGTTATAGCAGCATTGAAACAAGAATCAGAATACTGAAAATGAGTCACATTACATTATTCTAATTAAAAAAAGAAGGTCCAGATTGTTATGCCTCCCATTAGGGATCACTGTAAGCCCAGGTTTAATAAGATGAAATCTTTTGTTAAGCCAACAGCAGTTGAGATAGCATCAAGGCACTTCTTCATTCTCACATTTGAGGCAAGCTAGGGCTTGATACAAAACGATTGCCATTTAATCATTTGTGTAATAAACCATAGCTGAAAGAATGAAACAGTATCAGTAACAATGCCAAAAGAAAAAGAGCTACCTTAGCTTCCAAGTTATGAGCAGGTAAACTCCAATGATGAGGATACAATTTTTGACTTCAGATTTTATGCTTAAGGACACATTAAATTGTTGTAATTGTAGTTTTCCTTCTCCTACTTCCCTCTCTCTCATGCTTGTGTGTGTGTGTGTGTCTTTCAGGAAAAAGAGAGATTTATTCTTCCAAGATTTAAGAAAACAACATTGAAAAAAAATGTATTAAATTGATTTAAACATTCAAAGAAGCATTGGCTTTATGTATAGGATGCAGTTTTTAAAAAAATGTTATTAATTCATTTATTTGATTAATCGTTTTTATACAGCAGTTAGATCAGTGGAGTGTAGAACTGCTTAACTGTTAACTGTGTCTGCATCATGCTGAGTGTGATAAATACATTTCAATTACTGTTTGGGGGCAAAAGGGTCACAAAAATGCTACTAACATAAGGAGCCACTTTACGGATAGCTGTTAGGACTTTGTCCACTGCCCCTTTTCCTTTTTCAAAGTACTTTACAGCAAGAATAGATCTAGGTTGAGGTACTAAAGAAAGGTCTAATTAGGCTGACCATATTTCCTTCAGACAAAAACGGGACTTTTGGGATGGCAAAACGGGACAGGGTCTTATGCCACCATGCCGGCCTCCAAACCCCACCCCCCAGTCCACGCAATTGGCTCCCACCTGCAAACCCCGCCCCACACGATTGGCTCCCGCCTGCAAACCCCGCACCCATCAGCGTGATTGGCTCGGATTTTAATTTTTTTTCAATTTTTAAAGATATTTTTTTTCTTCTAGAAGTAAATGGTGCGGCAGAGCTGGTGTGTTTGGGGGAGGCCAGGGCAGTCTGTCCTGTGAGAGTGTGTGTGTGTGTGTGTGTGTGTGCGCGCATCTGATCGGGCTTGGCCGAGGGAGGAGAGTTGTCTGGCCGCTGAGCAGGAGAAGCAGGAGCGGCCACCCTGGGGAGCTTCAGCGGGCAGCAAGGGGCAGAGTGGTGTGGCTGAAGCAGCCGAGCGCAGCCGGATTCTCCTGATCGGCGGCCCAACAACTCTCCTCCCTCGGCCAAGCCCGATCAGATGCGCACACATACACACACACGCACCCCACACCCTCTTTCTTCAGCCTCCCCATGACCAAATGCACCCGCACCTGTTGCAGGGAGGCTGGAGAAAGAGGGTGTGGGGTGCGTGTGTGTGTGTGCGCATGATTACGCTGAGCAAGTAATCTGCGTGTATGCGTGCGCACACACATACACATACACACACACACACACACTCTTTCCACAACCTTCCCGTGCCTGCTTTCCCTGGCCTCACCACTGCTGGGCAAACAATCTCAGGATCAAGTAAGGAGGCAGGAACCTGGACTGCGGTGCTGCTTCTGCTGCTGGGCTCGCACGTGGCAACTGGGCTTCCAGTTGCTGCGCTGATAGGGCCTCTTCCGGGCTGCCTCCAATGGCAAGTCCGGCTCCAGTCCTCCTTCCTGTCTTCCTGTCCTCCTTCCCGCCAGGTTTAAAAAAGGGACAAAATTGAGATTTTGATCAAAACGACGGGACGGTTGAAAAATGCTAAAATAACGGGACTGTCCCGTTCAAAACGGGACATATGGTCACCCTAGGTCTAATTATCAGCATGTCTGTTGCTGCTGTGGAACAATTTGGACATGTCTATAAACAAAAGTGCTCAGCAACTCAGAAACTGAAGATGGGTCTGCGAAAGCAGAGCTGATGACTGCAGCAAAGACCAAGGAACTGGTCAGTAGACCAGTTCCTTGGAACCTCTCTGGATAAGGAGAAGACAGAAGATTGCTCACATGTGCTCCGGATGGCTGCTTCTCGCAAGGAGATCGGAAAACAGCAGTTTTCCATGGGTTTGAGTGCCAGGAGACAATGGGATTAGCCATCTTGCTCACAACCATGGTGGAGACTTTTAAAGGACACTAAGATCACAGACCTCACTTTCTAATCACTTTTGGAAATGGCTCATTAACTACTTTGAAGCTATTAGAGACCTTCAGAACCAGAAGTTTGAAAACGCTGGGTGAGTTGCCTTCAATCCTGAATGAAAGAAAATTTTAATCATAAACTTAAGAATTTAAATAATCTGAAATAAACAGCAAAAAGCTAAATAAGATTGTCTCATTATTTTAACTTAGTCTGTGATTTTTCTAATGTGGGAATCGAAGTGAACTCGTTAATCCACATCTCAATTATTATGTTATCTAGAGTTTTCAAATGTTGGGCAATTATTATTTTAGATGCTTAAAATTAAATAGACAATAAATTCCACATTTTTAAGCTTGAGGTTTGGTCCTGTAAATAAATGCAGTAAGCCCAACTCTGGGTAGCATTCAATTCTTTGTTTAGTAATGGTGTTTATCACCCAAAAAATGTATGCCCAAAGGGTATAGCTTTATCGAATGACTACCACAAATGAAAGAATGACCCCTTTCTTTGACAACCTCTCCAATATTTGGAAGAAAAAAATCTATCTATCTATCTATCTATCTATCTATCTATCTATCTATCTATCATCTATCTATCTATCTATCTATCTATCTATCTATCTATCTATCTATCTATCTATCATATATCTATCCATCCCTTCTCACCCCTCTGGGTGGTATATCTCTTCCTCAATCTCGGGTCTTCTACCATAGGCCTGGGAGTTTGAGGGTTCTGCGCAGTATCTTAGCTGTTCCTAGCACTGCACTCTTCTGGACAGAGAGCTCTGATGTTGCTCCTGGGATCTTTTGGAGCCACTCTCCCAGCTTGGGAGTCACAGCTCTGAATGCTCCTACCACCACTGGGACCACATTGGCCTTCACTTTCCACATCCTCTCTAGTTCCTCCTTCAGGCCCTTGCATTTCTTCAGCTTCTCATACTCCGTCCTGATGTTGCTGTCACTTGGCACCACTACATCTATCACCACCGCTGTCTTCTGGACCTTGTCTACTACCACAATGTCTAGTTCATTATCCACTACCTGCCTGTCCATCTGGATCTAGAAGTCCGACATGATCTTAGCCCTGTTATTCTCCATGACCTTCTTTGGAATCTCCCATCTGGACTTGGGAGGGTCTAGTCCATACGCTGTGCAGATGTTCCTGTACACAATGCCAGCTACTTGGTTCTACCGTTCAGTGTATGCTGTTCCTGCCTGCATCTTACACCCTGCCACTATGTGTTGGACTGTCTCTGAGGCCTCTCTGCACAGTCTGCACCTTGGGTCCTGTCTAGTGTGGTAGGCCCCTGCTTCTATGGATCTGGTGTTTAGTGCCTGTTCTTGTTCTGCTATGATCAGTGCCTCAGTGCTGTCTTTTAGTCCAGCCCTTTCCAGCCACTGGTAGGATTTCCCAATGTTAGCCACCTCAGCTATGTGTCGATGGTACATCCCATGCAGGGTCTTGTCTTCCCATGGCATTTCCTCTGCTTGATCTTCCTTCCATGCCTGCTGCTGCTTCAGGCATTCTCTCAACAGCTCATCTTTAGGTGCCATCTTACTGATGTACTCCTGGATGCTCTGGGTCTCATCTAGGACAGTGGCTTTGACACTCACCAGACCCCACCCACCCTCTTTCCGGCTGGTGTACAGTCTCTGGATGTTGGACTTGGGGTGGAAGCCTCTGTACGTTGTGAGGAGCTTCCGGGTCTTCACATCAGCAGCCTCCATGTCCTCCTTTGGCCAGCTCACTATACCGGCAGGGTATCTGATGACTGCCAGGGCATACATGCTCATGGCGTAGATCTTGTTCTTCCCATTGAGCTGACTCTTCAGTACCTGTCTTATCCCTTGGTGGTACTTGGATGTTGCTGTTAGCGTTATTCTATGTAGAATTCATGCGAATGGATTCCTTCACTAGCTTTGTGAAGACAGTATTTTTCCATACACTGTTCCCAAAACAGTACCAGTAAACACCAGGTGTGTGACCTTCTATAGCCAAAACAATGTATCACGTGAGGTAGCGATATCGGCCCAGAAATACTTTATCTCATGGGAACAATGTCCCGAAGGGAAGACAATGTGCAACACTGCCATCTCATGGCGGTTTATAGTAAGTACATCCTTTAATGCATTGTCAGTTTGGAAATGTCCTGACCCACAAATAGCCAATCAGAATGCTGAAACAAGTGTATATCTCAGCTATGAACTATGGGTCTGTATTCCTTCTTTTTCTTGACTTCTATCTGTCATGTTGCCATGTACTCTGTTCCTGAACTGTAACTATGCCTGGCCTTTGTATGGGCCATGATTTTCCTTCACATCTGCTGATGAAACTCTGCGTATGCTTTGTTGTTGTTTTTTCCTTTTGCAATAATGTACTATATATCCATTATTGCCTTATGCTACAATAAAATATTGTGAGCCCTACACGTTGTTTGGATTACTCTGCGCCTGGAACCCCATAAGGCCAGCAATATCCCACAGTTGCTGTCTTCCTTGCCTCCTCATTGTGGTTTCCATGTGACTGTGGCATACCAAGGTACTTGTAGCTGATCTTTATGTCTGCTATGTGGCCTGCTGGTAGTTCCACCCCATCAGTCTTAACTACCTTCCCTCTCTTTACTACCATCCGGCCACACTTCTCTAGTCCGAATGACATCCCAATGTCCTCACTGTAGATCCATGTCAGGTGGATCAGTGAGTCGATGTCTCGTTCACTCTTAGCATACAGCTTGATGTCATCCATGTAGAGGAGGTGGCTGATGGTAGTTCTGCTTGAACTTGTATCCGTACCCAGTTCTTGTGATAATCTGACTGACGGGGTTCAAGCCCATGCAGAACAGCAGTGGGGACAGTGCATCACCTTGATATATGCTGCACTTGATGGCCACTTGTGTGAGCTGTCTTGAGTTGACTTCCAGCGTTGTCTTCCACAGTCCCATTGAGTTCTTGAGGCCTTCCTGAGTGTCCTGTTGACTTTGTATAGTGCCAGGCATTCACAGATCCATGTATGTGTCATTGAGTCATAGGCTTTCCTGTAGTCAATCCAGGCTGTGCTCAGATTGGTCTGTCTAGACCTTGAGTCTCAGGTGACTGCTCTATCTATGAGCAAGTGGTGTTTGGAGCCTCTGGTGTTATTCCCAATGCCCTTCTGAGCTGTGCTCATGTACTGGCCCATATGGTCCTGCAGCATGGTGGCTATGATAAGACTTTCCATGTTGTGGGGAGGCAGATTATTGGCCGGTAGTTGGATGGTGTTGTTCCCTTGTTGGGGTCTTTCATGATCAGCACTGTCCTACCTTGTGTTAGCCAGTCTGGGTGGGAGCCTGCTGCTAGCAGCTGGTTCATCTCTGCTGCTAGGCGTTCATGCACTGCTGTTAGTTTCTTTAGCCAGTAGGTGTGGATCATGTCCAGGCCAGGTGCTATCCAGCTCTTCATGTTCTTGACCTGCTGTTGGACATCTGCTACTGTGATGGTGACTGGTTCCTGCTCTGGGATATTTCTGTGGTCTGCTATCAGGACCTGCAGCCACTTTGCACTGGTGTTATGTGTCTTCTCTTTCTCCCATATGTTCTTCCAGTACCGTTCCATTTCTGCTGTTGGTGGCTCTGCTGTTACTGTGTTGTTGCACTGCAGCTGGGAGTACACCTTGGGTGGTTCTTTGGTGAACAAGGCATTTATCTTCTTGGCCTCTGCTTCTCTAGTGTATCTCCTTAGCCTGGTAGCCAGTGCTGTGAGCCTTTGTTTAGCAGTCTCTTGGGCTTCAGATGGAGTCAGGCCCTTGTATTTTTCAGTAGCCGAGTCTTATCCTTAATCTCCACATCCTTCTATTGTTCCACCATCTGACTAACTTCTCTCCGAGTTGCCTTGATCTTAGCCTCCAACCTCATTTTCCAGGGGGTGTATGTACTGCTGTTCTTCTTTATCATGTAGCCAAGCATCTCCAGGATTACAGTGGCTGCAGTTCATTGGTTTGAGTTATGGTGGTAGTTGGGATTGTCATGAGGGCTCTGTTACCATCTTCTAGCATACTATCTGATGGTACTTCTCCACTGAGCCTTGGTAATCGGTCTCGAGAGTTGACTGTAGCTAGTTTATCCATGATCTTTTGCCTCATATCAGCTGCTGTGCTCTGTAATGGAGAGGGTGGCAGTGATGTTCCAGCTTCAGGTGTTGGCTGCACCTCCAGTTGTTCTTGCGGGTCTTCTTGAGTCTGGGATATAATATGTAGTTGGTCTTATTGTATTTTTATGATTTAACAAAATTTGAGTCAGAAGATATTTTCTGCTAACTTGGAAACAAGGTTTTGGATCACAAGGTTATGGTTACAGTATGGTTACCATGGTAGCTAATTGTTCTGACCTATATGTAAAAAGGGTATATTAACATGTTCTTTGTGTTGTAAAGGAGCGTGGTGGCTCAGTGGGTAAGACGCCAGGCTTGTTGATCGGAAGATTGCAAGTTCGGAGGTTCGAATCCCTAGCCCTGCGTGCAGAGTGAGCTCCTGCACTAGCTCCAGCTCTTGCCAACCTAGCAATTTGAAAGCATGCAAATGCAAGTAGATTAATAGGTACCACTTCGGTGGGTAGGTAACAGCGTTCCGCGTGTGTCATGCGGCCACATGACCGTGGAAGCGTCTTCGGACAACGCTGGCTCTTTGGCTAACAAACGGAGATGAGCACCGGCCCCTAGAGTCGGACACGACTGCACAAATGTGCGGGGGGAACCTTTACCTTTACCTTTGTGTTGTAAAGTGTGCCTTGCCTTGCTCTTTTGTACTTATTATTCTCTGCTTTGTAGCTGAAGCTATCTCTCTGTGAGTATGTGAGACAAAAATCTGTAATTATGTTTTTATTAATATATATATATATATATATATATATATATATGTGTGTGTGTGTGTGTGTGTGTGTATACATATATATATATATGTATGTATGTATGTATGTATGTATGTATGTTTGCTGAAAAAGTCTTTTGTCTTTATTGATCTATCAATTGCTAAGCACTTCTGGAATATTTTAAAACACCAATAGGTCTATCTCAAGTTGTGAGAGCAGCTTCCTCTTTACTATGTCGAAGCTTTGGGTAACTAGCTGTTTCTCAGTTAGTGTGGATGCAGGTCTTCTGTCCATCCATAGTTCCCTCATATGTTCATATACCCCCTCTCATTAGGTCTACTTTTGTACTAGCATTCCATCAATTCCAGGTTCTCTTGTCTCGTCCATGTATGATTTGTTCCAGTAGCCCACTTATCATCAGATTGTCCTGGTTCCCCAACATCTGACGCGGATCTTGTTAATCTGGATGACTCTCTAGTTCATGTCACTCTCATATTTTGAGGTAGGCAGGTGAAGTGTTAGGGGGTCTTGCCCAAGGACCTCTACTGGTATGGTAGGTACAGCCGGGATTTGAACCCCGGTCTCCTGCTCCAAAGGTGACACTCTAACCACTACGCTTCAGCTACAAGTGATTTTTTTATATGCCAATCTGACTGGAGTCAAGTGCCAGTGATATATAATCTTCTTGCACTGAAGCTGAGGTCCTGCCAATTTATCTCCACCATGGGATGGATATCCTATTCCTAATTGCTGTAATAACATAGACATTTTTTTAGATTGTTTCTTTTGGTTGTTCTAAATAGTTAAGTATTACATTCTCAAAATTGGTGTAAGGCCATGTTGCTGAAGCTCTAACTTTTCTATTGCCCAAGAGAGATTTGAGTTGATATCAGAAGAACAATCCTCTTCTTGGGTCACTGCCTTGTCATGGTGAAGGGCCTTGCATAACTCAATGAAGCCATGAACTATGCTGTGCAGGGCCACCCAAGATGGATAGGTCATGGCAGAGAGTTCTGACAAAACGTGGTCGACTGGAGAAGGAAATGGCAACCCACTACAGTATCCTTGCCAAGAAAACCCCATGGACAGTATCAAAAGGCTAAAAGATATGATTCCAGAAGATGAGCCCCTCAGGTTGGAAGACAATCTTACTCTGCTACGAGTGATCACCAATGATGATGAATATGCTACTGGGGAAGAGCAGAGGGAATTTCCAAGTAGCTCCAGAAAGAGTGAAGCGGCTGGGCCGAAGTTGAAAGGACGCTCAGTTGTGGATGTGTCTGGTAGTGAAAGGAAAGTCCGATGCTGTAAAGAACAATATTGCATAGGAACCTGGAATGTAAGATCAATGAATCAAGTTAAGCTGGAGGTGGTCAAACATGAGATGACAAGATTGAACATCGACATCTTGGGAATCAGCGAACTAAAATGGACAGGAATGGGCGAATTTAATTCAGGAGACCATTATATATACTACTGTGGGCAAGAATCCCTTAGAAGAAATGGAGTAGCCTTCATAGTCAATAAAAGAGTGGGAAAGGCAGTACTGGGGTACAACCTCAAAAACGATAGAATGATCTCAGTTCGAATCCAAGGCAAACCATTCAACATCACAGTAATCCAAGTCTATGCCCCAGCCACTGATGCCGAAGAAGCTGAAGTTGACCAGTTCTATGAAGACCTACAACACCTTTTAGAACTAACACCAAAAAAGATGTCCTTTTCATCATAGGGGATTGGAATGCTAAAGTAGGAAGTCAAGAAATAACTGGAATAACAGGCAAGTCTGGCCTTGCAGTACAAAATGAAGCAGGGCAAAGGCTAATAGAGTTTTGTCAAGAGAACACGCTGGTCATAGCAAACACTCTTTTCCAAAAACACAAGAGACGACTCTACACATGGACATCACCAGATGGTCAATACTGAAATCAGATTGATTATGTACTTTGCAGCCAAAGATGGAGAAGTTCTATACAGTTAGTAAAAACAAGACCTGGAGCTGACTGTGGCTCAGATCATGACTTCTTATTGCAAAATTTTGGCTTAAATTGAAGAATGTTTGGGAAAACTACTAGACCATTCATTTATGACCTAAATCATATCCCTTATGAATATACAGTGGAGGTGATGAATAGATTTAAAGGATTAGATCTGGTAGACAGAGTGCCTGAAGAACTATGGATGGAGGTTCGTAACATTGTACAGGAGGCAACAACTAAAATCATCCCAAAGAAAAAGAAATGCAAGAAAGCAAAGTGGCTGTCTGATGAGGCTTTACAAATAGCTGAGGAAAAAAGGGAAGTGAAAAGCAAAGGAGAAAGGGAAAGATATAACCAACTGAATGCAGATTTCCAGAGAATAGCAGGGAGAGATAAGAAGGCCTTCTTAAATGAACAATGCAAAGAAATCAAGGGAAACAATAGAATGAGGAAGACTAGAGATCTCTTCAAGAAAATCGGAGATATCAAGGGAATGTTTTGTGCAAAGATGGGCATGATAAAGGACAAAGAAGACAGTGACCTAACAGAAGCAGAAGAGATTAAGAAGAGGTGGAAAGAATACACAGAAGAACTATACAAGAAAGTTCTTAATGTCCCTGATAATCACGATCGTGTGGTCGCTGACCTTGAGCCCGACATCCTAGAGAGTGAAGTCAAGTGGGCCTTAGGAAGCATTACTAACAACAAAGCTAGCGGAGAAGACAGTATTCCAGCTGAGCTATTTAAAATCCTAAAGGATGATGCTGTTAAAGTGCTGCACTCAATATGCCAACAAATTTGGAAAACTCAACGGTGGCCACAGGATTGGAAAAGGTCAGTTTACGTTCCAATTCCAAAGAAAGGCAATGCCAAAGAATGTTCAAACTACCGTACAATTGCGCTCATTTCACATGTTAGCAAGGTTATGCTCAAAATCCTACAAGCTAGGCTTCAGCAGTATGTGAAATGAGAACTATCAGAAGTACAAGCTGGGTTTCGAAGAAGAAGAGGAACTAGAGATCAGATTGCCAACATTCTCTGGATCATGGAGAAATCAAGAGAGTTCCAGAAAAACATCTACTTCTGCTTCATTGACTATGCTAAATCCATTGATTGTGTGGATCACAACAAACTGTGGCAAATTCTTAAAGAAATGGGAGTACCAGACCACACTACCTCTGTCCTGAGAAACCTGTACGCAGGTCAAGAAGCAACAGTTAGAACCAGACATGGAACAACCGATTGGTTCAAAATTGGGAAAGGAGTACGACAAGGCTGCATATTATCACCCTGCTTATTTAACTTATATGCAGAGTACATCATGAGAAATGCCGGGCTGTATGAATCACAAGCCAGAGTTAAGATTGCTGGGAGAAATATCAACAACCTCAGATATGCAGACGATACCACCCTAATGGCAGAAAGTGAAGAGGAACTAAAGAGCCTCTTGATGAGGGTGAAAGAGGGGAGTGCAAAAGCTAGCTTGAAATTCAACATTAAAAAAACTCAGATCATGGCATCTGGTCCCATCTCTTCCTGGCAAATAGAAGGGGAAGAAATGGAAGCAGTGAGTGACAGATTTTATTTTCTTGGACTCCAAGATCACTGCAGACGGTGACTGTAGCGATGAAATTAAAAGACGCTTGCTCCTTGGGAGGAAAGCTATGGCAAACATAGACAACATATTAAGAAGCAGAGAAATAGCCTTGCCGACAAAGGTCTGTATAATCAAAGCTATGGTTTTTCCAGTAGTAATGTATGGCTGTGAGACTTGGGCCATAAGGAAGGCTGAGCGCTGAGGAATTGATGCTTTTGAACTGTGGTGCTGGAGAAGACTCTTGAGAGTCCCTTGGACTGCAAGGAGGTCAAATCAGTCAATCCTAAAGGAAATCAACCCTGACTGCTCATTGGAAGGACAGATGCTGAAGCTGAAGCTCAAATATTTTGGCCACCTAATGGCTCACTGGAAAAGACCCTGATGCTGGGAAAGACTGAAGGCAAAAGGAGAAGGGGACGGCAGAGGATGAAATGGTTAGATAGCATCACCGATGCAATGAACATGAACTTGAGCAAAGTCTGGGAGACAGTGGAGGACAGGAAGGCCTGGCATGCTATGGTCCATGTGGTCACGAGGAGTCGGACATGACTAAACGACTGAACAACAACAACAACAGAAGAACTATGGTAACGTATCACCTATTCATTGCTCTGTCTGATCTTTATTGGGAGGTTCCCTATTACTGTAAATGTTTTTTAGTATTTAAAGACTGCATTCTCTCAAAACTTTCATGTTAGCCAAACTTTAATGATTATTTATTTATTATTTATATATTATTTTTATTTTATTATATTTAGATTATCCTGATCTATATGTTATTAAAGGAGTTAAAGAAGCAGTATCCTTTATCAAGGCTGTGTATTTACTCTTCAAAACTTGAAGCATCATTTTAGTGAAAACATTTTCAATCTTTTGATTCTAGAAAAATATTTTGGCTTAAAAAACCATTGATTTATAAAATTGTTTGGCTCTAACATAGTTTAAATTTGGATCCATTGTTTAGAAGAGTCTTCCATAATGAATGGAATAATATGCCCTAACTGTGCCATTTGACAGTATATTTACAAATTGGGCATGCCCCAGCCTCCCTGTTTCTGAGTTCTATATAAAATCCTTTTATTTATTCTCATTTTTTTTTGCATGAAAGCAGAAGCTTTCTATTTAGTTAGTTATTTAGTTAGTTAGTTAGTTAGTTATTTTGCCAATGTCTTAAAGCCTGTTCTGGAATTTCCACTGGGAAGAACTGAAATAGAAATTTGAGCCTTGCAAGGATATTCATTTTTACCACTTCAATTTGTCCTAAAATGTTGAAATGTTTTGAATCCAGTTTTTCATTTCCCTGTTTAATTTCTTCCATGTTCATATATAATTATTAATAAACAATAATTATTTTAGTAATAGTGATGCCTATATATTTTGAAGATTTATATACTATTGGGATCCCTAGACCTATAGAAATTTCCTTTTGAATTTTTGGGTGTGTGTGAAAAACCATCAAATGTGATTTGTGAAAATTATCTATAGATCATATAAAATTATTAAATAAATAAACTTAAAAACAAAACAAAAAAAGGAATATTGGGCAAATGAGAGATGCTCACGAAGAGTCGGACATGACTAAAGGACTGAACAAAAACAACATCCTAGGCTGATATTTCTAAACTTTGAAGAATATTCTATAATACAGAGAAGTGTCTCCCTCCTGGTAATATGAAAAAAAAAAAAGACTTCAAAAATATTCAGGTGGGCAGGATTTATTCACCACTTTCTATATATTTTCTGAACTTTGTTGCCAGTTAAGTGACATACTTTGGAGGTTTGCAGTTTAGAAATGGAAACTAGACTGGCATGGGTTTTTCATTGCCCAAGAAGATAAAAACTACTGACGCAATATTCTCCTATCTATATTTGTCACATTTATATCCCACCCATCTCCCCCACAAGGAGGGACCCTGGGTGGTTCTATAGTCTTTTGAATAAAGAGTGTCCCTTAAGGAAGGAAAGAGGGAATGGCCAGCAATTATGGTTTCATATCTCAAATCCTTTTTGCTCTGAAGGAAGCTTCAGGCAGTCTGATTATGTGAAGTGAAAGGGGAAAAGGACTTGTAACATCACACAAGATTTGATTCATACTGTGCATGTCTCCTGAGCAGGAGCCTTTGGTGTATTGTTATTGTGTCACAGTACTTACTGTTTTCTTTTTCTTTTTCCCTGTATTGCAGTTTCTCTAGTCTATCTGATGCTCACTTACAGTGGCAGAATACAGTTATTAGCCATTTTTACAAGCCAAGAATACTGTTAACTGTCTCCCTAATGACACATTGGAAACAAGATCATGGGAGTGATGCTCCAATCTTTCCTGAACTGTGGCTGTATGCTAGAGTGACAGACATGTCCCACAGTAGTAAGTCACCATGCCAATGAACTGATACAAATCAAGTGAATATGCATGAAGATCCTTAAGCACCACAGTGAGGACTAAGATTGAATATAGGCATGTACATTAGATTTCTGAAGTGCTAAAATGAAACTCCATAAAACATTAAGGTTGCTCTGGAAAATTGGCAGGCAATCTGCCATATCATCTGGTAGATAAAAGATGCTCTCATATTCACTACTGTCATCTATGCAGTAGCTACTGAAATACAGATACAGAATACTGAATCTGTTTGGTAGCTGGTGATAGTCTATAACTATATAGTGGTGTCAGACTTGATACCAGGGACAGAAATATAGATTCTTCAGAGAACTGACCTCACATTCAGTAACAGCAGAATCTAATCAGACTTCACATGATTACTGTCGTGTGTAGATGCAGAAATAACACGCCGAGGCCAGGAATCTAGTCTCTAGTGTTTATTGCATACCTACAAGCAGAAATCCTGCTAAACTAACAGTGCCTGAAGATTCCCAAGTATATCAGCTCAACCTAGGGTGGAGCTTTCTTCTGACGTTTGGGGAAATAGGCTAGGCTCTCTGAGCTGCGTGCTCGCTTCTTATCCAGTGCTCCGCCCTCCTCTCTGCTTCCCCTGACAATTACTGTATATTAGTTGCTTTATTGCAGACAAGGAATAATCTGCATAAGGCTTGATTCCTGTGTTCTACAGTAGGAGATAGACATACAGACATCTCCAGGGTTTAAATCCTAGGCCTTTCCCTCTTGGACTTTTGAGTCAACAGATTTTTGGCTCTTCTCTTTCCAGCCTTGAAAGTTGTAGATGTTGGTTCCGTATGAATCATTAGTTCTTACTTCACCAGTGTCAGTCCTTAAAGAGGAGGAATGAGGGATGGTATGAAAAAAAAGCTGCCAATGGAGAAATATTATTTTAAAGTACATAGGCATTTACCCTATGAAAAGAAAAGAAAAAAAAGAATACTACTCCATGTATGAACACTCAAATTAAACCTTGTTTTATATCTTTGCCCCAAATCTTTCAACCACATAGGCTAAAACTGATGTATCATATTACCAAAAAGATGAGAGAGTTAAAAAAAAAGAATGTTGAAACTAAACCAGATCTAGTAATAGATTATATGAAGGTTGAAATGTGAATAATTCTCCTCTAAAAGAAACTCTTTTCTCTGTATCTGTCTGGTTCCCTAGCTTGAAAAAGCAGCCCTGAGGAATTCCCCATCAACCTCAAGCTATGTTCTTGTCCATATATATTTATCTCTTTCACATCCTGCTATTGAGGCCAGCAAAATCGCCTGACTGCTGCTTGTTGATCTCCTTCAAAGATTAACAATGTTGAGTATGGGGAAAGATCCCAAGGACAGTTGGACTGGGAAGTAAACAAAGAGAAGAAGGAGAAGTGGTTGAAGGAGAAGCCCTTGGCCCACAGCTGTAGGACTCAGTACTATAATACTGGATTAGAGGAATGAGGTCCAAGACCAATGGGAAGAAAGGACTTCTAAGTGTGGCATAGATTTAAAGACCAAGACCAACACCTTCAACTGTGGGAAGCAATTGGCAGCCAGTACAGATCTCTCAATACAAGCTGGACTTTTTCCACTGGCTAACAGCCTGGCTGCCACATTTTGCACCAGTTGCCATTTCTGGATACCTCAAATGTCATGTTCAGTATTGTAGCTTGAATCATGTCAACTGGATTTCTATTTTCTCAGTGGAAACGTTTCGCTCCTTATCCAAGAAGCTTCTTCAGACTGAAGAAGCTTCTTGGATAAGGAGCGAAACATTTCCACTGAGAAAATAGAAATCCAGTTGACATGATTCAAGCTATAGACTGTTCCACCTGGATGACTGAGAACCTTCATCGACATGTTCAGTATTAAACTCCAAACAGATTCTCTTCCTTTTGGCTACAGGAATAGTTTGAAAATTAAAAGGAACAGGTTGTCTCAATTACATAGCTTAGTAGTTAGTGCCTTCAGCTTCCTAATAGTCTTCAATTATGCAGTACTATGGAGTTTTACTCCAACATGTCTGTAGTTATGTAAAATAAATATTGAACATTCACTCTGTTGAAAGTGCATAAACTCTTATTTTATTCTGGGTTCTCTATTTTCATCCTTATAATATTGTAGGGATATTCTGACTTAAAATTTATGTAATAGTACTTTTTAAACATTTGCATATTCACTGTGTTGTTGGAATAACTGGAATGTGTAAACAGGACTTTTATTTTCTCTTTCAGCAGGATCCTTCTTTTACTTTGAAATCCCGCTGTCACTGAGCAAAGTGTAAACCACTCAATGGTTTCCTTGGCATAATTGATGTTGACGAGCATGACTTAGTGTGATTTCTTTCTCTGTTCACTTTTTATATGGATGGTGAGTTGCCAAGCACCTTGTATTTTCCTTGAAAATTGTGGAGAGAGGGCTGCCAAGAACCATGCTATTATCATGATGTCATACTTATCAGGCTCTGCTTTGACCGTGTTTGTACAGAAATGGAATTGATTTATTTTAAGCTCTTCTACAACCCCACTTATCAAACTTGGCCATGCAGGATACCATTGTTTTAAGTACCAAAGGGGGAGGTAGGGGAAAAAAGAGGGACCCTTGAAAGGTGTTAAGATTTCCCTGTCGTAATCAAAAGTCCACGTATTTGTATATGAAGGGTTGTGAGGTATAAACAAGTACATACAACACTGGTTTTTTACCCAATCTAATATACTGTAAGCTCAGTCCTCTCAACACTTCCTTCACTCTCTCTCAGATATCCCCTTAATAAAGTTAGGAATTTTTATTTTATTTACCTTGTTTTTAATGCTTTTATTGCTTTATCTATGGAAGCCAACTAGAGCTTGGTGGATCAGGGAGCATACAGATTTTGGAAATGAATGAATGAATGAATGAATGAATGAATGAATGAATGAATGAATGAATGAATAAATAAATATTCTTTCTACCCAGACACATCAGGTTACTCGCTCTTTCACATATAAGCCAGCAAGCTGACCTCGAATAGCTAAGCACATGATTATTACTTGAATGGGACACCACCAATGAATACAGGGGTTAAGGCTATACAGGGAAGAAAAGAAATTCAGGAATAAATATCATACCACTTCTGTATGGTTGCTCAAAATCCTATATGGATTTGGCCATGAAGTACCAGGAGTCAACCTTGACTTGAAGGGGAATTTTCCTTACTTTTACACATAAAGCCACTTACGTACATTTATACACATATACATGGCTATTCCCTTACATATGTACACTGAAGCCTACTTAAAGCAGTTGTTCTAGAGCAGTGGGTGCACCTTGAAGCAGCTGCTTTAATTATCTTTTATATTTAATTAATTTAATTTCAATCACGTAATAGAAAAGCAAAGCCCTGGTGAAAGAACAGAACACTCAGAGACTAGGGAAGGGAAATGGATTGGGCACTAAATCAATTTTTCCATACCTGGATTAAATCAATATTGATTAAAATTAAAGGTAAAGGTAAAGGTTCCCCCCGCACATTTGTGCAGTCGTGTCTGACTCTAGGGGCCAGTGCTCATCTCCATTTGTTAGCCGAAGAGCTAGCGTTGTCCGAAGATGCTTCCATGTTCATGTGGCCAGCATGATGCACGCAGAACGCTGTTACCTACCCACCGAAGTGGTACATATTCATCTACTTGCATTTGCATGCTTTTGAATTGCTAGGTTGACAAGAGCTGGGGCTAGTGCAAGAGCTCACTCCGTCACGCGGGACTAGGGATTCAAACCTCCAAACTTGCGATCTTCCGATCAACAAGCCTGGCATCTTACCCGCTGAGCCACCACACCCCTTCATTGATTAAAATTACCCAGTCCCTAATGGGGAAATCTAGGCTGGAAAATTGTCTGCTTGACTACTGTAAAGTGCTCACACCACATCTGGAAGATTAAACCACTCTCATTTATTTGGAAATGGACACCAGCTAGGCAAGTCTTAGGAAAGTAGCTGACATACTATATACAGATGTTACCTAGTTACAAACTCCAAACCTGGCTGCTCACAAAATGGGGCTGTGGTCCTGAACTATAAGCATTTGCTGCATATTCTAAATCTTGTATTTATTTTATCTGTATTCTATATATAATTTCTGCCTCTGTATCCCCCCTCATCCCAATCCAAAATTTTTTGCTAAAGCTTTAATAACCTTTTCTCTAATCTCTTCACCAGAATCCTCTGGGGTTGCTCTAAATCTCAAACAAAATTCTTTCTCTTTCAATTCCAATAGAACCAGATTATCTAGTTCTCTTTCCAACTCTCTATAACTTTTGCTTCTGAAAGGCCTTGAAGGTACAGGAAATGATTCAAGAAAGCATTTGGGGACAATGAGGACTGATCTACTCTATTAGAGAATATTGTTTGTTTATCATGATTCTAATTTAATGGATTTTTGTTGCCTGGTGGAACCGAATAGCATATCAGCCAAAAGAGAAAAAGAAAAGTTGCTATCTCTCAGCCCAAGCAGAGCTGTTGTGTGGACAATATGGAGGGAGGATGGAGTGTTATGCACACTGCCTTGAACTACTGCAAAATAGGACATACATCCATTTAATAATTAGATAATAATAAAGCAATGAAAAAGAGAGAAAAGGAGGAGGGGAAGTATGTAAGTATTTTTCCCCTTCATTCCTAAGATTTCTAGTTTTATTAATGCCAGAAAGTTTCTTGCTCTTGTTTTTAAATACAACTATTTAAATTTGTTGAAAAATATTTTAAAGGATCAGTTACAATTTCATACAAAAGTTTGAAGAGCATTAAAATAAATCTCCAGAGAAAAAGAAGGGATTCAATATTAAATCTTGTCTACCCAAATCAAATCACTGCCTGACACTGATAACACAATTCTCCTGAGTATACAGTACTTTAAATTGGTTGTATATTAATATGCCTGCTGGCTCCTTCCTGGGGGAAAAAGCATGGTGGGAGTCAGCAAATAACAAATCTTACACAGCCATGATAATATATGTATGCATAAATTCAGCCATGTTCTATGTAACTTAGGGCTAAACTATTCAATATATTAAAGATGTAATGCACGATTGCCTTCTGAATTTTATTTATGATAGAGCAAAACTACTGTCTTTGTTTGTGGGGAAGACTTAAATTCACCTCCAGTACTTGTTTTGGATTTTTAAAAAAGGGTAGAGGGGAAAGGGACAATTGGATCTCTGTCCACTTTTTATGCTCTGCATAAAAATATGTCATTACTCTCTTATGTTTAGTGTATGTGGTTTAAGCTAAAGTACTTTGGATTTCCAATATCATATTCACATTTCAAAATTATTCTTTGACAATCACATATGCATCAGATTCATATAGAATTCCTCACTTCACATGTTCAAAGTCCATGCTAATGAGTGTAAGGATGCACCTAATTATACAATTAAGATTCTGAAGCTGTTATCCTGCCATCCTGTCTAAAGCACATTATATAGATTTTCTGTCCTCCAGCAGCTTTTTCTTCTCTTTGGTCAAGCATAAGTAAATTCTCATCCTCATTTTTTGAAGAGTAGAATCATAGGGTTGGAAGGGACCTTGGAGGTCTTCTAGTCCAACCCCCTGCCTAAGCCCAAGGCAGGAATCCTCATACCATCTCGGACAAATGGTTGTCCAATCTTTTTTTGAAAACCTCCAGCGATGGAGCACCCACAACTCCGGGAGGCAAGCTGTTCCACCAGTACACCAAGTACACAGGGCCACAACTAGGGGGGGCAAGCGGGGCATGTGCCCCAGGTGCCGCGCTGGGGGGTGGCTGCCAAAATGACAAAATAGTATTTGTATACTGTTTCCTGGCACGATCACCGATAGGGCACAGCATGCAATGGGGGACCGCCCCACCGGCAGTGATTGGCTGTGGGGCAGCATGGAGACAGGCCAGCTGGCCCGCCCCTTGCCCCGAGGAGGCCAAGCATCTCTCACGTGCGCTCGCCATTGGCCAAGGCCACAGCCAATCCGCATACGCCGAGCACCGCCCCAAATCCCAACCTGCTTCTGTGCAGGCATGCCCTGGCAGCCAAGCCAAGCATTTCTGCAGAGGCACCTCTTCCCGCCCACTGTGCTTGATTCACTGGCACTCGCCACGGAGGGAGGGAGGCGTAGGGTAGTCCTACAACTCTGATGCTCCAGGGGAGCTGCTGCCGTTGCCCGGAGCAGCCCCAGAGACACTGTGCTGAGTGGTGGGCCAGCAGGGGCACTCCCAGGAGGAAGGCAGCATTTCTAGGCCGCACTGGAGCTGCCCCGACACCCTTCCCTGCCCCATTCATGCTGGCCGGTGGGAGCCCTGGCACCCCCAGGGATTGGGGAGGGTCCCCTTCCCCACATCCTGCTATGTTGCTGTTCCCCACGGGGGACGAGGGACTCGACCCTGAGGAGGGGCATCAAATCCATGGGCGGGGCATGGAATCCATGTTTGCCCTGGGTGACACAGACCCTAGTTGTGGCCTGCAAGTACACCAGGATTGTTCACCAAAATCCACAGGAGCACAATTTGGGTTTTACTTAAGATTGATATATATCCCAAATTGGGGATTGTTCTGTGAAAGTAAGACTGAAAAGAAGTGTGCTAAGCAGGGCCTAGTACATCTATTTTCTTTTAACATTCAACAGAGAGCTACAAAGAATTCCTCAAAAGCTGAACATTCTGCCCAGGGAGATAAGTAGCACTCTCTGGCCACAGGGCTAACCTTTCAGATTATGTTAGACTTCGGTTAATGAGCCAGTGGCTCCATTCAAGGGAGGAGACCTCTTCTGGTGTCCTGGTCTTGCATGCAGCATGGCTTCCATGGAGAAACAGCAATGGTGGGGTTTCAGGGCAAACTCTTCAGGATAGAGCAGCAGAGCTGGTTGCCACAGTGTTGAGGCTACTAGATCTGGGCTGCAACAATCTTTACAGCTACTTCTTGTTGTTCAGTCGTTTAGTCGTGTCCGACTCTTCGTGACCTCATGGACCATAGCACGCCAGGCTTTCCTGTCCTCCACTGTCTCCCAGAGTTTACTCAAATTCACATTCATTACATCAACTACATTACAGCTACTAGGTGCCAGCAAAGAAATTTTGCTCTATATCTGTAACACCCTAGTTGGTACACAGTGAGGCCATCTGCTATGCTTGCCTGCAACTCTCTCTGGCCTGCTGCTCAACCCTCAGCCCATCATGCAGGGTACTACAGATACCTACATTCTTCTATGGACATCACCACCATCCATGCCTTGGTTGTATTTAGCATTTTGCCTCCTCCAAGTGACATCACTGTGTCATTGCCATGATGCCTATATCCCTGGAAGACCACTTTAAAAAAGCATTGAAATCATGGTCCCTAGCTCCCCCCCCCCAAGTGTTATATTTGTCTTAAATTAATTACAAGTCATTTTAAAAAAAGTCATTTAATTTATTATTCAGTTCATAGCCAAGACAGCTTTTACACAGCTTTTTGTTGTGTGCCAATTGCTCCCATTTCTGGATCAGGAGGCATTATTCATAGTAATGTATGCCTTGGTCCAAATGGACTACTGCAATGTGCTCTATATGGGGCTACACTTGAAGACCACTTGGAAGCTGCAGTTGGTCTATAATGCAGTGGCATAGGCAATTATGGGAACACCTTGGTACATCCATGTTACATCTTTGCCAGTTCTTCAAAATGAGAAATTATCATGGTGATAGTGCCCTGGAGAGAAGCCTGAAGACAGGTGAAAAAGTTAAGTCTTCACTGGAAAATATTCTCCATCTATCCTTTATTGTGGATTCTTGGTCACTTTGCAATCAGACATACAGATTTGCTGCCCCAGCATATAATTTCTAAGTAAAAGTTTCCCAGTATTCCATGGATAAGAAGATACTTAAATGCATAGAGTACGGTATTAAGCCTGCTACTGTAGACCACCGGTTTTAGCTGGTGGCAGCACCTGGCCAACCATTACTGGGGTCATAAGATAACCAGGATCAATCCTGATTACTGTTTGGATGGGAGACCACTAGGAAATACTTGGAACTTTAGACTGTGGAATTGAAAAACATTCTGAAAGAAGGCTATGGCAGAACACTCTAAAATGCTGCTAAGAATACTAAAAGGATGTACCAATAAAATCACCAGGAGTCAAGCTGGACTTGAAGGAGACTTTACTAATGTAGATCACAAGCTTTTCACATTTAGGTTCACATTTAAGTACAATTCTAATATTTCCAATTAAAAATGCTCAATAGATTTGCTCAAAGAAAAATAATTCATAATTAGCTTTCCTATATCTTTGTCTTTATTGCTCTTTTACTGAGACGTCTCAATACATCTATTTCCATTTGATGTTTTCTTAAATGTGCCTTGGATAAAGTGGATGAAAAGGGGGAATCCAGAAGGAATTTTTAAGACACAACTAGAGTACAGGGAATGCTTAGCACAATTCTCCAAAACAAAACATCTGTAATTTTCAAGACCCCTCTCTCTCCTGAGTGGTTCTTGTAAATCCCAGATCATGTTAGAGGCAATTAGTACAATGAACTACCACAGCAATAACCATGTTCTGCCATCTTACAATTTGGCTGTTTAGCAATCATCATCAAAATCATCATGAATACTCACCTGGAACTATTAGCTCAATTTCCTCTGACACAGAAGTTCCCAACTCATTGGACGCATAGCAGCGATATTTTCCTTGGAAAAAGGATATGTTCCCACGATTTTTAACTACAAATGTTCCTGAATTATTAGATGTAATTATCCGCGAGTCACCCAACAGACCAAATGGTTTCCCATCTTTTGTCCAGTTAAAGCTAAAATGACAAGAGTTTAACATTAATAATTTTGAATATGTATCAATATTGTATAAATTAAATTATACCAGAGATGAATAGCTGATAATCTTAATCATTTATGACTTGCCTTTTCTCACCTAAGCTATGCCTATACCTGAATTAATTATAATCAGTACATATTAGATATATTTCACATAAAATTCACATTCTGATAAAATCAACTGAAATATAGGGATGCAATTTACACTGGGCCACTCAAAACTTCAAGTTAAGGGATGAATATTTCAGTACTTTTTCAGAGTGTATGTATTGAGAGACAAATATGGCATAAAATATAGCATTTAGAAAAGTTCCTTAGAATGTAAGAAGAGAATGCAAGATCAGACCCAATGCTTATCTGTACACTGCACTGTGGGATGATTCTAAACTGGGGATTAGCATAGTGGCCTTCATGATCTTTCCCTTGGTGTCCTTTGGTGACCATGTGAAATCTAGAACTGCTGTTGTTTAATGTTTATGCAACATCTATCTCATTTTCTTTTGAGTTGTTATACATATACTTGTACAAGGACCTCTTCTTCCTCCTCCTCAATGCAGATTATCTGAGAATTGTGCAAATTCTTTGTAAAAGCTTACAAACCTTTGTTTTGCAAAAATTCCTAATAGTGTTCAAAAATCTCCCCCATTTTGCAAGCAACAAATTACGTTGAAAAAGTGAATGATTGAGAGGGAGAAATCAGTGTACCTTAACCTTTTGTTTCTAGAATTCCCTGAAGGAATGACAGATGTGAAACAAATCTTGCTTGATGCAGAGATAGTAGAATCAGAAATATTGGATTAAAAAAAGTGGATTACAAGGCAGAGAAGGCATTTAAAGTGGAAATACAGGCCAAGAGAGTGACCCAGATAAGGATACTTTACTGGATAGACCAAAGAAGCTGGCTGAAGTTTTAAAAATTAAAGGGGAAATACAAATGATAAACCAAGAGAATGACCTGGAAGATGTTTTCTTATTGGATCTACAAAAGAGGCTTGTTAAAGCCTTGAAGAAGCCTTTGTGATGGGACAAAGAAGACTTGAAAAGAGATCAAATCCTATGACAATATTTGAATGAATTAAAGATTAAGATTTTTCAGAAGTAAAAGGAAGGAATAGGAAGGTTTATGTGATCAGGGTTAAAATAAGACATGTTTTTATAAAGTTCTGGCAACCTTTTACAGACTTTTTGCTGACACCAGGATTGAAAAGTTGAGGTCTTCTGCATTTGCTTACAGATAAGTGATGGGTTAAGAGATATGAAGAGCTAACAAACTTGTTTATACTTGTGATGGATTACTCTTTCCTTTTCCTTTTCCTTTTTTTAATTTTTAATTTTTTCCTTTTTACTCTGTCTCTTTGCTTTGCTTTCTTTCTCTGAGTTTAGTTTGTATAATTTTTTATTACTGCAATTAAAATCTTCAAATATATATAGTAAAAAAGAAATAAATATGCAGAGAGTCACAAATTTAGTAAAACTTACATTGGTTGGGGATTCCCTTTAGCTTCACACTTAATTGCAAACTCTTCATCAAAAGGGAAAGCAACCTGATCAGTTGGTTGTGTTGTTATTGTTGGGAGCTGTCGCACTGAAATACACAAAAGTAAAATGATTGAATAAACAAATCAACCATATTTGCTTATGCCCTGACTCTTTATCATAGAGAAAGCCACCCTGACTTTAGCAGGCAATTCCAAAAAATAAGTTCAGCTGCTAAAAATATTCTCCACTGACAAACATGATCCAAATGTGAGATTAAATAAGTAGCCATCATTTTACAGGGGAGTGAGGGTACTGTAGTGGTTAAGGTGTTAGATTGGGACTAGGTACACTTTGAACTTTGGTACTGGAGAAGACGCTTGAGAATAACCAAGATAACCAAGAAAACAAACAAATTAATCCAGAGTTCTCACTTCAGGCACAAATGACCAGGCTCAAATCAGCATATTTGGGGCACATTATGTGAAGACCTAGCTCTCTTGAGAAGTCTGTAATGCTGGGAAAGGTGGAAGGAAAGAGAATAAGAGGACAGATAGCAACAAGATGAATGAACTCAGTTACAGCAGTAATGGGTGCACATTGAAGACCCGAAAGACCAGGTTGGGGACAGATGTCCTGGAGAAAATCTATCTGTGTGGTCAGACACTTGATGACAATGAATCAATCAATCAGGGACACACCCAGGCTCAATCACAGTCACTGGGTGACTTCAGGACAGTCACTATATCTCAGTCCAACTGAACTGACAGGGTTTTTGCTATCAAATAATATGATAGGACTCCATCATATGTACTGCCTTGAGCTCCCAAGGAAAGATGGGTATCTCTCCAATATCTATATCATTTACTTATCTAGACTTTCATTGCCTGATAGAATCATTCTAGAGAAAAAATTTCTTGGTGAACACCAGAAGGTTGAGAAAGTAATGAACAACACAAATATAATATAGAGTATATCCTTGTAATAATGTCTGAACTGCTTTCCAATAACCCCTCTATTCTTAGATATGAGCACATGCTCATATAATAGTGCTTCCAGGGCAAAGTTGCAAAATTCTAAGTGACCACTACATGGCAGTAAAGACATATTAAAATTGCCATCTAGTAGTCATCCAGGTTTGTACAGCCTGCATCTGGTAGCCCTATTGTACAATGCAACAGCCATATTGCAGCACATTTCTAACCCGTCATACGGTAGTTCCTACAATAAAGCAAACAAGTGGAACGTGGAATTAATGGCAATGTTACCACTGGCTATCTAGGATTTGAATTTGTACTTTTTCTTTTCCATAATAATTAAGAGTCAACAGCGGCATTATTATTATTATTATTATTATTATTATTATTATTATTATTATTTTCTAACACTTTCTAGTTTGGAGACAAGAATATAAAACCTGAACCTAAGAAGTAATTTGAAATAAATGGGACTGCTCATAGTTAGAGGACTATAACAGCAATGCTATTCCAAAAAGGTGTAATGCAGTAAGACAGCATATTATCTTTTGGGGAGGGAAGCAGAGTTGAAAAACAGATATTCATGGCAAGCATTTCAGTCATGAATATGTTGTGCTTCCCAAGAGAATCATAAAGCAGAGATCTTGCATAACTTTGGTTTGGTTTGGCTTGATCAGGAGGATTCCCCAGCAGTGCTGTTCAAAACGAATTTCACTGAAGGGAATGAATTCAAAAGAGTTACATCTTAATCTTTTGTAACAGAAAAAAAGAAAAAGAGAGAGAGATTAATTTGAGGAATTAATTTTAACATTAATTATGAAGTTAATAAATTTAGCCGTTCCATTTTCACTCATAGATTCTTATTACATATCTCAACTGCAACTACATTCTCTGCTGAAAGTACATTAATTATCAACTTCAGAGTTTAGTACTATGCTTTTAAAACTTATTTTCTTTTACCATCAGCACTCTGATCCTAAGAAAGACCTGCTTGTCCATTTGTGCTCCATACTGACCAACATTCACTCCCCATAACCTTATCAGTTTTGTATTATGCAATTCTTGATTATTTAAAAAGAGAGAAAGAGAGGGAGGGAGGGATTCCAACATCAAACTTTTTAGCTTGTCCTTGTTTTGGTCAAATATGTCCACTGTTTCAGTCCTTTTCGGATTGTCCATGCTATTAAATTAAATAATTTAAGCAATACACAGTATTGTTTCCTGTGGCTCCGGGAAGTTCAGGCCTTTTCGTTAGATAAATATATTGTTCATGTCTTTCTCTCTCCTTTTATCAGTGAAGTATTTTTTTATCTTATCTGATGTTCAATAAATAAGTAAACATCAAGCTTTCTAGTCCCCTGATCATTCTTATTACTCTTCTCTGAACCTGTTCCAGTTTCTCTGAATCCTTCTTTAAAAGACTACTACTTTAAAATGATTCCACTCTTATGTCTTTGGGCACTAACAGAAGGTGATACCAGGAAACATCAGTTTGGTCTCCCGGGAATTGTCTTGGGAGTCCCAAAGGTTATATTCTCTCTCCCATGTTACATTAACATGAAGGATCATTTGTAGGTTTGGAGTTAACTGCCATCTATATACTGATAACAATCACTTGTACTTTTCCTTTCTTGCAAGCTCAACAGTTGAATGTTTTGAGCGCCTCTGCATATCTCCTTATCGTAAAGGACTGGATGTGGGGAAATGATCTGAAATGGAATTTGGATAAGATGAAGTTGTTGCTGATTCCAGGGCTCCAGGGTTCGGGTGATGTGCCTATTCTTGATGGGGGTTGTACTCTCCCTTAAGGAACACGTTTGCAGTCTGAGATTCTCCTTGATCCACCTCAGATATTGGATAGCCACCCAATAACAATGGCAAGGAGAGCCCTTTATCAGCTTTTGCAGGATAAACAGCTGTGCTTCTGTCTGGAGGGGATGTTCTGGTTTCAGTAATACATGTGCTGGGAACCTTAAGGCTGACTACTACAATGTGGTCTTCATGAAGCAACTCTTGAGGACAGTTTGGAAACTACAGCTAGTCCAGGATGAGTCAGTGTAGGTGGTTAGAAGTGCTTCCACTTTTTTTTTTCTTTATATCTAAATTATATAAAAATCTATTGGAATTGAAAAATAAAGATATAAAAATTAAAAAGTATATGACAAAGTGGGAAGAAAATTTGAATAGAGAAATTAAATACGAAGACTGGCAAAGAATTTGGACGAAAAATATTAAATTTTCTTTAAGTAACAGTCTAAGAGAAAACAACTATAAAATGA
Organism: Charina bottae; assembly: GCA_023362775.1. Classification (NCBI taxonomy): domain Eukaryota; kingdom Metazoa; phylum Chordata; class Lepidosauria; order Squamata; family Charinaidae; genus Charina; species Charina bottae. The sequence continues at coordinate 57,542,775 of JALMGJ010000002.1, read as the reverse complement.
TATTTAGATGGTATTTGCCTCCTGAGAGATTATATAAAATGAAATGCTTAAGATCAAACATATGTTGGAAATGCAAAATAAATGTGGGAACTTTTTATCACATTTGGTGGACATGTCAAAAGACTAAAAAATACTGGGGCAATATTCATGGTAATATATGTAAAATATTCAAAATGGATATGGAAAAAAAATCAGAAACTTTTTTACTGGGAATTATCGACATGAAGATGAACAAGGAACAAAAAAAACTATTATACCATTTGACTACAGCGGCGAGGATTATTTTCGCAAAACACTGGAAAGAAGAAGCTACCCCCTCAATAGAAAAATGGATAATCAAAACGATGGAAATAGCACAGATGGACAGACTGACAATTTTAATAAAACAAAAAGAACTGGGAGATTATGAACTTATATGGAACCCATTTATAGAATTTTTGCAAAAAGAATATAAAATAAAACTATTGTAATGGAAAAATATTAGAAGAGATAAAAAAGATAATATATTAGAATATACTGTATGTACTAGAATACAAGAACAAATGAAAGGTTTAAAATAAAATAAGAGTTAAGATATTTATATATTAAAGAAACATTAATAAAAAGAGGAATACAATAGAAATATAGTAAAAATTAAAACTAAAAGTAAGAAGCTATCTTCAAGAAAGAAACAGGAAGTCGTTTTAAATTAATTGTTTCACGTGATGTGTTGTTATAAGGATTTTGTTGTATAGGGTTATTTAGTTTTGAATGTATGTTTATTAAGTTTGTTATGTACTTTGTTATTCATTTTTATGTTGTTGATGTTGTTGATGTCTTTGTTTGTTTGTTTTTTTTTCTTTTAATAATAAAATTACTTTTTAAAAAAAATTTTTTTAAAAAAGAAGTGCTTCCAGAAAATGACACGCTATGCTTTGTGATGAAATAGTTACATTATTTATTTATAAAGCAGAACTTGTAAATCACCTCCATCTAATGTACAGGAGCAAACTAATGCAAAATTAATACCTCCAAACCTTAAAAAAAGCCAACAAGTCAAGATTATGATAAAAACAAGTCAGAAAATCCCACTAACCCTCAATTTAAGGTGCTAAGTTTGGTGAATAAACCCTTCCATGGCTTAGGCCCAAACTGCCTACAGAACCAGTAAGTCATGTACAACCCTGTACTCTTAAACCTTAAATATGGTGTCCTTTGCTGGTCCCACCATGAATATATTTAACATCTACAGCAAATTCTGGTTATTTTGTGGCCCATGCTGTGGCGAAAAATTACAGAAGTTGGAGTTGCTCCCTCTTTATTACACTTTAGGAAGGGAAGTCTTAAGTCTTCCATTTTACCCAGACCTTTTTAAAGTTTCAAGGCTACAGAGGCTTTAGCATTTACAGGTAGTCCTCACTTACCAACAGTAATTGGGAACAGGAACTCTGTTGCTAAGCAATGTGGTTTTAAGGTGCAATGTCACATAACTGTGCCCACTTATGATAGTAATTCCAGCACCATCGTTAGGCAAATCCCGCATGGTCACAGTATCCTGCTGTCACGTGATCACCATTTGCAACCTCCTGCCAGCTTTCCCATTGACTTTGCTTGTCAGAAGCCAGCAGTGAAGGTTGCAAATGGTGATCATGTGACCGTGAGACAATGCAATGTTATAACTGCGAGACTATTGCCAAGTGTACGAATTGTGATAACATGACTGTAGGGAAGCTGCAATGGTTGGAACCATGAGGACCCATTGTAAGTACCCCTTGTTCAGTACTATCGTAACTGAACTGTCACTGAATGAGTAGATGTTAAACGAGGACTACCTGTAGTTTTAATGTATGTTGTTTAAAGTTCTGAATAGGTTTAGAATTTAAAATGTTATATAGCTATACTTGTAAGCCACCTAGAGCTATTGGAATGGGCAGCATATAAATTTATAAATAAAATGAATACATCAGTTTCATTCTGGTGCTTTCTGTTGATTTCTCTAGTCTATCAAATTTGTTTTGAATTTTATTTCTGTCTTTCAGATATTAGCTATCTCAACCAATTCTATGCAAAAATGTAAATTTGCTAAGCATTCCCTCCACTTCATCATCCAGATCATTCACATTGAAGACAGAAAGCTATGTATCCATTTAATTGCCATGCCATCCACCTCTTATTTAATTAACTTAATAATCAGAATTTGTCAAATGCTTTTCCGAAATAAACATATTCTATGTCTACAGCATTATATGGCCATTTTTCCTCCAGTAGTCCTCCTATTCTTCCTCAAGTAATTGTTTCCTATTGGTTGGTATTAAGTGAAGGATGGCTGATCCTTTGGTGCCTTCCTCTAACTCTTGCAGCAAAAGTTGGCAGAAGGGCAAGAGAGGAATTTCCTGGAAGGACCATGCTTAGAAGGGTTTGTCTCCTAAATAATGTTGGAATAGTTAAATACCCCATCATTCCTCTTTCAAAGAACAGTAGTTTATTTTTGGAAGACATCATCTGCATTTTCTCCTTGCAGGCAATGGTAGGCACCAACAACTATATCATATTCTTCTGCTTATTTTAACTCAGATAGTCTTTGTAATATTGCCAATTTTATTCCCTATGATTTCTAAGAGGATAAACTTATCATATAATGCAATTCCTCCTCCCTTTCAAATATTCCTGTTAATTTTTAAACAAATTATATTGTCTGTTTGCTGTATCCAGTTGCTGTGTAACATAACCCATCAGGTCTTCCTTATATTTGTCTTTATGTATTCAAGTTCATCATGTTTATTTCTCATACTCTGAGCATCTATACTGTTAGTGTTTAGACAGTGTATAGACAGTGAGGACCATGAGATTTAATAATCCAATGACCTTTTTGGTTTTCAATTGCATGGTTTCATAGGACCCATTACTGCAATGGCCATATAATGCATATCATAGTTTCAAATGCCACCATACCAGAAGACAGCAGTGGTGATATATGTAGCGGGGCCAAGTGACAGCAACATCAGGAAGAAGGAGTATGAGAAGCTGGAGAAGTACCAGGGCCTGAAGGAGAAACTAGAGAGGATGTGGAAAGTGAAGGCCAAAGTGGTCCCAGTGGTGATAGGAGCACTCGGGGCTATGACTCCTAAGCTGGGAGAGAGGCTCCAACAGATCCCAGGAGCAACATCAGAGCTCTCTGTCCAGAAGAGTGCAGTGCCAGGAACAGCTAAGATACTGCACAGAACCCTCAAACTCCCAGGTGTCTGATAGAGGACCTGAGATTGAAGAAGATACATACCACCCATAGGGGTGAGAAGGGAATTTTTATGAGGACCAAGGCAGATTCCTGAATGCCCCCAATGCCCCCCAAGAAAAAAAAAGAAGAGACCTGCAGACACATGAACAGAAATTTCTAGCAACACTATTTTTTAATATGCTGCTTGCTGTTATGTCTTATGAACTTTATGAATATGGAAATTCTGGAGGAGAAAATACAGCCATTCTTCTAGTGTCTCAGGTCAATCCTGGAAGTGCATTTTTGAATAGAGAACATTGTGATTCATAACTAAACATGCATGCCTTTTAACACAAGTCCATGTTGTATGTACTTGAGTATAGCCAAGAAAACCACAAAAAAACTGTTCCATCATGTAAAGGTAAAGGTAAAGGTTTTCCCCTGCACAGTCGTGTCCGACTCTAGGGGGTGGTGCTCATCTTCGTTTCTTAGCCAAACAGCCAGTGCTGTCAGAAGACGCTTCCGCGGTCATGTGGCCGGCATGATGCGTGCAGAACACTGTTACCATCCCACCGAAGTGGTACCTATTCATCTACTTGCATTTGCATGCTTTTGAATTGCTAGGTTGGCAAGAGCTGGGGTGAATGCGGGAGCTCACTCCATCATGTGGTGCTTGGGTCTCAAACCGGCGACCTTCCGATCGACATCGCGCCCCTCATATTTCCATCATGCATCTGCTTTAATTTGTGAATATTTATTTTTAAAATTCAGAAAAACTACTTTATTTAAATGCTATTTAAGTAATATTTTAAAACAGACTACCTCCCAAAATACAAACTTCTAAACTAATACATTTAAAAACAACAACCAAGAACTTTATCAAGATATAGGGAGAAAGATCATACTTCCAGAAGCATGAAAGCTGTTGGACAATGAATATAAATCAGACCAATTTGTACCAAAAAAATTTCCAGCCTCCCTATGAGCCACACAGTATGTTTTTCTCTTGATTTGTAATATAACTCAGAGAAACTGAGTATAAACCTGTCACTGGAGTTAAACTGCTTAGAAATTACAAATATACATTATACAGTTGTAGGCTTTTAAAACAGGAAATATTGTTACTTGATCTAAGTCTTGCTGTTGCTCAATATACCTCTGTAGAATCCACTGTTGCCAAATATTGGCATCTTTATTCAAAACCATACAGCCTCAGTAGCAGAATGGATGGACTCACAACTATGCAAATCATCTATTTCATAGATTTACATTCTTTTATTATGCTGAAGAAATTAAAGTGTTGTGAATCTTCACATAACCAAACTATAAAAATGGAAATTGTACCCTGATGAGTAATTGACCATAATAGAATTACCACTTTGTTATAAATTACAGGAATGAATATTAGAGAACTGGCTAGAAAGTCTTTAAACCTAGTGAACTGGAAAACTCACTGCTCAAAGAGAATGTGGTATCTTGCTGCACCATATGGTACCTCTTCGTCTACACCTTCAATGAAACCAGGCTTTGCCTATCTTGTTTATAGCCAAATATAATTCATGTTTATTAAAGCCATTAAAAACCTTCATTAACAGAAATTAAGAATTCAGATGGAAAAATAGGGTCAAAGCACGGCCATGTAATTTGAGGAGATGATTCTAACTAATGGGTAATCTAGAATCCAAATTTGCAATTTATACGAAAATTCAACTACCAACTCTGAAAAGGTAATTCATTTACTTTGAACTCAGCACCAAGAAATTTAATTATTTTCCCACAGCCATTAGAGCTATGCAAATCCTGAACAAATACATCTCTGTGAATGATTAAAGTAGCCATATCGGCTGGGAGCAGCTGATGAAGGTGGCACACAAACCTGGAAAAGTCATGGCTGCTTTAATGATTCAAGGGAATGGGTTTCGTATGCACTCCCACACATTGCAAAGCAAAAGATTTGTCTACCTATAATAGTCACATTCAGGTTTTCTAATAATACTGTTCTCTATCAAGTAATTGTTCTTTGTACACATGTTTGCCCTCTGTACCTAATGATGGCTGTATACATTCAAATTAGACAAAATAGTTTCCTGCTACCCTGGGATGCCTCATTGCTAAGACAGAAAATTGGCTGATATGAAGTTGAAAATGACAACAGCATCCTACTTATAAAGGTACATTAATGTGCTTAGTGAAAACATGGGTGCCTGTCTCTTAGCAGAAATTGAGAAAAGTGCAGCCAGCTCACTGATAGGATCCTTGAGAAATCCCACAAGAATTATTTTGGCACCTTTTTTAACTGAGAAACGTTTATCTTCTATTCTTCATCACTGATTACTCAATTTGGGATACTTTAATTTGGTCAACTTCATAATAAGCATAATCATAATAACTATTGACTGTGTATAAGAACAGATCTGAAGTATATCATATTCTGGTTGACAATGTCTGTAGCTTGAATCATGTCAACTGGATTTCTATTTTCTTAATGGAAACGTTTCGCTCCTTATCCAAGGGGCTTCTTCAGACTGAAGAAGCCCCTTGGATAAGGAGCGAAACGTTTCCATTAAGAAAATAGAAATCCAGTTGACATGATTCAAGCTACAGACAATTCCACCTGGATGACTGAGAACCTTCATAGACATATCTGGTTGACAATGACATTGCAATTAAGAACAATATAAGGGAGGGAGGGAGGCAGGCAGGCAGCCCTGGTAAGCTGAGGAAGTATTAAGTCTTATTTTTATTTTATTTATTTATTTATTTATTTATTTATCCTTCAACTTTTATCACCGCACCATCTCCCCCAAGGGGACTCTGGGCTGTTTACAATACAACAATTAAAATTTATAAATATAACTACAATATAAAATACAATTCTAACCGTTACAATACTAATAAATTAAATATAAAATCCAGTAGGCGATAGATGTTATTTTAAAAGGGCTCTATGGCACCAGCCATCCCCAGGAGGAACTGTTCCCATTCCCATCCCATGCGAGGCGGCAAAACCAGGTCTTTAAATTCTTCCGGAAGGACAGGAGCGATGGGGCCTGCCTCACCTCCGGGGGCAGAATGTTCCAGAGAGTAGGTGCCACCACGGAAAGGTGGTCCGCCTTCTGGACCCCGCCAAATGAAACTCCCTTGACGATGGGGTCCGAAGCATGCCCTCTCTACATGAACGAGTGGGACGGTTTGAAGTTATGGGGATGAGACGGTCCCTCAAGTAGCCTGGTCCCATGCCATGTAGGGCTTTAAAGGTCATAACCAACACCTTGAATTGCACCCAGAAGCACACTGGCACCCAGTGCAGCTGGCGCAGCAGAGGTGTCACATGAGCCGATCTAGGGGCACCAATAACTGCACGCGCAGCCGCATTTTGGAGCAGTTGAAGCTTCCGGATACTCTTCAAGTAGTAGATTTATCATCTGTCTATAGAAAAAAAAATCATCTTAAAAGTTCTCATTAGAGAAACTTGTGAGATTTACATGACAAGCAACAGCAAGTTTTCATTTAACACTAGGTGGGAATGGAACAGGTCTCTAGAACTTCTACACAATCTCATATTAATAAGATAGAATTGATAAAGCAAGATGAATGATATAATTGAAAAGGAAAGTGAAATCTTTTATCTGAAATATGAACAAAACACTACTATTTTAGGAAAATCCAGTCCAATATCCAGATCAATCTATGAAAAAAATACCCATGTTTTTCAGTCTTGCAGTTCTTTTTTCTCTTCACAGAGAAATGTTGTATAAGCTCTCTTTATGGAAATTTATAGTTTTATATATTGCAAGCCACTGAAGTCTTAAATGGCAGCTAAAATATATAATAAATAAATAAATATGCAAAGCAGCAAAACAATTGTTTCATTAAATGTTTTTGACTGTTTTTTTTTTCTGGAATAAATATTCAAAGAAGTATTGGATTATATTATTTCTTGTCACCATTTTTAGATATTCACATTGAGTTTCTCTCTCCGAACTGGATACCAATCAAAATTCCAGTGATCCTCCTGCCTAAATCACAGCAGTAATGACTGATTCATAATATAGGAGAAATAAGAGCAATTTGGTTCTTAATCTACTTTTCTATGTGCTATATGTATATTTTTATGGCTCTACATGAATTGTAAGGAAAGGAAAGCAAACTAGCAATTCTATCACATACAAATTCTCAAGAGGCCACACTAGGAAAAAAAATAAAGCTCAAAATGGAAACAACACATCGGTAGGATTTTATCTGATCACCAGTGGAGGAACATTCAGTAAATAGCTGTAACTTACCAGTAAGAGGGATTTCAATAGCTGCTGCCAAATTTAATACAAAGAGAAACAGGCACACAGAAATCCTTTTTGTTCCTAATGGCATCTCCATCTTTCTTCTGTAAACATGAAGTCCAAACAGACTGAAAGATGCCTTACAATCTTCCTGTTTTGCAGACTGAATACAGTCCCAGAGAGCAAAATCTGGAAATGGAGCAGAGAAAGTCACAGAAATAAACTTAAGGTCCAGCATTAATTATATTAAGAAAATGAAGAAATAGGCAAGATTATAGAAATAGGCTGATCTACTTCTGCATAAATCATAGCAACGTACAGATTGCAATTTATTCTTTTACCCTTCTGTTCTCATGTTCAGAAAGGGAGGGGAAAAACAAAATCAATTACCCCAAACAAATCTAATTACTTTCCTGCTTGTGTACAAGGGGAAAAAAAAAAAAAGAACATGCCTAACATATTTGGCACACTTATAGTAGCTTCTATTATTTTTATTTTTTAAAAAAGAATATAGATTGAAAGCAGTTTACAAAAAGATATTTAGCATGAAATTTCACCTATTTTATTTTTTAATACAGGTTATAATTAAATATTTTACAGTGCCCCCCTCGCCCAACATCCTAGGAGGCACATCTTAGAATTTCACTAACAATTAAACAGCTCCTGATAGAAAATATGCTTTGGTACAAAGGCACATTTACAGTTAATATTGTTGTTTGTCACGGGTGTCTCAAATCGAGCGACAATAATTTAAGGATGATACAAAGACCCCATTATTTTTATAGCCATTGTAAAATAAAATGGAAAAACAGAAGCTGGAAGGGATAAAACAAAATAAGGAACCAAAAGTCTATATTTCATCTTTGGCCACCGCTCAGTGACCAAGGTGGAAACTAGTAGTTTGGCAACCAGCTGCTACACTGATGGGAAGTCAGGTGAGCATTTATCTCAGAAGAAATGTTCTGGATTGTAATTTGTACTTCAGAGAAGCCAGCTATCTTCCGGTTATATCTGACAGAGGAAAGGCAGTCAGCCAGGAAGCGACACTTAGAAAACCCCAGAGAGACAATGAGAAACAGCTGGCTGACCAGCAGTTATTCAGAGGGTGTTACAGGCCATTGGTTTATAACTGGGTAGAAATTATGGAGATTTGGGAGGGGGTTATTTGTTTACTCAATACTGGGATCAAAGGAGAGGGGCTTTGATGGAGTTTTATATTCAGGGTTGCTCTCCTTTCCCCAGTCTCTCTTAAATAAAACCTGAAAGTGAATAGAAGTAAAACTAGAGACGGAGCACATTCAAACAATATCTCAACCCACAAACATCTACAGATGATTAGATTTAGGGAGTTTTGCATTCAAAATGTCATCCAATCTCAGAGCTAATGTGGTGGGCTTGGGAAGATCTTGATGTCTCCATAAACTGACAGCCTATTGCAATAGCCTATCACTAATGTAATCAGTCATAAATCATGCTTAAACAGCTGACATAGCAACTGCTGTGTTAGGACCGTCTCACCCATATTCAGTGAGGTGCTCTACCTCCACTATTACACCTTATCCTGCCTTTCATTGTCTCACTTTTCCATGTACTGGTGTATACGTTGCTGTTTCATTGCTTCATCCCCATTATACTGTCACTGGATTTTGGAGTTTCTGCCTACACAACCAGAAGTTAAGAGCACAGAATTAAATTACTGTTTCTTCTATCATAGCTGAAGTTTATGGTAGGTCTCCTGGCAGCATGAGTAGTTTGTAATTCCTAACAGTGTACACTAATGTAGCTCTGTGTGTGTGTGTGTGTGTGTGTGTGTGTATACACACATACACTATCCTATTATGCATTGAACAAAGAAAGTCCAGTATTGTAATTAATAATTACACATTTTGAAAGAAAACCTCATATTGCAATAACTAAAACCATAACCAAGAGTAACAAAAGAGTAGTGGACACACCAAATGAGTATTCAAGTCACTTCCCTCCTAAAGCCACACCTTTGGCATCAGAAGAGGCTTCCAGTGATACGGTGATATATCTATATTGAAAATGCATTCTAAAAAAGTTTTAGAACTTGTTGCTAGAGTGAATTCCTCTCAGAGTGAATCTCTCTCCTGAGATCTCATTGGAAAAGGTATCCCATGAGATCTAAACAAAGACAAATGTACTGAGGAGACCTTAATGTGAACTCCTATATGCCTGATGCTTTTATTGCAAAGTATTTAAGCTTCCGTGAATGTCTGTCTTTCCATCTCTCCCCAATCTATACACACACACACAGAGAATTTTTTGCTTGGACATTCTCTCCATATAAACAGAGGCATCTTCTGATGTGACAGTACAACTGCAACTTTGGAAAATGGTGGCCCAATATCCAGAAAGCAGAGCGCCACAGTGCTTAAGGCATTAGACTAGGTCTAGGAAAGTCTGGGTTCATGTACAACCTCAAACATGGAACTAAGTGGGTGATTTTGGGCCAGTTATTCTCTCTTAACCGAGCCTACCTCATAGACTTGTCATTGTGTGGATAAAATGAAAACCACATTGAGTTCCTAGAGAAAATGTAGGATACTGGGTGGGTGACCTTGGGCCAGTCACTCTCTCTCAGCCCAACTCACCTCACAGGGTTGTTGTTGTGGGGAAAATAGGAGGAGGAAGGAGTATTAGGTATGTTCCCCGACTTGAGTTATTTATAAAAATAATAAAGGTGGGATAGAAAATAAATAAATACTACTAGTAGTAGTAATAATAATAATACTCACGTGGTAAATGCAATACTATATTTTAATCCCTGAATAGGGCTTAAGTAACAGTACAGCAAGCTCCTTGAAAACCTTATTTATAAAGCTTTTCCTCCTCCTCCTCCTCCTCCTCCTGTTCCTTCCTCTCCTTCTCTTCCTCTGGACATGCTTTCCAAAACAGATGAGTTTTAGTAACTGCTCTGTACTGGCTTTGCAATTGCTTCCAAAGGTTTTGAACAGCTTAATTCATACTCTCTCCACTAGTCAATCTAATATCTATCTATCTATCTATCTATCTATCTATCTATCTATCTATCTATCTATCATGACAAACTATACCCAAATGGCATTGTACCAGGAATGTGTTTCAATAATGATAGGCTGACCATATTTCCTTGAGACAAAAACGGGACATTGGGATGGCAAAACAGGATGGGGTCTTATGTAATATTTATTATATATATATTTATTTATTAATCAAATTTATCACTGCCCATCTCTACCGCAGTAGACTCTGGTCGGTTTACAATAAAATATTCCGTATTCATGAAAAAGACAGGGGTCTCTGCCCCCCAGTCCACGCGATTGGCTCCTGCCTGCAAACCCCGCCCTCCTTTGCCGCACTGATAGGCGGGAGGGCTTCCTCTTCTGGGCTGCCTCCAATCGGCAGCTCCAGCTCAGATCCTCCTTCCGTGCCATTACCGCTGGGTTTAAAAAACAGGACAAAATTGAGTTTTTTATCAGAACAACAGGATGGTTGATAAATGCTAAAAAAAGGGACTGTCCCGTTCAAAATGGGACATATGGTCAGCCTAAACAATGATTGTCTTACTATTTATCATACCTGAAAATGGCAGTGTTATATCAAATGGCATGTAGCTTTCTTTTCCATTCACAGAGGGAAATAGAAGAGTTATGGCATTTTATGTCTATTATAAATACAGTAAACATACCTCCCTTCACACCAGACTTACTTCAACCAAATGCTATTTTGATTTCCAAGAACCTATGCCCAGTGTTAGAACTATACAAGATAAAAGGAAATGTTGACCTCTTAGTGGTTCACACAAATGATTTCCCTGCACTTTCCTCCAAGGTGGGAATGAATAGATGGGAAGTGAGTAGTTACAGGACTGACATCAGGGGTCATTATCACAGGTCATGTAACAAAGTGATTTAACAGCAGCAACATGGTGTGACAGCAGGAGGGCCTTCATTCTTGATAGAAGCAGGAAAAAGAGGGAGAATGTTAACTTTCACTGATAGTTCAAATTGTCAGTTGAAAGCTGGGTAATAATTCTGGAACTCTGAAGCAGAAAGAGTCATGAATTTTAAAATTAATTTAATTACCTTTTTAGAAGGCTGGCCCCTCTCAAACACACACACACACACACACACACACACACATTTGATGGAAACGTCCCTAAAATAATCCTACAATTGCTTAGAAAATGTTTCTTTTAGGGCTACTAAGATTTTTTTTCCTGAAAATTTGTGTTTCCCTATCCCTCTACAGTCTTTCCAATATTTGTCTAGGTGTTCGGTTTTCATTCTGTCCAAGCTTTGGCCTTCTACCCCATCAAGGAATAATACGGCTCTGCAACCAGTTGGATTTGAAGGCAGAGTGCTTCACAGCGCACAGGCCATGTTGCATCTGTCTGTAAAGACCAAAAGACCACAAGACCACATATCTCAGTCACAGGAATCATCCCACTAGATCTCCATTATACTTATGTTTGGCTGCCTATTCAAAGAATAGCTAAACCCATGTTCCAAGAATTAGTGTATAGAAAACAAGCGTCAAGAATTCTAAGAAACAATGTTATTTCCAATTAGTGTTGGGTGGTTTAATAGGCCCCATTACAGCAACATTTCTACTTCCTTCTATAATGCAAAGGTGTTACCTGAGGTCCTTACTTTAGGGTTTTAGAATGTAATGTAGTGGTTTACTATGTATAGCTGCTTGAGCTCCTGAATGAAAAGGGGGGAGGCATATTAATCTGATACGTAAATGGAATAATGGTGAAAATGGAATAGCTGAAGATGAGTTTTATGCAAAAAAATGATTATTTATGATAAAATATTAGGAATATATAATAATAAAGAATACATAATAATAAAAGTTTCTTAGGGTGGGATAGGCCATTTTTAGGTAGTATCAATAGAAGATCTTGGGAAAAATTAGAAGAAAAGGAAAGAAGTGAAGTAAATGAGAATGAAAGTAGAATGACTGCAGGAAGAGGAAGAATGAGTCCAGTATGAAAGAGTATTAGATAAATCTCACAACAGAATAAATGGGAAGTGGATATAAGGAAAGAGCATATATATAAGAGAGCCAGTTTGTTCTAGTGGTTAAGGCAACAGGCTAGAAACCAGGAGTCTGTGAGTTCTAATCCTGCCTTAGGCATGAAAGCCGGCTGGGTGACCTTGGGCCAGTCACTCTCTCTCAGCCCAACTCAACTCACAGGGTTGTTGTTGTAGGCAAAGTAGGAGGAGGAAAAAGTATTAGGTATGTTCACCGCCTTGCGTTATTTATAAAAATAATAAAGGCGGGATAAAAATTAAATAAATAAATAAATAAAATATGGAAATTCATTGCAACAAGTGAAAAGAATTATGCTGCAAATGTCACAGAAGTTTGTGGAATGATCCTAACTGGAATTATGGGGGAAAAACTTATTAGAATGAAAATGTGGAAGAGACTGGGCATAAGAAAAATGCATAAGAAAATGTTTGTTGCAGAATAGGAGGTTGAAATAAAACTTATTTTTAAAAGTTAAAGACGCCTTTGAGTTGATATTGACTCCTGATGGCATACATGGACGCATCCATAGTGGTTTTGCTGGCATGATACAAAAGTGATTTGCTATTGCTTTCTTCCGTGATTGTTTGTTTAACTTCTCAGAACAATTCTTCACTGCCACATAAGCTGCTTATATCCCATGTTGCTCCTGGCTGTTTCTTAAACTAACTTCAGAAATTGCAGTCTAGATTGCAGTGACTTTGCAACTGGGTTGGGCTGGACTGGGCCCATGACCACCACAAGACCTGATTGGTCATTCCCCTGCTTCTTGCTCTTCCTATCCATGCATGGAAGCCAAGAATCACTGGCTGGCTGGCTGGCTCCTGGGTGGACTAGTCTACAACGCCTGCCTTTTCCTTTTTTTAATTCTTCACTCCTTACTAGACCCTGTGCCTTTCTTTTGCTTTCCAGATATTTGCACACATGGACCCCTTCATACACCTTTCCCACATTATCTATTTTAACACTAATGCAAATCTTTTATATTCTTGTTTCTTTTCACTCTATAGGGAAACGCTGATGTTGCAATAATCAAAGCAATAGGGAACAGGTTTTTCTTTTTTCCTATGTTCCTCTGTAGATCCATGGAAACGTTATAGCAAGGAAGAACTGATAGTTCAAGTTTATAGGACAATGTAGTAATGTTCCTAAATTACAATGTAACTATGTTAAAAATATAAAATAAAGAGGAGGGAAGGTTTCCAACATTGTGGGCAGGGGGTTAGAAAACTGGGGAGCATACATGTAGCCTGGGGAGTAATTGAAAAGATGTCCACTGGGAGATGTAAGGGTTGAATGGAGCATGAACTTCTAGGGTGAAGGATAGTTCAATGACTTCACAGGCCATCATTCAATCAATATGATGATGATGATGATGATGATGATGATGATGGTGATTTTTAAAGTGACTGCCAACCAGCAAAGAACATACAGTAGCTGCCTGGTAACCCAGGATGAAATGGCTGCCCAGGGCAGTGACCAGCTGCAGCAGGAAAGGAGGCATGCCAGGCACTGTAGCCAATTGGAGCTGGGACTGCTACTAGAATGGAAAGAAACACTGGAGACCATCCACTCTGAAAGGCTTAAAACAGCTCAGGCCAGCAAACAGCAGTTCTGAATCAACAATGGGAAACACAAGTGCATTTGTAAGGTTGGTGAGTGGGAAAGGATAATATGTAATGGTATGCAAATGCAAGTAGATAAATAGGTACCACTTCGGTGGGATGGTAACAGTGTTCTGCACATGTCTTCGGCTAACAAAAGGAGATGAGCACAGGCCCCTAGAGTCGGACACGACTGTGCAGGGGAATCTTTACTTTACCTTTTATGTGGGAAACACCTTGGGAGACGGGTGAAGAGATGCTGCCTAGATAATGGTCAGATAAGGGACAGCATAGATTGCAGCTGCATAATGGGTAGGGCAAGAGGCTCAGAAGGGACCTTCCCTAGTTTTTCAGGCTGTAAAGGAGAAGGCGGGGTAATTATACTTTCAGACTTGCAAGATTCTGTTAATGTAGCTTTACAATAAAGTAGCTTATCTGATTGTGTTTCCTGTCTTTTCTACCTGGTAAGGCTGATATAACATCACCTATCCCTAAACTCAGGAAGAGGTTTGTTACCCATATGGGTGATGGGCCAAGCAGAAAGTGTGGATCTGCTCTCAGTCTAGCTACAGAATAAACTTCTATAACAAGGAGCCTGTTGTGTAAATGGAGGCCCACTGCTGGATTTAGAATCCTGAAAAATCAAACTCTGTGGGGAGTCTGAACATACAAACGTACAATTTTCTACTGCAAATATTTTTGCTCATGTGAAGCGTGGTGAGAACAGTAATGGGAAAGGATGAAGTTGATGTGTTCTCTCCATACGTCATATGGTCTTTAAGTAATAAAATGCATAATGGTAACAGACCAATAGACCAATTTTAGACCAAGGCAGTATTTAAATAACAAGATGGGTTTGTGCACATGAAACAGCTGCTATGGAGAAGCTAGTACAAGATTTCCCAAGGGTATCCTCTCCCATGTGTTCAGGTCATTAGGACAACATGGCTCATAAAATGGCTTGTACAATTTTCTCTATAGCACTGTAAAACCTTCTTTTTCTCTGCCTTTTCCATCTCTGATGGTGTAACTATTGCTCAGGAACAGCTTGCAGTATAGAAGCAGCCACCATGGGGAGCATTTAAGATGTTCTGAACTCAATGTCGTGGCTGTTTTAGGCATACTCACCCTGATTTCAGGTCTCTAAATATTCTGATATTTAGTCTGACTGCCAACCCTACAGAGAGGCCAGATGTCCTATTGAAAAATAACTCATGTAACTTACATCTTTTGGTCAAGGAAATTGGAGATCAGGTGCTAAAATGGATTTCAGTGCAATATAATGGGTAGTTTTGTTTCTTACTATAATAATTAAGATCAATAAATCATAGGCCTGGAATACAGCTTATTTGTTATTGACATCAGTGGGGGAAAATATTAATTTCATAGGTACAGTTCTTTTCTTGTACAAGATGTGATTAAGTTGTACTTGATGGGAGTTTGTCAGTGGTATTTGTAATTTTGCTACCATACTAATTGTTTAAATTCTGAATATTTTAGAATTTGAGAATTCAAACATATCTTAACAATAGGAACAGGCCAATCTCTGATTTTAGTTCTATGTCCAAATTGAACATTTTGAAGGTACAATTTCACAATTATTTTGGTGATGCATTCCATCAATCTGCATAGAAGCAAATTTGCTACCTTTGACACTATTATATTAAAAATTAATATTTAATTAAAATTAAAGCATATGGAAATATAGATTTCCACCCACATTCACAAGGATGAATATATGCTTGTGTTTCTACTCCCCACATCCTCAAAGGCCAATTGTAAGAAATGCTTTGTCAGTGTTGTGGCTAGGCGAAGAATGACGCTGAGCCTCAGAGATAAGCTCTAGATCTTTATTCTCTACCTTACACAGAATCTTACCAAACTAAGCCACCTGAACAGTTCACTGGGAAAAAAAACTCCAAGCACGCTAAGGCGGGTCCGGCCTGATTCTCTTGGAGGGCTGCCCAAGGTCTTCCATGCTATGAAAGCGCTTTTCACCCTGGAAAGCATCCCCTCCTTCCTCTCCCGCAATCTCCATCACACTACCTTCTCCCTCAGAGAGACATTCCATCACAGTCAGTAAGTATAATTATTTAGAATGGAGAATCAAAGCTGATCCCCAAAACAAGGCCTTATGGTAAATCTCAGAAACTCAGATGGAATTTAAGATGAGTACCATTAATCCAGGCTAGCATGGTTTGCCATTTTAGAAAATCATGGCTCTAGAGACATTGATGACCTCACTTTATTCATGCCAAATGTACATGCTGAGGGGCGCAGAGCTGGAGACAATAAAAATGTATTAGAATTTGAATCAACAAACTCAGAATGTCTGTGCTGCTTGTGTACTTGCCCGGAAGGAGAGGAAGGAAGGCTGGGGGCTCTGCTGTCAGACCCCAGATACCTATGATATTGATGTCTGAGCCATGGGTAGGGTGGCCAATACACACATTCAGGATGTCTACCAGCATATGTGCCCAGTCAAGAGTAGGGTGACTTGTTACATGTAAGAGATAAGTGCAGATGCTGTAAGAGTTAACCAATAGGAAGGTTTTTTTAAGCTGCTGTCAAACTGTATGAAATGCCACTCGCGAAAGGCTCGGGGTCTCTCCTCTTCACGGGGACCCTATTTGCTCCAGACGTTTTGAATAAATAGCTGTGGTTCCCCTGTTCTGCGTGATCATTGGCTGTTTATTGTGCCAGGCAAAATGAACCAACATACCACGATTTGTGGACAACAATGCAAAAGGAATTTTTTACCTCCCCTCCTAAATCCTTCCTGAAGATACTGGGCCCCTATGGAGTAGCAGCCAGTGCAGGGAATGATACAGCAAAACTTTAGCTGTCTCTACAGTGCACTTTAGAGCTCAGCTTAAATCCAGCTGCAGCTAAATTGAACATTTGGTTCCATCTCCATGAATATATCTCACCTTTCCATTTTATTCTTTACTCTTTCAAACAATCTCTTCTTTGAGTATCTCAGTCAGCAATATAAAACAGTCACAGCTTTGAACCTTCAGGAATGATCTATTTCTCACACATTGCAGTCATCTTGAAGTACAAAGCTGAGCAATGCACTAAAAAACATTTTTTTCTTAATAGTTGCATATTCACATACAGAATTGGTTGTTTATGCTTGTTCTTCTTCAGTATGCATTTTAAGCTTTATGTGGCAGGTCTAAAATGTTGTTCTATTATAACTTTTAAAATGTGCTTTTTGTTTCTCTAAAAATTGTATATTAAAAAGGTTTCTATTTTCTCTGAAGCCATTGTTTTGTTGTCAATGTATGTGACAGTTTACCATTCTGCATCTAATTTGATGCAAAACAGCTGTCCTACAAAAGGGCATTTAAAGGGGCTATTTCTCAAGGCATATTTGCTCCTTACAGAATATTGTTAACTGACCCAGAAAATAAGATATATAATTGTCACTAATGTCAGTTTTTATCTTTTCAGCAATTGACTTTGACATGCTAGTTATTAGCATGCTGTCTAGAAAAAACTATTGGCATTTAATATTTTACAATAACAACAACAACAAAAGGTAAAGACAGACATACTATAAAAACTTTCAGTAATACATAGATTTTCAGTTAAAAAGATGCATGTGCAGAGCCTTTAACTGGTTCATTCACTAACTTTCTTCAGCTAAAAAAAGTTAATAGTGTACACTACAAAGAGCAGGTATCTCTCTCTCTCTCTCTCTCTCTATATATATATATATATATATATACACAAACACACACACACACACACACACACAAACATTCTCTCTCTATATATATATACTGTATGTGTGTATGTGTGTGTGTATATATATATAGTATACACACACACACACATGTACAAATATTATCTCTATCTCTGTCTCTGTCTCTGTCTCTGTCTCTGTCTCTGTCTCTGTCTCTGTCACCTCTATCACCTCTATCTCTATCTCTATCTCTATCTCTATCTCTATCTCTATCTCTATCTCTATATCTATCTCTATCTCTATCTCTATCTCTATCTCTATCTATCTCTATCTCTATCTCTATCTCTATCTCTATCTCTATCTCTATCTCTATCTCTATCTCTATCATCTTTGTATGTTTGTATTTGATACATAAAATCATCATTATGTGACATAGAAGGAAACTGATATGAGTTATCTTTTTATCTGCATAGATATTCAACCTAACTGTGCTTATTTTTCAAGTAGTTAAGGTAAAATATGAATAATTACAGGATTATTTATTCCCTGCCATTGATATAGCAGGGAATAAATAGTGACCTAGTAGTCTAGAGCTTATATTTTGTAAATCCTTCAGATTTCATTCAGAGCCCTATTAATCTTGGAAGACATTTCCTCTTTGCCTTCTAAAGGCTGAATGCATAATATGCATTAAAAAAAATGCTTTAATGGTATAACAGCATTTTATTCTGAGATGGGAGAAAACCATTAAAAACCCCTTCTGTGGAACTTAGAATCAAACCAAAGGTCTTTCTAATCCAGCATTCTGCTCCCAAAATGGCCAAACGCATGCCTTTGTGGAGTTTGCAAGCAGGACATGAGTGTAATAGTGCCCACCTACCTGTGAATTATTGGCTCTAAGTGAATCAAGGCTATCCAAAATGTTTCATAAAGCAGGCTCAACAAAGGGAGCAGATCACCTCCATACCCCACGAATAATTAAATTGAACAAAACCTATGTCACTTTGAACATTCCTATAATGGTCACCTTTTTACTCCTTGTTTTTAATAGAACATAGTCATTTCACATCTGTATTCTTCAAAAATGTTCAGATGGGTACCACCTTCTTACTCTTTTTTCAGTATTTTATAACATTTATCTTATTTCCTTTCACTCCATTGCTATGATTCCACATCATATATGAGCATCTGTCATGCATATTCTGCAGTGAAGTCAGGTGCAAATAATTACTTCTGTTTCTTTGTTGTTTGTCTTTTTTTAGTTCTTCTATAATTCCCTTATCATCTTCTCCTGAGTGCAGTCAAATAAATATTCATCTTAAGTTAATATTAATCTTTAAATATGTAAAATGATGTAGGGTTGGACTCGCTCTGTGAAACTGTGGTTGTTGTGCCACGACTTTACTTTCTGAAGTAGAGGTGCTTCCTGGAAAAGCTGTATGACCTCAGAATGCTCATATCAATGCAGTGTACAAGAAGAATACCCAGAAAGTATTAGAAATGTTAGAAATATGCATTAAGCAACATGATGAAAGGTTACCCTCCTTTTCATTAATGTAATTAAAGCTCAGCTCAACTCCACACAAATTTACCCAAGAGTCAAACCTGCTGAATTTGGGTGTGATACAAGAAATTGAATGCAAAACTGGAATTGAAAGTGGCTGCCAAACAAATCTTACATGATAGGAATAAACATGCAATAGAAACCTGCCTAATTTAAGCAAATATATATTTGATTTCATTGGTACTTACAGTGGATGTTGAACTACATTATACCTTTTATAGATCACAGTCTTCAATCTTTTTTTTCCCCCTCAGAAATGTAATTCACTGAATAGAGATTCTGGGTGCTGTTATTTATCATCAGTTGCTGAGCACAAATTTTATTTATTATCTGTTCTATGTTTAAACCAAAAATGTAGACAGCAATGCATCATAAACTAATTCTTCATATGTATGATGGATGTTATTGAAATTTTTTTCATATAAACTCATCTAAAAACTATAATGGTATAACTTTCTGCTGAGATCTAAGTGGAGTGGAAATATGTTCTTTTAATAGATGATTCTAACATTGTATTATGTAATATAATATTAGCATTTATCGGGTCATTGTCTTATTTCAATAGCTCCTGCTAATCCAAATGTTTTGAAACTTTCAAGGGAACTAAATCTGTAATAAGATGAAAATTAGTTCTGAGCATGAGTTAAAAGATGTGGTTCAACTATTATAGGCAAGTATGTGGCCTCAATGCAACAGAGAGGGAGGGAGAGATTATGATAGATAGATAGATAGATAGATAGATAGATAGATAGATAGATAGATAGATAGATAGAGAATATTAAAGCCTGTTAAAATAAGAATAGTATTTTGCTCCAGTCAACATCATATACTTGCTATTGTAGCCAAACATTTTCTTTTTTTTATAAGAATTTTATTAAGTTTCAAGCAAAGATAAAAGCTACAGAAAAACAAAAAAACTACAAAGAAAAAAAACTAAAAAGGAGTGAAAACACAAGATAATTTTTTTTTTCAGTTACAAAGAAGTGTGACTTCCAACTTTTAACAGCAAGGATATACAAAAAATTTCCATAGTTAATCCTTTACTCTATATTAAACCAAAACCACATTATTTCTATAAATCATTCCACATTGGCATATTATAAGAATTACTAAGTACAGTTTCTCCCTCCCCTTATATTAAAAGAGAAAAAGGAAAGATTCATATAAACCTCCTAAACAACTTCCCTCTCCCCAAAGATAACATCTATTTAATTACTCCCATCCTACTACTATTGTATACATTTCTGTCTACTATAATAAAAATCAAACTAAAAAGCACATAAATTGTTTGCCATTTTACTTAGTAATACAACAGTTTTAATTATCTTAATCTTAATAAACCCAAAACCCTATAAGTAGACATTTTATAACTTGTTAATCTTAATCCAAATCATTAAAAATAAATGAAATCAGCCAAACCTTAAAAATAATCCAAATAAATATTCTTAAATCCTTATCCCACTTCAAAATAAACCAGAGCATTTACATATCCCACAATGTACACAGAGCTTTTTTCTTTAAAAGATCAAACAGCCCAACTGCCCCCCTCAACAACCCCAACTTCTCTTCAGGAGACCTCCCATACTTAATAACCCCTTCTTTTTCATGGCATTCCGCCAGAAATCAATTTCACTTGTGGCTTGCAACTCACTATCTCCCTTACATTTCTCCAACTCGACTATCCAATCTTCCTCCAGCATTTCAAGTCCCAATCTCACTCTTAGAAGAGACATTTCTGTCACTGTTAAAATCCTCAGTTTCATCCATGACATCCCCAACTAGATGACACATTTTAGACCTCATATTTTCCACAATGTCCTGAATGTCTTGCATGTAGCCAAACATTTTCAATTTATTATTTGCTTTCTTCTTTAGTATTATTTAATTATTACTTTTATATTACTGCATTTAAAAAGCTTGGTCCTGCATACATGGGAGCTTGCTCTAAATTTATTTCTACAGCAGTAATTTGGTAACTTACAAACCTAATCAATAAATTATATTATCCCCAATTTGTTTTATTTGTGTTTTTTCCAGAGCACTGGAGAGCATTCTAAGGAAGAGCAGGTTATAATTCTCTGCTTAATCAATCAGTATGAAAGTACTTGTTCTCTTGTTCCAATAGGTCATTGTATGCTTGGATTTTCACAAAGCTGTGGCAAAGTCTCTCATAATCAGGGCTACTGAGCAAACTCAGATACCATGAGACTAAAGGAAAACTGTTCTTATAGATTGGGAACTAGTTCAGAAGGTGGAAACAGGGTTGGAATAAACACAGTTTAAACTAGCAGGATATGCAAAGTAGTTTCCTTCATGGATTGGTATTGGGACTGGAGCCCTTTAATAAGCGAACTTGAGTTAGGAATGAGCAGTTAAAAAGCTATATTTGCTTATGATAACAAACTGTTCAGAATGAGATCACAAAGGATGGTGAAGAACTCCAAAATGGGTGAATGTAGAGAAGTGTAAAGTACCAATTGAAGAGAAGTGTAAAGTGATGAATGTTGGCAGAAAAACTTCAAACTTCACTGACAGACAGGGACTGACAGGAAAGGGATCTTGAAATTAGAGTTGGCAGCTCAGTGAAAATGTCATCCCAAAGAAAATTCTATACTTAGAATTATTTGGAAGGGACTAAAAATAGAGTTGTTAATATAATAATCCCTTTATACAAACCTATGGTGAGACCATAGGTGGAATATTGTTTACAGTTTTGGTCACCACATCTTAAAAGTTATATGCATTATAAACCTAAAAATGTACAAAAAGGACAACTAAACTGAAAAAAGTGAAAATGAATGAAATGAAATGGGTAAGGTAGAGCTGTTCTTCCCTGAGGAGAGACTATAACAATTGAGGCTGTTTAACTTGGAACAAAGGATGAAACATAAGAGAGCTATATAACATAACATATGGTTAGATAACTTGGATAGACAGAAATCTCCCCGCCCCCCCTTTTCACAGTGTTAAAGCTCAAGGTCATCCACTGGAACTAAGTGGAGGAAGATTCAGAACCAACAGAATGAGGTACTTTTCCACACATCACATATTTACAATGGATTTTCGTGCCAACATTTTGTGGTAATGGCAACCAAAAGGGACTGGAAAGGTTCATGGAGAATCAGGCTATAAATGGCTACTAATACTGATGGCTGTTTATTACTTCCTGGATCACAGCCAGAATGCCTTAAATATTGGTTGCTAGGAAACAAAAGCAGAAGTGGCTGTTGTTCTCCACTTCAGGCTTGTGAGCTTCTCAAATGCATCCAGTTGGCCACTGTGACACAGAATGATGGACTCGATGGGCCTGATCCAGTTCCAGGGCTTTTCTTATACTCTTGTCTTCTCCAGTTTGTAGGAACTGGATAGAACATGTAATTTCCCTTATCAATAACAAAATACAAAACAAAATGTCAGAATAACTTTCTGGTATTATTTGGGCACATCTTGTTCTCATTACTTCTCAAAAATGTAGAGTGCTGAATGCAATCAGCTTCAGTTCTTGTTTCCAACCATAAGGCCAAGTCATATATAAACAGCTTGAAGGCTCTTATGTGAACAACAGACTAGAGGACAGCATTTTCAGTTTGCCAATACATCACATGGTCATTGAACTCTTTCATCTGCTCTATTTTTTTCTTGCAGCTGACATTTTTACACCTTATTTAAAAACCAGAACTCTGTTTAAGCAGCTGCTACCAGAATACTCCAGCCCAAACAGGGTTTTTTTTTAATTAAATATTTGCTGCTATTCTTTTTCTCCCCTGAACATCCCTGTGGATAGCATTTTTTTCCTTGCAAATATAAGAGGTCTTTCAAAGACCTTCTGTCTTTGCCTTAGAGGTTCCGCTTTGTACCAGGTCTGTCAATGTCTCTATTAGGTTCTACGTCATTCTGAGAAGAGCAGAAATTATTACAACAGCCATTTTTGCAAAGAAAAATAAATGCTTTTTGTTAATAATTGCATAAGCAAGCATTATAATATTATTTTCATATATATACACACAAACACATATATGTATACACACACACACACACACACACACACACACACACTGTCCCCACTGCTGTTCTGCATGGGCTTGAACCCTCTCAGCCAGATTATCATAAGAACTGGATACGGATACAAGTTCAAGAGTGGAAGTATCATCAGCCACCTCCTCTACATGGATGACATCAAGCTGTATGCTAAGAGTGAACGAGATATCAACTCATTGATCCACCTGACACAGAACTACAGCGAGGATACTGGGATGTCATTTGGACTAGAGAAGTGTGGCCGGATGGTAGTAAAGAGAGGGAAGGTAGTTAAGACTGATGGAGTGGAACTACGAGCAGGCTACATAGCAGACATACAAGTACCTTGGTATGCCACAGTCACATGGGAACCACTATGAGGAGGCAAGGAAGACAGCAACATCCAAGTACCACCAAAGGATAAGACAGGTCCTGAAGAGCCAGCTCAATGGGAAGAACAAGATCCATGCCATTAACATGTATGCCCTGGCAGTCATCAGATACCCTGCAGGTATAGTGAGCTGGCCAAAGGAGGACATGGAGGCTGCTAATGTGAAGACCCGGAAGCTCCTCACAATGTACGGAGGCTTTCACCCCATGTCCAACACCCAGAGACTGTACACCATCTGGAAAGAGGGCGGGCGGGGTCTGGTGAGTGTCAAAGCCACTGTCCTGGATGAGATCCAGAGCATCCAGGAGTACATCAATAAGATGGCACCTAAAGATGAGCTGCTGAGAGAATGCCTGAGGCAGCAGCAGACATGGAAGAAAGATCAAGCAGAGGAAGTGCCAAATCACTCTTTTGAATGATTATAAATCAGATTATAATCCCAAGGGTAAATTTTCATACTGCAATATTGGAAAGAGATAATCAGAATAATATTTTTTTCTTACTACATAAAAGTCACTGAAAAATTTTCATGACTTTTCTTTGCAAGTCTAACTACATCTCTTCTCTACTTTCCCAATTTTCTAGTTTTATACTGTGTTCTGCCTTTACACTGTAATAGGTTTGGTAACAGACCATGAACTATATATTTATCCCTTAGACAAACTTTATTAGATGAATTATTATTATTGCTCTCTGTCCAGAAGACTGCAATGCTAGGAACAGGTAAGATACTGTATAGATATGTGTATGCTTTCGTTCACGTTCCTTTCTAATAAAATAATTGGAGAAAATTTAGTGTGGAATTTATTAGTGCATTTAATTTTATATGGCATTCTGCTTCCTAGATGGAAAAAAATCTAGTTCTTCAGAATCTGTTTTGAAAGTTTATCATCTTCAATAATTTAGTTCTATCTGCACTGGTGACTATTTTATTATAAACGCAATAGAGTGTGTGAAGAGACTTTACCAGGATGCATAGAAACAACCTGTGCTCAGTATAGCTACAAAGTAGACCAGAGATGGCGATTTTTCCCCCTCCCACTTCAGGGCTAATTTCTCAGTAGAGATAATGTTTTCTTTAAGTCATGGCCATGGACAATTTGCAGGGATATCCACAGGATGGTCAAAAACAAAATTAAAATGGTGGCCACAACCATGCAATCAATCCCCACCTCTTTTTAATGTGCATTGCAATGCATGCAAAAAGGGGCGGGCTTTGATCTCATAGTTGTGGCTTCCACCTTGACGTTTTTTATCCCCTCCTTATGGACAAACAGTGTTTGTTTGTTTTTTGTCAACAGTATGGAAGTGAATTGCCATTGCCTTCCTCCCAAGATCCTTATGCGGAGCCCAAACTGGGCACTTTTCCTTTCTCTATGCCAGACCCTTTCCCCCCATTCCCTCTTTCTGACCCTCCCTTTTCTCCTTCATTCTCTTGTTTGCCAGAAGTTTGAGGAGATCTCGTGCAAATGCTTTGGTTTCCTTGCTCTAGTTTATCCATTTTAGTTACCTCCGTGTTTCTTTCTCCTTTTAAGATCTAAACTATTAACCTGCAGTGTCTTCTCTCATTTATTCTACTGCTTCAGGCAACTCAATTTTTTTTCCTGATTCTTTGCTGCTAGATCAAATCCCATGAGCATCTAGGTGAAGTTAGGATATATTAATCCAATGGTAAAATGTAGCACTTTAATGTCTGTTTCCCAATGTGGAAAGAGTCTTTTGAAGCTCTTTGCTATACTTTGCTGTTTTTTTAATTATCCAAAGTAATTTTGTGTCATCACACTTGGCCACTTCACTGCTCATTCTTAACTTTCCTATCATGTCCACTCAATCATTACCTCATTTTATAGGGTACAAATATCCAGGAAGTCACATTATGATTATATGATAAAGTCATAAAAAAGAGAAAGTTTTGTAGTAATTATATGCCCAGAGGATTTCATAATATTCTGTAATTAGTGGTTAACTCAGTAAATTATACCTCATTTAATTTGCAATTGTTCCATCTCATGGAAACAATTGGGTTTAAATCACAGCTATAATCATATAATATGTCACTGCACAATGGCAAACCTTTAAAACAATTATTCTGCCTCAAAGGCATAGATTATTCCAAAGTCATTTCCTTTCTTCTCTTGCTCTCACTTTATTTTCAGATGAATGAATTAATACATGGTTAAAATATTTGGGGGAAATATGGAGGTTTTCTTTTTTCCTTTTAATCTGCTGGAATCAATGCATTTAAGAGGATACTTTTAAAAAATGGCTAATGTAAAAGAAAAAGAAAAATGTATCCATGGAATGTAGTTTGTTTAGCAAGTGGCTGCATCTACTGACCTTGTTTGGGCTTTGAAGATTAGGGTTGGGCCTGATTAGTACTTGTACCACCAGAAAATCCTGGGACTATAGATGTGCAAAAAATCTGAAAAACATTCCAAAAGAAGGTAATGACAAACAGCATCAGTTCAACTGCCGGAATATTGCATCTTGACATCCACAGAATCACCAGCAGTCAAGCTTGATTTAAATATATATATATATATATATATATATATATATATATATATATATATATTTAAAAAAATTAAATTTTAAATAACAATTTCCTGTGTTTAAAATAAAAAGATGGAAAGTGTATTTGGTACCCTCTGGTTAGAAACATGTAAATGGTAAGTATATAACATAAGCCAAGCAAAAGAAGCAATATGCTGAGACTGAATTTGTAACAAAGGCTAAGAAAGCAGGAGAAAAATGGAAAAATAGAAGGTCAGGGTGGGGGCTCAGACTTAATTTAATATCAGTAAATCATCTAGAGTCCATGAATATTGAGGTGGTAGATAAATCACATAAATTGCACAAAATAAGTAAGTAAGTAAGTAAGTAAGTAAGTAAGTAAGTAAGTAAGTGATGAGCAACATTGAAACCTGGTTGGATGATACTCATGATTGGCATATAGCCCTAGAAGACTGCAGTTTATTCATAAAGAACAAAACCACTAGAAAAGGTGAAGGTTTTGCACTGCACAGAAAGAAAATATGTATGTACTAGCCCAGAAATTCAGGAATCAAAGCATGAAATCCTCTTGAAATAATTTGAGTAAGAATAGGAGAGAGAAACTAAATGATCCCATTGTGCGAATTTATTACAGACCACCTGGACGGACAGAAGATATGGATGAGGTCCTTCTGCATCAGATGACCAGTTTTTCATAGAGGTATGTGATGATGATGATGATGATGATGATGATGATGATGATGATATTTCAATTATCCTGACATCTGCTGGGAATGTAACTATGCCAAGAGTCAAAGGTTCAACAAATTATTGTTTTCTCTCACTGAGAACTTCATTTGTCAGAAGATGAAAGAAAGAACAAAGGGGTCTGCTATCTTTGACATGATCCTCACTAAAAGGAAGAAATTGTGAAAAGAACCAGCACCTTGGGGAAAAATGAACATGTTATCCTTCCATTTGTGATACCCACAGAAGAAAGAACTGAGAAGAGTCCGACCTGCATACTGAACTTCAGAAGAGAAGATTTTGGTGAGCTCTCTCAGAATGAAAATGGAACCCTAGCTGAGGTTATAAGGAACCTGCAGCTTAGGGTAGACAAGGAGTGGATAAGAGAGAACTTAGTTTATATAGATATATACAGGGCTTTGGACTAAATGATTTCTATCTCTATTCCACCTCTAGAATTCTGATTCTAAACATGTGTCCGGGCAGCAATAGTCAACTCCTTTCTGCAAGTACTATATATCTTACTAACATTATTAGTCTAACCCAAACCCATTAAGCTCCTTGACAATCAGTCTACACATGTCATTGCATGTTCTTTATATCTTATCAAAATCCAGAAACATTAGGATTTCCAGATGTTTTTCAATTCTATTTCACATGTTCCTTCAAGCTACTGTATATCACATCAACTTAAAGCTGTTTTAATGTCTTACCTTGCCTTTCATAGAAATATATACTATTACTATTTGGATCATTTACTTTATACATTTCAAAATCAATATGGACAACACTATGGTTGAATTTCCACTAGAGAGGCTGTCAGGCAAATATGATCAAAAGCACATATCAGATTATTTTGAAAAAATGTAGTTGAAACATAACAGCCAATGAAGATATGATATTAAACACTGACACAATAACAATCCATTCTAGCCACTTTTCTTACTCTCAAAGGGGAACTGAAGGTGTTCACCAATGCAGTTCCCCAATGTTCATTTCTCTTCAGATCTTATTTCTTCATTAACTGTTTTCTTATTACATTTACATCCTGGATTTCTGCCAAGAAATGGCATTCAGACTGTTTAATAAAATATATTTTAATAATGAAATTACGATGAAAGCATAAAAACAAACCATTTAATAATTAAAAGACATTCATAGAAATAAATAACACAAAAAAGTTACAAATGCACTTCAGCATATAAATGAGTATAATGACAGAAAAACAGGAGGGAGAGAAAGTTGAAGAAGATATTTTTGATGAGGCCTTGTTGCTTATGACTGTGGGCATTTCCTAACAACCAGACTTTCTATCTCTCAACACCCCTGAATCTGGTTTAAAGCTTATCCAGATTGACTATTTTGACAATGTTCAGATCTATTCAGATATCAAGATGTTATGAGAACAGGCATGTTTTTATATTTGTGAGGTTCAAGCACACAGAGAACCACCAGCCAATGACAGTTGAATGTAGAGAACTGTCACCCAATCAATGCTCACTTGCTACCATCCCACCCTTACAGGTCTATAACTTAACATTGAGCCCTTCTTCCTCTGTACAAAATAAAAGAGAATAACTTGTTAATGTTTCCCTGTTTTTCTGTTCTCTATGGAAGCAGCCTTCTTTCCAACTCTTAATGCTAGCACACTATACAGGATGGCTAGTACACTCTTAATCCATAGACATAATCTAGACTGCTAGTAGAATCTTTTTTCAGTCTCCCCCAACCTGGAGGCAGCAAGCTAATTTACAGGGCTCAGGAGGAAGTTTCCATCTGTCAAGCTTCATGCCAGATATGGCTTTAAATCTTGGCTCTTCTGACTCTTATCCCCTTGTTTTGAGATAGGCTTATCTGGCAGAAATCTCCTGGAGACAGCTCAGCTATTCTGACACTTTATTGCAAACAAGATAAAAGTTAGAAGGTGTAACTACTGCAGTATACTGTAATCAGAGCCTCTCTCTCTCTCTCTCTCTCTCTCTCTCTCTCTCTCTCTCTCTCTCTCCCTCCCTCCCTCCCTCCCTCCTGGGGTTTGTTGATATAACATTCTCACTACTCTGGGAACTGGTATTTCTTGCCTCACCAGATTCATTCCTAAAACCACCCCTCCATTCAGTACTTGCTTAAGGGTAAGGAAATCATTGGCGATCACTCTCACTCTGCTTAAGAATAGGGCTAACCCTGAGTTTGGTAAACAGTTCCACATAACCGCAAAGACTAAGACTCAATAGCTAGAACTGCAGTTTTCTCTACAATCAAGGAAAACTAGCAATTGTAGCAGCAGATTATATACAGTGGCCGTAAGACTTCTGCCAAAATTTTATTCTTATCCCCTCCACCACCACCCCAAAAGAGAGAGAGAGATTATCTATTGTGCTTCTGGGATAGAGGTTGGGACATCTAAAGTCAGACTAGAACCATGAGTCAAAGACTTTGCTAATATCATGTATGTAGAGACAGGGGCAAAAACAGGTGAAGGACTTAAGACACCAGTCAGCAGTTGGCAACAGTCTCATTGTGAGTGGAGATGTTGAACACACATGGTGCCAAAACAGAT
Organism: Charina bottae; assembly: GCA_023362775.1. Taxonomy (NCBI): domain Eukaryota; kingdom Metazoa; phylum Chordata; class Lepidosauria; order Squamata; family Charinaidae; genus Charina; species Charina bottae. Next base: position 57,513,198 of record JALMGJ010000002.1, on the reverse strand, counting down.
TGCCTTTCCTTAGCTGAAGCATAATGTGTGGAAATAATTTGAGTAAAGGGTTATCTGCAGTCTTCACCATATTTTAACTGAAAATACTGTAAGTGTGGCAATGTTATATATTATAATATTAGTTCAATATCTATTAACTTAAGTAGAGGGATGCAGGCAGAAAAAAAGAAGCTAATGTGACCAGAGATGAGTAAGAACCCAGATGCAAACTTATTATGTGATGAAAAGGGCAACAAAACATAATTGCATTCACAGCTGCACTGTTAGAATGTCTCCGACCCTTTTGGGAGAGGATGGGCAGGAAGATCCAGTCAGTGTAAGTTGTGATTGTCTGGCTGAGCATTTCATGGATAAAATCCCTCACATCCATTTTGAGTTGCAAGCCAGATGGACAGAATCTACTGAGATGATAAAGGTGATTTTTTGTGCTATCACCTGGGAGGCTTTGAGCCTATGGAGCCCAAGGAAGTAGACACAGTGTGATCTTTCTCTGCCACTTGTAGACTAGACACTTGTCCCACCTGGCTAATAAAAGCAGCCAGGGAGGAGACTGGAAGGTGGATCTAGGCTATAGTCTATGCTTCCATGAAGGAGGGGGATTACAAAGGGAAGCTGATGGGATCTGGATAGGAAACACAGGCTCAGACTCAACTCAAGCAAGACTAAGTGATTGTTCATTCAGAGTCTGACTGATTCCAGGACTGTACCACCTTTGGGTAAAGTCTTGTCATGCTCCCCCATAAAAAACAGACTCACAATATGGAGGTCTACCTCGACTCATGGCTTCTGCACATAGAGCAGGTAGAGACTATGGCCAGAAAGGCTTTTGTGTCCTTACCTGGAACAGGACACTGAAGATTGTTGCTCATGCCTTTGTCATCTCTGGATTAGATTACTCCATAATCAAATAGAATAATTCACTCTATATGGGGCTGCCCTTGAAGACCACTCAGAAACTTCAGCTGGTCCAGAATGCAGCGGCACATGTGCTTAATGGCCAGTCATGATACTGCCATGTTACACCTCTGCTATGGGAGCTGTATTGGTTACTGGTAGGTTTTCAAGTGCAATTCAATGTGCTGGCCACTACCTATAAAGTCCTATATGACTTAGGGTTTGGGTTCTTTCCCCAATAGTTTCTGCTTGCTCTACCCAAAGAACTAGGGAATGCCTGCTAAGCTTCCCCACCTACCAGGAGCTATAGAAGAAGAGAACCCAAGAGCAGGTGTTCTCTGTAACAGGTTCCCTTCTTTGGAATAGTCTGCCCTTGAAATAAGGATTGCCCCAACCATCCAGGCCTTTCAGAAGCAGCAAAAACCTGGTTGTTCCAAAAGGCCTCTGGGGATTATCACCAGGGACACAGTGCAAAAGAAATTTTAGTTTATTAATTTAGTACTTAATCTGAGGGATTAGATTTTGGGTTTTATTATTTTAATTAAAAAATTCCCTTCTCACCCCTATGGGTGGTATGTGTCTTCCTCAACCTCGGGTCCTCTACCAGAGGCCTGGGAGTTTGAGGGTTCTGCGCAGTATCTTAGCTGTTCCTAGCACTGCACTCTTCTGGACAGAGAGCTCTGATGTTGCTCCTGGGATCTGTTGGAGCCACTCTCCCAGCTTAGGAGTCACAGCCCTGAGTGCTCCTACCATAGGCTGACCATAATTCCTTGAGGCAAAAACGTCACTGGACAAAGTGGGCATGGGGCCGCACACACGAGGGAGCGAGGGGCATTCGTGCGGGGGTGTTTGAAACTTTCAAAAACGGGACAAAATTGAGATTTTTACTATAACGACAGGATGCTCCAGAAATGGTGAAATAATGGGACAGTCCCGTTCAAAATGGGAGGTATGCTCAGCCTATCCTACCACCACTGGGACCACTTTGGCCTTCACTTTCCACATCCTCTGTAGTTCCTCCTTCAGGTGCTGGTACTTCTCCAGCTTCTCATACAAATTGAAACTACAACTCATTTTCTTCCTAGGCAAGTTTGGCCAATCAATCTGAATAGTGCCAGTCTGGGATGGTGATATAGTGTATGACTGACAAATACTATATGAAAGCATTTGCACTGCCAAAACAACACATAGGGAATTTATCACATCTCAGTGTAGCCAGTCTTCATTGGAAAGGAGTAATGGTTCAAACTCTGGGGGCCATTCACTTGAAGAGGTCTTCCCATAAGATATCTGAAGCTGGTGTTTAGCAGGTAGAAGTTCTGCATCAGGCAGAGTGCTGCAGATTCTCTGTGTATGAATTCAAATGCAAATTTTATTCCAGGTCTATTTTCAGGAATGTAAAAAAAAAAGAATGATTGCATAATAGCGTTACGTTGGCAAATGTTGCAGATTTTTCACTATAAGATAGTGTTTGCCTAAAAGATTCTTTTTAAAAGAATGAAAGCTTTTCTGAAGCCCCAAAATATGAACGAAACACCAACACACTGGCAAGTGGAAATATTCTCAGTGTCTTTGAGACCTATGTACTGTATAAGCCATTCTTCAATAGCCATTAAATTGATGCACTGCAGCACTGTGGACAATAGCAATGGGGATTCTCTCGGCAAAAAGATTAATTAACTCTCTGCCCAGCATATGAGTTAACTTGGAAAGCGTGAGAAACATTAAAGGTGATTTAGCACTTGGAACGTGCTTCTTAGCCAACAAAATGAATGCAACAACTTACTTATTATCATCATATTTAGAGTAACACAGTCTTGTTATGACAATATTACTTCTTTCTTAGGATTTTTTTTATTAGTATTAGTCCTTCTTCTCTCCCACATTGCCAGGGAAAGGAGAAGAGTGGAAAGAATCACAGTATATAATTTTTTACAGTTTTATAATTTATTTATTGTATTATTTGATTGTATTTTTATATTCTTTATTCTATTTTAATCAGTTTTATTGTAAACCGCCCAGAGTTCCCCATTGGGGGAGATGGGCGGTCATATAAGTTAAATAAATAAATAAATAAATAAAATATCTTTACTGAAAGGTTTGCTGCAACTTTTCCACTGAACTGATGCAGAAATGTGCAAGATATGCTTCTTTATGTCCATTTTTCCCCCATGTTTATGCCTTCAATTCATAAGGTCTCCTTGAGAAGTTGATAGAATTTCTTGGTTTGTTTTTAGTTATGATGGATGTTGATTCCTGCTGCATTTAGACATGTATCTGTCCACACATCCAAATCTGGATTCTACCCTTTACTTTTAATAGGCTTTGCATCTGAATGAGGAATCTGTTTTTCTTTTTCTTTTCAGTGGGATACGTATTTAAGTGTGCATTTGGATATATTTCATAATAGTTTATTATTTATTTATTTGTTTGTTTGTTTGTTTTTTATTTATTTACATTCCTTGATGAGCTTTAAACATTGACCAATCATTTCCCCAGAATCATAAAATAAATGAAGATTTTTCAAATCAGATTTTTGAAGATTGATTCCCCATACTTATTCCTCCTTCATCTGCTCCTCCTAAGTAAAATGTTATGGCGAACGTGTATATTTAACCTGGGAATTTTCAGAAAGAAACTAAATGAAATACAATATAAATATGCTTTCAAAAATATAGTATGTTTCATATACAGACCCCTTTTCTTTGTATCTCAGTAATTATAGCATCTATAGATAGTACCTATGGGAAATGAACTGCTTTACAAAGATAAATCAAGAAATGCTTTATTTAGTGCTCTCCATTAAATGTAGTATAATGTTTATAAGATAGTAGCTACTGTATATGCTGGATTGGATTTCTATATCCATAAGTGTGAAAAGTACTGAATGGTATTTGTATGCGTTGTATAAAACCAGATTGACAACATTATCATCTCTCTGAACTAGTTTTTTTTTAAATGCTGTCTATGTTTGAAATTAAATTAATTAATGCCAGGTTTATTTCAAAGTAGCTAATTTTCTCTTTAAGAAAATTCTGATGGAATGGAAATCAAATATTATTTTAAAAAAATGTATTAAGTACTATAATATATTGATTTTCACACAAATTAGAATTCTGATCATGAAATATGAATTAAAATGATAAATTATTTAAATAGTAAATATTGTTAAATAATAAAGTTCACCTTCAGTGATTTATCTGGAGTTATAAAATACACATTCATGTTTACCTATTTATGATTGCCAAGTTTAAATTGTGCCTACAGTAGAAAATCTGTATAAGTGTTAATGCATCAAATTCAGATGAGCACAAACGCACTACAGCAACCCAGAACATCAGTAAAAGAAAACAGACCACCTATACAACATCTTCCAACAAAATGGATACCCACAAAACTTTATCAAAAAGGGCCTGACCACTCAACACACTACAGCATAACCAACACAAACTATGAAAAGGATAACACTACCATATATCAAAAACATCTCAGAAACTACCAACAGACTGTTACAACCACACGGCATCACCGCAGCACACAAACCAACTAAAGCCCTCCAAAACATCTTAAGTAAACCAAAAGACCCAGTAGCCCAAGAAGAAAAAACAGGAGTCATCTACAACATATAGTGTAAGGACTGTAACGGCCACTATGTAGGACAGACAGGTAGAAGACTAGCAGAGCGCATCCATGTACACCAACTGGCAGTCAGTTGAAAACACAGTGAAAACTCCTTAATCTCACAACACATGGACAGACTCAACCACAGTTTCAACTGGAAATCTGTGAGCATCCTAGACCAAGCTAAATCCAAAAATGCTAGGTAATTCCTGGAAGCTTGGCATTCAGACAAATCAGCCATCAATAGACACATAGACACATCAATAGACACAACCGCCCAGAGTCCCCTCTGTGGGGGGGAGATGGGCGGTGATATAACTATGATAAATAAATAAATAAATAAATAAACATAGAGATAAACCACATTTACACACCATTCAAAAGAGACAATAAAAAAGCTAAGAAGGAAACAAAAAAACCAGAACACATCCTCTCCAGCAACCAACACCCAGATAAGCAGGGATTAACACCAGACAAACAATCAGAGCAAAAAACAATATCCTAATTAAGGAACTAATCTAATCAAGGAACCACCAAGGAGGAAACCACACCCCCACCAATACTGGCAGGGCAAGCTTCTGTATATAAACAGGGAGCAAACCCCACACTCGCTAACACTGATGATGTTACCTAGTTGGGTAATGAAATATCTGCAAGCAAACAAACAAGCTCGGAGAGTACCATGGACTCAGTATCAAAAAAAATTTCTCTTTGTAACAAAATTTAATATTTTATTTATTTATTTATTATTCAAATTTATCACCGCCCATCTACCCCAACAGGGGACTCTGGGCGGTTTACAACAAAATCAACAGTTAAAAGCCTATATGCATAAAATTACAATCCAAACTAGTATAATAAAATAAATATATAAAAATCCAAAGGATGGTAAAATCTCATATAAAAGGGAGGACACTATGGCACTAGCCACCCCCAGGAGGAACTATTACCTCCCCCATCCCAGGCAAGGTGGCAGAACCAGGTCTTTAGAGTCTTCCAGAAGGCTGGGAGCGAGGGACCCTGCCTCACCTCTGGGGGCAAGATATTCCAAAGGGCGGGTGCTATCGCAGAGAAAGCTCACCTCCTGGACCCCGATAGATGAAATTCTCTTGTTGATGGGGTCCAAAGCATGCCCTCTCTGCATGACTGAGTGGGACGGGTCAATGTTATCGGGATGAGACGGTCCCTCAGGTAACCTGGCCCCATGCCATGTAGGGCTTTAAAGGTGATAACCAACACTTTGAATTGGACCCGGAAGCAAACTGGTACTCAATGCAGCTTGCGTAGCAGTGGTGTCACGTGTGCTGATCTTATAGCACCCATAACTGCCTTTGCGGCCGCATTCTAGACCAGCTAAAGCTTCCGGATACTCTACAAGGGTAGCCCCATGTAGAGTGCATTGCAATAATCTATATGGGAGATGACAAGGGCATGAATGACTGTTTGAAGGGCATCCCGATCCAGGAAGGGGCATAGCTGGTGCATAACCCGAAGCTGTGCAAAGGCCCTCCTGGCCACAATTGCCACCTGCTCCTTGAGCAGGAGTCGTGAGTCCAGGAGGACCCCCAGGTTCTGCACTGGATCCGAATGGGGCAGTGCTACCCCATCCAGAGCCAAAGATGATAACTCTCTGGATACAGAGGGGCCATCAATCCACAGCCACTCCATCTTACCAGGGTTCAGCTGAAGCCTATTGTTTCCCATCCAGACCCCCACAGCCCCCAGGCACTGAGAGAGGGCAGCGACCACATCACTTACTTCACCCGGGATGGAGATGTATAGTTGAGTATGATCAGCATATTGATGATACCTCATCCCGTGGTGACGGATGATCTCATCCAGTGGTTTCATGTAGATGTTAAATAGGAGAGGAGAGAACCGAACCCTGCGGCAACCCACACATGAGGGGTTGCGGGGCGGATCTCTCCTCCCCTATCACCACTGATTGGGAATGGCCCTGGAGGAAGGAGGTGAACCAGCATAAGACTACGCCACCCACCCCCAACTCCCTAAGCCATCCCAAAAGGATACCGTGGTCGACGATATCGAAAGCCGCTGACAGGTCTAAGATAGGCAGGATGGATGCACTCCCTCCATCCCGCTCCCGACAGAGATCATCCATAAGTGCGACAAATGCAGTCTCCATCCCATATCCCAGCCTGAAACCTGACTGAAAGGTGTCTAGATAATCCATCTCCACGAGAATCCTCTGGCATTGCAACGCCACCACTTTCTCAACCACCTTTCCCAAAAAGGGAAGGTGGGAGATAGGACAAAAATTGTCCAAGACAGTGGGGTCCAGGGAAGGTTTCTTGAGGAGGGGGTGCACCAGTGCCTCCTTAAAGGCAGCTGGGAACACCCCCTCCCTCAAGGATGTAATCATCATCACCTGGACCCAACCACATGTCATGCCATGGTAGCCATGAACGCCTGAGCCACTTCCGAGATCTGTTCCAGGGATGGCAGATTGAAGTCCCCCAGAACCATTAGTCTGGGGAACTCCACTGCCAACCCCGAGACAGCCTCCAGCAGTTCAGGCAGGGAGGTTGCTACTCAGCAGGGAGGCTGGTACAGTAGCAACACTCCCAACTGTTCTAGGGAGCACAACTTGAAAAACAGGTTCTCACAACCGGCCACTTGTGGAGCAGCGCCCCTGAAGGCCACAAGAGACTCTCGGATGACAACTGCCACCCTTCCTCCCCTGCCCCGGTGTCTTGGCTGATGCTACAGCATAAACCCGCCTGGGCATATTTCCAAAAGGGCTACCCCCCCTTCTGGGTCCAGCAAGGTCTCGGTGATACATGCCAGGTCTGCCCCCTCCTCCATGATCAAGTCACTTATGAGGGGGGCCTTGTTGTTCACTGATCTGGCATTAATAAGCATCAGCCGGAGACCAGGGCCCTCAGGGATCTGCTTTCCAGGGCACTCAGAGGGCTGGAACATGCCACCGGTAACAAACACCGGGGGTGCCTTCCCCGAAAATGGCCTGCCCTCCGGTTCCCATCATAACATCCTCTACCTGTCACCACCTTGATCAAAAAGCCCACCATACAGCCCCCAGAGTTTCCTGGTCCTGGTCCAGTAGCCTCCACTCCTGGACCTCCGGAAATCCTAGGCTTAAACAAGGGTCCCTTGCCCCATGCATCCATCCTCCCACACTCAATCAACCTAGGGCAATGGTAGGACCCCCAGCACACCATCTCTTGCTCTCGGTCCTGGTGGGCCCCAACCACCACCCACACCCCCACTGTGATGCCCCCTCAGCCTCTCTTGCTAGCTGAGGAGGGGCACCACCAATCACTCCTACCCCCCGCCTGTCTCTCATGCAGGGGAGGGTACTCTTACACTCACATATGCTCCTGGACCTCCTCCCCATGTCTCTCACCCACAGGGGGGAGTACTACACTCATACCAAGGGACCCCCAAAACCTTCCACCGCCCTAACTAGGACAGGAAATGGGCAGTCCAAGTTGGAATGGTGGATCAAATAATCCACCAGGCCGAGGGGATCAAGTAGTCCAAGTCCATCATTCCCCTTCTTCCAAAGTCCTCCATGTCAGGGGTCATTGTTGCTCCTGTTCCCTGTACCACCCAGGTCCATTGCACTGCCAAAGGCTGTCATCCACTCTCTCGAGGACCATGCTCCCATGGTCTGTCTGTTACCCTGGGATCTGCCGTTGGGGTCCGCTGTGTCGCTAAGGCCCATCCGCCATGCCTAGGCCTGCCACACTGCCAAGACTCACTCCCCAAGTAATTTAAGTATAAAATATACTTAATTTTTGGTAAGAAGGAGACACATTCTGACATATTGTACCAAGCCATGTAGGAGCTATGCTATACTTCCATTGGGCACAACACAAAGTAAGTGCCACCTACTTCCAAGTAACTCTGTTTTTTTTTTCAAGTGCCCCTTGTATCTCAGTCTTCTTGCTCACATTCCCTACCCCCAAGATATAAAGTGGATGAAACTAAAGATAGAGATCCTTACAGAAGCCCCAATCTAATAAAATGTAATTTCAGATAAATATGGGTAGGATGAAGCCATATCCCTGTGTGGCAGTGTAGATGAAAGAGGACAGATGACACAGGGGAGAAAGTGGAAAAAAAGTAATCTGTCATAATAGAGATGTATTGGCTAGAAATTGGATGGACAAAGTTGTTAGTTTTGCTTTTTCCAGCATTCTCCATTATTGTTTGTTTGTTTAATGTCAAATTTTCACCATCCAAATATAAATATATTTTAGAAAAACCTGCATCAGCTAAATTCGATAGGCAGATATTCCTAGTATGGAGAGGATGCCTGCTTGGTAAAGATGAAAAGGTTGTCAGAAAACAAAGAAGTGGTGGCTATAATATAGCACTAGAAATATCTATCTATCTATCTATCTATCTATCTATCTATCTATCTATCTATCTATCTATCATCTATCTACAGTATCTATCTATCTATCTATCTATCTATCTATCTATCTATCTATCATCTATCTATCTATCTACAGTATCTATATCTGCTGCCTCAATCACCAAAGTTACTCTAGAATCAAACCTAGACTTTGAAAGGCTAAGCATTTCCTCCAAACTCTTTTATTTCAAGCTTCTAATTCTTCCCATCTTTATTATACAAAGTTTTAGTAAGCTTTGTTGTATTTTTAAATTTTGGTAAGCTCTTATCAATAAATGAATAAAATGATGCTTTTTTATTCTCTGCTCAATTCTACCATTGCCTGTGGATTTGCCCTGTTTAAAAGTTTGTTCCTTAACAGTCCTGCAAAAGGATGATGAATAGACGATGGTGCACCCTGAGTAAAAAAAAAACCCTAGTAAATAGTAGAAGGTTGTGAAAAAGTATTGTGTTCATGTTTCTAATGACAGGGATGTCTATTCAGACCTAAAACATAAATCAGAAAATTGACCTTCACGCCCACATTCTATATAATGGAGCTTTCACACTACCATACAATTGTTCATTCATGCCATGAGAGTACAGACCTAGTTTGCATATTACTTAGCAAAAACATTCATAATAAGAGTCTCTAGAGAGAGCATTATTACAGATTATAGACTAATTTGGCCAAAGATATCTCTTGAGAGATTCACTGATTAATACTGGTGACAGACAGTAAATGAAAGTCTAAAAGAAACATAAAAGCTCATTGAAAGACATGAAACCACTAATCTTTACTGGCATATTTAACTAATATTACATATTGATAATTTCTAATTTATTATGAGAAAAATCTTAGTATTTTCTTTCGTTACATCTAGGTTGCATATGTAGAGCACAAATTAACATTGTAGCAAACATTCAGAAAATGGAAGAGAAAGTAGAAGCTAACAAATTCAGTGAAGGCAAAACTATAAGAGTCATTAAAGGGATAAAAAGTTGAAAAGGTCTAATTTTAAATTTTCAATTGATTGGTAATATTTATATTAAGGTTTTTTTTATAAATATAGCAGTAGCCTGCATAAATTACTTCAGAATTTCAATGAAGAAAATAAAACACCTTGATTTTTTTTGCTGGTTCACACTGATTGTCTACTTACAGTATAAGTAAGTTTTACTTAATTAAACTGACTTATTCTCAATTATGTCTGTATTGTATGTGTATGTGTATGTGTATGTGTATGTGTATGTGTATGTGTATGTGTATGTGTATGTGTATGTGTATGTGTATGTGTATGTGTATGTGTGTGTATGTATATACTGTAGGTGCCTTTGAGTCATTTTTTTTAAACTCCTGGCGACTGCCTGGACAAGTCCCTGCAGTTTTCTTGACAAAGTTTTCAGAAGTCGTTTGCCCTTGCTTCCTTCTTCCTAGGGCTGAGAGAGGGACTGGCACAAGGTCACCCAGCTGGCTTTGTGCCTCAGGTGGGACTTTAACTCACGGTCTCCCAGTTTCTAGCCTGATACCTTAACCACTACACCAAACTGGCGCTCCTGGATAAATTACAATCTGCAAATATATATACATTTATAGTGACTTGAGCATTCGTCTGACTCACCTGCTAAAATAACTTGAGACTATGCATCTTGACTTGGGGAATTAGGCTGGGGAATTCCTATCTTGTTTTGGGCTGCTCCTGATCATAATTCTATGCCCCTACTTATATTTGTATCTATAGTAATTGCCCTGGAGTATTTAAGGAAGTTTTAAAAGCTGTATTAAACACCATTTCTATGGCTGCTAAGTATGTTAATAGTTCCGTATTCAATAGAAGGGCACAAAGTTTTGAAGTAGCACAGCTCCCCTTGAAGCTAAACTGCAAAGTATCTGTACATGTGCAGAAGCTACTTGCTTCAACACAAGGCCACTGGTTGAGGTGGACAGATTTCACCTCCATGCTTTGTGAAGTAGAATTTATTTATTATTTTATTTATTTGTTGAATTTCTATAACCGCCCATCTCCCCCTCAAGGAGGGACTCTGGGCGGTTCACAGCATAATATCAACAAAATACAATAAAAACAGTAATAAAAATACAAATACAATAAAATTACAATAAAAATACAATAAAATCTAAGTGGCAGGTGGTTCTTAAAGTGACGTTGAATATATTCAAAATATTTTAGATATTTAAGGTGGTTCTACGGAATCAGCCATCCCCAGGCTTGACCGCTTTCCTTTTTATTTATTTATGTTTATTTATGTTTCGACTTCTATCACCGCACCATCTCCCACAAGGGGACTCTGGGCGGTTTACAAACATAGAGATTAAAATTCCGTTATAAAAACACATAAAAATACAATATACAATTAATTATTATTATAAATTAAGTAGAAAATCCAAGAAGGCAGACCATGATCTTTAAAAGGGCTCTATGGCACCAGCCATCCCCACGAGGAACTATTCCTGTTCCCATCCCACGCGAGGCGGCAAAACCAGGTCTTTAGGTTCTTCCGGAAGGACAGGAACGATGGGGCCTGCCTCACCTCTGGGGGCAGGTTGTTCCAAAGGGCAGGCGCCACTGCCGAGAAGGCCCGCCTTCTGGACCCCACCAAATGAAACTCCCTTACCGACGGGGTCCGGAGCATGCCCTCTCTACATAATCGAGTGGGACGGTTTGAAGTTATGGGGATGAGGCGGTCCCTCAGATACCCTGGTCCCATGCCATGTAGGGCTTTAAAGGTCAAAACCAACACCTTGAATTGCACCTGGAAGCATACCGGCACCCAATGCAGCTGGCGCAGCAGAGGTGTCACATGGGCCGATCTAGGGGCACCAATAACTGCGCGCGCAGCCACATTCTGGACTAGCTGAAGCTTCCGGATACTCTTCAAGGGTAGCCCCATGTAAAGCGCATTGCAGTAGTTGATGTGGGAGATGACCAGGGCATGAGTGACTGTACGGAGGGACTCCTGATCCAGGAAAGGGCGTAACTGGTGCACAACACGAAGTTGCGCAAAGCCCCTTCTGGCCACGACTGCCACCTGCTCCTCGAGCAGGAGTCGTGAGTCCAGAAGGACCCCCAGATTCCGCACTGATTCTGAACGGGGAAGTGCAACCCCATTCAGAACCAAAGATGATAATTTCCCAGATCCAGAAGAACCATCAATCCACAGCCACTCCGTCTTACCAGGGTTCAGCTGAAGCCTGTTGTTCCCCATCCAGACCCCCACAGCCTCCAGGCACTGAGAAAGGGCGGCCACTGCATCAGGCGAGATCACAGAGCCAGGTTTTTAATTTTTTTCTGAAATCCAGGAGTGAGGGGGCCTGTCTTATCCCTGGTGGGAGGATGTTCCATAGGGCAGGAGCTGCTGCAGAGAAGGCTCACCTCCGGGACACCTCTAGGTGGAATTCTTTCATAGAAGGGGTCCGCAGCATGCCCTCTCTGCAAGATCGGGTGGGACGGGATGATATAAAGGGGATGAGGCGGTCCCACAGATAACCTGGTCCCATGCCATGTAGGGCTTTAAAGGTGATGACCAACACCTTGAGTTGGACCCAGAAGTAAACTGGTACCCAATGCAGCTCATGGAGCAGAGGTGTTATATGTAACGATCTTGATGCACCTAAGACTGCCCGTGCAGCCGCATTCTGCACCAGCTGTAGCCTCTGGATATTCTTCAAGGGTAGCCCCATGTAGAGTGCGTTGCAGTAGTCTATATGGGAGACAACCAGGGTATGAGTGACCGTTCGAAGGGCCTCTCGGTCAAGGAAATGGTGTAACCGGCGCACTACATGAAGTTCAGCAAAGGCCCTCCTGGCCATGACTGCCACCTGCTCTTTGAACAGGAGTCGTGAGTCCAAGAGGACCCCCAAGTTACACACCGGGTCTGTCTGGGGAAGTGCAACCCCATCCAGAACTAAAGATGACAAATTCCCAGAAACCGAGGGGGCATTAATCCACACTCCACTCTAGCCTGTTTTTCCCCATCCAGACCCCTACAGCCCCCAGGCACTTGGACAGGGTGGTCACTGCATCACTTACTTCACCCGGGATGGAGATGTATAATTGGGTATCATCAGCATATTGATGATACCTCAGCCCGTGGTGACAGATGATCTCACCCAGCGGTTTCATGTAGATGTTAAAAAGGAGCGGCGAGAGTACCGAGCCCTGCGGAACCCCACAAGGAAGGGCCCATGGACTGGCTCTCTCGCTCCCTATCAACACCGACTGGGACCGACCCTGGAGGAAGGAGGTGAACCAGCGCAAAACCACACCGCCCACCCCCAACTCCCTGAGCCGTCCCAGAAGGATACCATGGTCGATGGTATCGAACGCCGCTGAGAGGTCAAGAAGAGCGAGAATGGATGCACTGCCTCCATCTCGCTCCCGCCAGAGATCATCCATAAGCGCGACCAATGCAGTTTCCGTCCCATGACCCGGCCTGAAACCTGACTGAAAGGGGTCCAGATAATCCATTTCATCCAGAATCCTCTGGAGCTGCAATGCCACCACCTTCTCAACCACCTTCCCCAAAAAGGGGAGGTGGGAGACTGGATGAAAATTATCCAGTATAGTAGGGTCCAGTGATGGCTTCTTGAGGAGGGGGAGCACCAGCGCTTCCTCAAAAGCTGCCAGAAACACCCCCTCTCTCAAGGATGTATTTACCATCGCTTGGACCCAACCACAAGTCACCCCTCGAGCTGCTTTCAACAGCCAGGAGGGACAAGGATCTAATTGGCAGGTGGTGGCATTTACAGACCGGAGGACTCTGTCCACTTCCTCAGGACCAACAGGGTCAAACTGTTCCCAGATAACAAGGTGAGTACATTCCCTGGGTGTCTCCTCAGACTCTGCCTCACGCGCAGAGTCCAACTTGGAGCGGATCCGAGCGATTTTATCCTGCAGATGCCTCGAAAATTCCTCGGCCCGACCCTGTAGATGGACTTCTGACTCCCCTTTCCCCAAAAGGGATTGGGTAATCTTAAACAGGGTCGCTGGGCGGCATTCTGCAGATGCAATAAGAGCGGAGAAATATTGATGTTTCGCCGCTCTTACCGCCACAAGGTAGGCCTTAACAGCGGCTCTAGCCTGTGTTCGGTCGGATTCAGTCTTTGTCTTCCTCCAGCGGTGCTCTAGGTGTCTCTTAATCCTCTTCAGAACCCTTAACTCCCCCGTGAACCACAGGGAGCATTGGGCTCTCTGGGATAGGAGAGGCCACACAGGCGCGATCTTGTCCAAGACCCCGTCCACTTCCCTATTCCAGGTAGTAGCCAGGGCCTCCGCTGGGCCGTTCAGCAAATCCTTGGGTATAACCCCCAGCTCCCTCTGAAACCCTTCTGGGTCCATCAGTCGCCAGGGGCGGATCAATCGAATAGGTCCCGCCTCTGAATACATCACCTCTATTGACAGAACAGGTTGTATATTGGCCCTAAATTTATTTAACTATTATATAAATCCACTGGCACCCTACTTAAGTAATTCTGCCTTCCATCCTCCCAAAAACGCCCATAGGCCTGTCAGTGTATTACTGTATGCTGATGATGCAGTAATTTTGCCCTTGATCTCTATTGGTCTTAGAAGAGCTTTGGGATCACTCATCAATTACTGCAGTAAGGTAACATTAACAATAAATTTTGCCAAGACCAAGATCTTTACTTTCTCCAAATGCCTGAAACAACAAATCTAGAAGTAAGGTGGACACACCATTGAGCAGGTTAAGATCTTTAAATATTTAGGAGTAGTTTTTCAAGCTTTCAGAAGCCAAAATGCTCACTTAGATTATGTATCCCAAAATGCAGAGATCAGCATCAGCCATCCAAGCTTATTACTTTGCCCAAGCATCACAGTTTACACCTACTGCAATTAAGTTGTTTGCACCTAAAGCCCAAGCACAACTTCTATACAGGGTTCAGGTAGGATCATAGAGGTGGTCATCGCTTACTGACCACTGGTTCAGTGACCGTTCAAAATTATGCTGGCGCTAAATGAGGGGGACTTATGACCGGTCCTTGAAGTTCTGGCCATTGCAGCATCCCCGTGGTCACATCATCACGATCCAGGTTTTTGGCGACCCGCTTGCAATTACGATGTTGCACCATCCCTCAGTCGCATGATTGCCAGTTGCGACCTTCCCTGCCAACTTCCGACAAGCAAAGTCAATGGGAAAGCTGGCAGGAGGTTGCAAATGGTGATCATGTGACAACATGCTTAACGACATTGTGGGATTCACTTAATAATGGCAACTGCCTTCACTAAGTGGTGCGGTCACATTACGTCATGCTTTATGACTGCATCAGTTAGCGATGGAAATTCCAGTCCCAATTACTTTTGTTAAACAAGGACTACCTGTATAAAAAAATGGCTACCTAGAGAGAGACCAAACTAAAATTTTAAGAAGCATCTTCCAGGTGTCCCAAAGGCAGTACTTCGGTAGGAAACAGGAGTCAGTAAACTTGAATCCAGTCTTTGGATAAATATTTTTACTTAGGGGCTGAAACCACTCCACAGCCCTCTTGGACAGGTCCACCTAATAGTGGCAGGTAATTTCAAATCCTCCTGGGGAAGAAGCAATACAAAGGAAATTTAGCTATTACGGTTTTTCTAGTGCTGCTATTTTACCACTGGGGCCAGATCAAGCTAAATTAGCCTTAAGATACTGTAGATGATTTTTAGAAATAGAAGGTCAAATAAAAGCTGCTGCCCTCCAATGGGATATATTTATAAATAATAAAAAATTAACTCCTAAACTAGCTTCATACTTATACCCAAATTGGGAGAGCTTTTACTCTAGCCCATTTTAATGCCCTCCCCATGGTGGTTTTGGAAGGGAATATAAGAAAATGCCTTCTGAAAAACAATATTGTCCCTGCAGCAAGGGTGCAATAGAACCCATAGCCCATCTTCTTTTTTATTGTCAGTTTTATAGGGACATTTGTAACCAGCTGATTATCCCTCTTTTATTTATTTTTATTTATTTATGTTTCAATTTATATACCGCTCCATCTCCCCACAAGGGAACTCTGGGCGGTTTACAAAATACAACAATTAAAATCTGACCATTAAAACAACCTAATAAAATACTCTCATATAATAAAATTAAGTATAAAAATCCAAGATGAGATGGTTTGATGTTTAGATGTTTAAAAGGGCCCTATGGCACCAGCCATCCCCAAGAGGAACTATCCCCCCCCCCCCACGCAAGGCGGCAGAACCAGGTCTTTAAGTTCTTTCTGAAGGCCGGGAGCGATGAGGCCTGCCTCACCTCCGGGGGTAGTATATTCCAAAGGGTGGGCGCCGTTACCGAGAAGGCACGCCTCCTAGACCCCGTCAGGTGACATTCCTTTACGGACGGGATCCGCAGCATGCCCTCTCTGAATGACCGAGTGGGACGGTTCAACGTTATGGGGATGAGACGGTCCCTCAGGTAACCTGGCCCCATGACATGTAGGGCTTTAAAGGTGATAACCAACACCTTGAATTGGACCCGGAAGCACACAGGCAGCCAGTGCAGCTGTCGCAGCAGAGGTGTCACATGCGCTGATCTAGGCGCACCAATAACTGCGCGAGCAGCCGCATTCTGGACCAATTGAAGCTTCTGGATACTCTTCAAGGGTAGCCCCATGTAGAGCGCGTTGCAATAGTCTATATGGGAGATGACCAGGGCATGAGTGACTGTACGGAGGGCTTCCCGATCCAGGAAAGGGCGTAACTGACGCACAACACGAAGTTGTGCAAAAGCCCTTCTGGCCATGGCTACCACCTGCTCTTTGAGCAGGAGCCGTGAGTCCAGAAGAACCCCCAAATTACGCATTTGGTCTGAATGGGGTAGTGCAACCCCATCCAGAACTAGAGACGACAACTTCCTGGATCCACGGGAGCCATCAATCCACAGCCACTCCGTCTTACCAGGGTTCAGTCGAAGCCTGTTGTTCCCCATCCAGACCCCCACAGCCTCCAGGCACTGAGAAAGGGTAGCCACTGCATCACTTATCTCACCAGGGATGGAAATATATAATTGAGTATCGTCTGCATATTGATGGTATCTCATCCCATGGTGACGGATGATCTCACCCAGCGGTTTCATGTAGATGTTAAATAGGAGAGGGGAGAGAACCGAACCCTGCGGTACCCCACAGACGAGGGGGCGAGGGTCGGATCTTTCATCTCCTATTACCACCGATTGGGAACGGCCCTGGAGGAAGGAGGTGAACCAGCGCAGAACTACGCCTCCCACCCCCAACTCCCTGAGCCGTCCCAAAAGGATACCATGGTTGATGGTATCGAATGCCGCTGAGAGGTCAAGAAGAGCTAGGATGGATGCACTCCCTCCATCCCGCTCCCGCCAGAGATCATCTGTAAGCGCGACCAATGCAGTTTCCACCCCATATCCCGGCCTGAAACCTGACTGAAAGGGGTCCAGATAATCCGTATCATCCAGGATCCTCTGGAGTTGCAACGCCACCGCTTTCTCAACCACCTTCCCTAAAAAGGGGAGGTGGGAGACAGGACGAAAATTGTCCAATATAGTAGGGTCCAGTGATGGTTTCTTGAGGAGGGGGTGCACCAAAGCCCCTTTAAAAGCAGCTGGGAACACCCCCTCCCCCAGAGATGCATTAACCATCACCTGGACCCAACCACATGTCACCTCCCGGGCTGCCTGTACCAGCCAGGAAGGGCATGGGTCCAGATGACATGTGGTGGCCCTTACAACCCGAAGGATCCTGTCCACTTCCTTAGGTCCAACAGGATCGAACTGTTCCCAGATAACCGGGCAAGGACGTTCCCTCGGCATCTCCCCAGACTGTGCTACACGCTTAGAGTCCAACT
Organism: Charina bottae; assembly: GCA_023362775.1. NCBI lineage: Eukaryota > Metazoa > Chordata > Lepidosauria > Squamata > Charinaidae > Charina > Charina bottae. Next base: position 57,495,465 of record JALMGJ010000002.1, on the reverse strand, counting down.
TAGACCGAATCTGAGCGACTTTATCCTGCAGATGCTCAGAAAATTCTTCTGCACGGCCCTGTAGGTGGTTCACAGACTCCACCTTACCCAACAAAGATCTTGTTATCTTAAACAGGGCCGTCAGACGGCATTCTGCGGACGCAATAAGAGCGGAGAAATATTGACGTTTTGCCGCTCTTACCGCCACAAGGTAGGTCTTAACAGCGACTCTAGCTTGTGTTCGGTCAGATTCAGTCTTTGTCTTTCACCAGCAGTGCTCTAGGTGTCTCTTAACCCTCTTCAAGACCCTCAACTCCTCTGTATACCAAGGGGAGTATCGGGTCAAGTGTGGCAAGAGAGGCCGCATAGGCGCGATCCTGTCCAAGGCCCCGGCCGCCTCCCTATTCCAGGCTGCGGCCAGGACCTCCACTGGAGCGTGCAGTAGATCCTGAGGTACAGCCCCCAGCTCCCTCTGAAACCCTATTGGGTCCATTAGTTGCCAGGGGCGGACCAATCGACTGGGTCCTGCCTCCCTGCGGAGTGGGGCGGCATAAGAGAACCTCAGGGTCACCAGGGCATGATCTGACCATGACAAAGGGGAAAGATGTAACTCTCCCCTCAGAGCATACTGCCACTGCTCCGACAAGAAAACTAAGTCCAGGGTGAGTCCACTGTCTTGAGTTGGGTCTCGAATAATCTGGAACAGGCCCATGGCTGCCATGGTAGTCATGAACTCCCGAGCCGCCTCAGAGGCACGTCCCAGGGACGGCAGATTGAAATCCCCCAGAACCATAAGCCTAGGGAATTCCACCGCCAGCCCCGAGACGGCCTCCAGCAGCTCAGGCAGGGATGTCGCTACGCAGCAGGGAGGCTGGTACAGCAGCAACACTCCCAACTGTTCTCGAGAACCCAACTTGAAAAACAGGGTCTCACAACTGGCCACTTGCGGAGCAGTGCCCCTGAAGGCCACTAGAGACTCTCGAATTACAACCGCCACCTCTCCTCCCCTGCCCTGGAGTCTCGGCTGGTGCCACACTTGAAACCCGGCTGGGCATATTTCAGAGAGGGCTACCCCCCCCCCTCCGAGCTCAGCCAGGTCTCGGTGAAACATGCCAGGTCTGCCCCCTCTTCCGTGATCAAATCACATATGAGGTGGCCCTTGTTGTTAACAGACCTGGCATTAAGCAGCAGCAGCCGGAAACCAGGGCCCTCAAGGATCTGCTGACCAGGACCTGGGTATGAACCTGGAGGGCCGGAACACACCACCGGTAACAAACACTGGGGGCGTCTTCCCCAACGATGGCCCGCCCTCCGGTTCCCGTCATAACATCCCCGGCCCGTCACCACTTTGATAGGGCAGCCCACTCCGTAACCCCCAGAGCTTCCAGGTCCAGATGCCTCCACTCCCGGACCTTCAAAGACCCTAGGTTGAAACACAGGTCCCCTCCCCCACACACACATCTCTCAAGCTCAATCAACTTCTAGTGATGGTAGGGCCCCCCCAGCGCACCAGCCTAAGCTCTCAGCACTGATAGGGCCTAACCACCACAACCACACCTGCAATATCCCCCCACAACCACTCTCACTGGTCGCAGAGAGATATCATCCACTCCTGCCCTCCACCTGTCTCCCACTCAGGTGTGGGCACTCATACATACTATCACACAGTCTTGGACTCCCCCCTGACTCTCTCACTTCCAGGGGGGGCCACATTCACACTACAGGGACCCTAAAAAGTCTCTGCCGCCTATAAATAAATGTGGGTGTAGATGGGGGCTTCCTCTTAGTTGTTAAACTAAAGTTAAAAGTCCAATAAAAAACCTTCAACAGTTGTTGATTTCATGGGGATATTATGGCTGGTCCCCCATTCCTGAACCCGTCGTCCCCCCTTAGACCCCCTCCCCCACAGTTAAAGACCACCAGGCCCACCAAGAGTTCGTCCAAGTCGGCGTGCCTTAAGATCTAACACGCTCCGCTGCTCTGCTCTTCCATCTTGTTGCAGCGCCAAGGTCTCGCAAGGTCTTTTACCTAGCTTTCCATGGCATTCTTATAATTTCTATTTTTACTATCTGTTAGATGATCAACCACACACATCCTTTCTTTCTGATCCATATGGAGATGAATGACATGGCCCTTGAAAGTCTCTGGAGATTATGAAGCCTTAGGCAGAAAAGTGAAGAAATTAGGTCCACAGCTTTTACATCAATCGTCCAGTTTTGGGCCGTAGTACAAGAAGACAACATAGGACTCTGGAAGTCAGCAACTGTCTATCAAATGGTGTCACTTAGAAAGGTTTGGATTCTATGATAGTGACCTGTGCTACTTTCATGAAGGACTCCTGGGAAGAGATGGGAACATCTGCCAATAATTATAAAGAAAAATGCCAGGCACCTTGTCAGTCTTATCAGATCAATAAACTAAAACAAAAGGGGGAGTGTGTCAATAGCTCAGAACTAAATATGCAGCCAAGGACTGGGCTGAAGAAAACAGAGGAAGAGTTTGGGAAATAAACAATGAGAACTAAAGATCTAATTCAGGAAGACAAATATGATGGGATAGACATCACTGAAACTTTGTGGGATAATACTCATGATTGTCACAGAACACTGGAAGGCTACAAGATATTCAAAAAGAATAGATCCCATAGAAATGATGGGGGGTGTTACACTATACAGAAAGGGGAAAAAAATACTTGCACAGAAATCCAGGAAATGCAGCATGGACAACTTGTTGAAATAATTTAGGTAAAAATAAAAGAAAAGAAAAACAAAGGTGATACTGTTGTGGGAGTTTATTATAGACCAGATGGGCAGGAAAATACAGACAAGGTTTACTCTTCCTTTGAAAGAGATATGTGATAATAAGAATGGGGGATTTCAGTAATCCTGACATCTGCTGGGAATCTAACTCTGCCAAGAGTCAAAAGTGCAATAAATTACTGCCTTCCATCATTGAGAACTTCATTTATCAGAAGATGGAATAAATAACAAGGGGGTCTGCTATGCTGGACCTGATCTTAGCCAACAGGAAGGAATTGGTTAAGAAGTTAAACCAGCCAGCAATTTGGGGAAAGTGATAATGTTATACCTGAATGTGTTATATCTAGGGAAAGAAGAATGGATAAAAATCAGACCTGCATACTGAACTTCAGAAGAGCAGATTTTGATGTACTCCAAGGGAAGGTAGATTGGATCCATTGGCCACAAATACTTAAGGAGAAAAGTATCCAGGTAAGATGAGAAATTCTACAAAATGAGATACTGAAGACACAGTTACCATCAATCCTTACAAGATGGAAAAACGGGAGAAAGGAGATGACACAAAACGGATTGGGGTAGCTAATACATTAGATGAAAAAGAAGATTCAGAAGCTAGAGAAGCTTGAACATTGGGCTGAAATGAATACAGTGTAATTTTTCAGGGAGAAATGTAAAGTTCTGCATCTGTGTAAGGCACAAGTATAGGATATGGGAGACTTGGCTTGGCAGTAGTATATATGAACGGGTGTCTTTGTTGATCACAAGTTAATCATGAGCCAATGGGGTCATTTGCTCAAAAGGCAAATATCTTGGGGAGTATTAATGGGAGGGAAGGAGGGAAAGAGAGAGAACATATCAAGGAAAGTTATTGTTCCACTTTACTTTGTCCTAGTCAGACCCCATTTGGTCTACTGGGTACAGTTCTGGGCATCAGAGTTCAAAAAGGAGAGTAACAAATTGGAGGAAGTTCAGAGGAGGGCTACCAAGATGGTGAAGGGTCTGGAAACCAAACCCTATAAGGAACAGTTAATGGATATGGATATATTTAACCTACATAAAAGGTCACTGAGGGGATATATGAGAGCAGTCTTTCAGAAGAGAAAGTTGACTTATTCTCTATTGCTCCATAGGTCAAGACAGGAATCAGTGAGCTAAAACTACAAGGAAGTGGATTCAGGCTAAACATCAGGAGGAACTTCCTGACTGTATAAGTTTTCAGCCAATAGAAGGCAACCATATGAAGTAGTGAGCTGTCCTTCATCAGAGGTCTTCAAACAGAGGCTGGATGGTTATCTGTCAGAGATGGTCTAATGCAGAGCTTTCCAAACTTTTCATTTTGGTGACACACTTTTTAAACATGCATCATTTCGCGACACACTCTTACAGCAGGGCACAAGGCAGGCAATAGAACCTGCACGGAATCACAGCAGGTTTGGAGGCAGCAAGGCACAAGGCAGGCACTAGGACCTGCGCGGAATCCTGGCAGGGCTCGGAGGCAGCAGCAGCCATGACACACAGTTTGGAAAGCTCTGGTCTAATGGAACCTGCTCTGAGCAGGGGGTTGAACTAGATGACCACTAAGATTATTTGGAACTCTACAATTCTGTATTGCCTCTGCTAATCAAAGTCAAGCCTAGAGGTGGAATGTGTTTTCTAACCCCTAATACACGAGCTATGTTTTATTCAAAGTCTTCAAGCAAAGGATTGAATATCAGTTACTTGTCAACTGTTCATATCCCCAAATATTATTGGATAGTGAAATGATTAAATTCCAGTGCTCTAATCTTGCATGAGAGTGATTAGAAATTTAGACTGTCAACATTCCAGAAATATATGCATAAATATTTAACAAATGATTCTTAGTCTATTTGCATGACCATACTTGTGGGATGAGACTATCTGGATACCCAGATAAGCATCAAAGCAACACCAGACTGATCATCTGAAATGCGTTATATTTAGAGTGAACTTTATCTTGCAGAAAAGTTATATTATATTCCATATGACTTGAACCTGACTTGAACCTGTAAAAGTTATATTATATTCCATATGACTTGAACCTGTGTTAAGAACACAACCTGGAAGAACTGATCATATGGAGCTTTTCAACTGAACTGCCACAATGAAAGGAACAGCTGTGTCCATGAGATCCTGCTATGTTCTCTGTAAAAAGTCTTGTGTTTTATTTTGTCTTCACCATTACTATTGTTCCATACAGATGTTTCTATGTATCTGTTATATTGGACTGGTGAGACTATTTACCAGGCATGTTACTTAAAAAGCCATCTAAATACACTTTCATCTTAAATTAACTTAAATCATAGTACGTACATGAATACTGAAATAAATGAAATTTGCTTCTACTTTCCTGATGCTGAACTCATTTTATTGTGAATAATAAAATCATGTTGTTTTGGTTTGTATGCATGCACTGGCAGGTAGGCATTTAAAGAAGTCCTTAATAGTGTTGCATTACACAGCCTTCAAGGAAACTCTGTGGAGCTATAAGCTTATATAATTATGGGAATATTACATTGTCTACTTTCATGTAATAATATGCATGATCCTTCATTTTCAAGAATTATTATTTTTTTCCAAATGCAATTACAGACTTTGGGTTTATCCATGTCATACAATGTCACAACAATGCAAGTGGGACTTTCAAGGCAATGGCAATAAAGGCCAGCAATTATCTAGAATATCAAAGCAATTTTTGCATTATTCATCATCAGATGGGCATTGACATGCATGCTGATTAGAACCAGTTGCATTAAATTATGCATTTCCCCTTCACAATAGAGACATTTTAAAAAATCTGACTAATGATATACAGATAAGAGTACAAATTGCAAATCCATATCCACATTTACAAATTTATAATGGTCTTTAGGAAAGAAAATGATGTAATTCACTGCCAAGTAACATAGTAGAAGTACTGTGTTGTGTCTGGGAGATCTAGTAAATGAGACTTTGGGTAAAGTGACTGTATATTAAAATGGTAATTCAAAGAAGGAGATTATTATTTCCTTAGATAAGGAGTGGGACTGCCTTTTGAGAAGGCCAGAGAAATGAGCAATCACCAGTTTACAAAGACCCCTTAGAATAGTGTTAGAGACATATACCAGAAGGAGATCATAGGTCATCCAGAACATCTACTGATTAAAACTAAAATTAGAAATTTAAAATTAAAATAAATAAATAATGAGATCCTAAGTTTAATATTGAAACATATAAGCACAAAGAGAGTATGGCATGCTACCATTATTTCCTTAGTCAAAGTTTCTTAGAACCATTTTCTACTTTGATTGGATTGCTTTGTTAGATTCATATCCTGCTTTTTGTACTAGGAGCAAAGGCAGTGTACCTAATACTCCATTTCTTTCTATTTTTCTCCACAAGAACAAATCCATGAGGTGGTTTAAGGTTGAGAGAGAGAATTGGCCCAAGATCACCTTGAGAACTTCTATGGCTGAGATGGACTTGAATTGGGTCTTCCTAGTGCCAATGTATTACGTTCACCACTGTACCATACTAGCTATAACTTTGTGATACTAACCACTGGTCAGTTTACATATCTTCCAAATCTGATCCAACAATTTTAGTTGTATAATTTATCTGGCAACTGACTTAACTACAACTATTATATAAACCAGGACTATGCAACAAGTTGGATGGACCTTCCTTCTTTCCTTCCTTCCTTCCTTCCTTCCTTCCTTCCTTCCTTCCTTCCTTCCTTCCTTCCTTCCTTCCTTCCTTCTTACCAGAGCTTCTTCCAACACAATTGATGAACATTGCTTTCATTATTTCCTATTGTTCTGAGGTGGGAAACACACATGCAGACCTGAAGGGTAAGCAGTTAAATAGGTTTAACCTAGCTGAAAAACAGAAAGAAAAATCCTCAACCATTGCTTCAATCACTGTGGTCCTCACCCACTTCAAGAATGTTCACTGCATCTCTTATTTTCTCATACTGTACCATCAACATACACCCATCAACATTACTTTATCTTCTAAAGATATCTTCATAGTTGGAAATGATTACGGTACTACTTTCTCCCTGCATATTTATTTATTTTATTTATTTATTTTTTATCCCGCCTTTATTATTTTTATAAATAACTCAAGGTGGGGAACATACCTAATACTCCTTCCTCCTCCTCTTTTCCCCACAACAACAACCCTGTTAGGTGGGTTGGGCTGAGAGAGTGACTGGCCCAAGGTCACCCAGCTGGCTTTCATGCCTAAGGCGGGACTAGAACCCACAGTCTCCTGGTTTCTAGCCCGTTGCCTTAACCACTAGACCAAACTGGCTCTATTCATGCTGCTTTCTTTTTCCTAATACAGATGCAGGCAGAAACCTATAAAAAGGAAGTTTACTCATGGCTGCTTGAATTAAGTCTCTTTATTCATGGTTTCTGACAAACTCTGAGTGTTTTGATTCAGTAGTCTGACTCACAATTGATTCAGTTAATAGTAGAATTTTGTAGCCAGAACAGATGGTGGAAATCAAAAGAAATGGCAACTATGACCAAGCTATTCAAAACAGCGACAGCCCTTTAATACCTAATCAAATTTATCTCATGAGATGATAGCATTCTGCTTTTCCTTTCATGTTTCTGCTAGCTAATGAAAGAGAAGGAAGAGGGGAGGGAGCTAAACATAAAATAGCTTTCCCTTATTTTGTGCTGCATTCAACAATTACTGTGTAGCAGTACTGATAGGTTTTCCATTCAACTTGAATTTTAAGACCAGAAAATGAAATTATTATGAAACATACTGACATCTGGCTTGCAATACATACACACAGAAAAAGGAGCAAAGTTGCCATTTCCTTTATGTCTTCTATTTGGGCTTCCTATAGGCATCCAGTTGGCCACTATGGGATCAAAATACTGAACAAGAATTAGGCTGTCTAAAGCAGCATGGCCTCTTCTCTTCTCTTCTCTTCTCTTCTCTTCTCTTCTCTTCTCTTCTCTTCTCTTCTCTTCTCGTGTGTGTATGAGAACCATTAAGAATCAATGAGCAGATTCTCATCACAAAAAAATTCACCAAGCACAGATTTGCTCACTGTGTGCTTTTTAAGAGCTATAAAGGAAGTTTCTATGATGTACATTTACAGCCTACACAAGATTTTTTTTGGTGGTGGTGGTGGGGAGAGGTATAATATAATTCCATACTGGGCAATGGAAAACTAAATATATAGAAGCAAAGACAGCAGGTTTCTAGTAACTGGGAAGTCAGCATAATGAATAATTGCTTTGAAACCTCTTCCAAGTCATTTCAAATAAAACACTGATCAAAATTTACAAACAGATAAAACAAAAAAAAATGCAAACATTTTAATTATTATTGTACTCAGAAACAATGAGATGGTTTCTTCCTGATAACAACTAAAATTAAATATCTTGTTAAATATACATACTAACCAAGTATATTTAGTTATGTGAATCATCATAAGGACAGCTGAAGAACAGGCCATTCTAATGAATAGAAATGCTATCCCTGTACAAGTAGAGTAGTATATGTATGGATACCACAGATAAACACTATTGCCACTGGAGTCGATTGATGCATTGCCCTGTTGAGCTAAGGTATTGTTTATTTAATCATAAACTGTTAAATAAATGGCTATGGTTGTGTTAACATACTTACCCAAACAAAACACATTTGGTTTAGCATAATGTGTGAAGCCACTCATTATTGTTGAAGCATTGAACCCCCACTGCTTATAATACATCATCATCATTATTACTGTATATTATTACTTAGATTTGTTATAGCTGGCCCACTTGAAAAGACTGGGCAGCTTACAACACCCAATATACAATTTAAAACATTTAAAACCTAACCTCACAGCATAACCGCCCAGACAACAACAGCCATAGCAAAACAGGGCTTAACAATGGCTCCACTAACACATTAATCCCAGGTTTTAAGAGCCTTCCAGAACTTTAAGAGAGTGGGCATGATACCTATTTCTGGGGGGATGCTATTCCAGAGGGCTGGGGCTGCAACAGAGAAGGTGTGCTTCCTTGGTCTCATAAGATGACAATGTTTAATTAAGGGGACCTGGAGCTCACCTACTCTGCCTGAATGTACCGGGTGGGCAGAAATTATTGGATATAGGAAGTCCCACAGATAACCAGGCCTTATGCCATGAAGAGCTAATGGCATAATAAGACATAGGCACAAACTAAGTTAAAATGGATTGTAAGTATAGGTATACTAATTCCCATATATTTTGTGCTTTAGCTGAAAATCACCTCCTCCCAGAACAGTAGGTAGCAGTAGAAGATAGTCAGTGCTTTCAATTGTAAATGCAGTGGAGCTGTCCTTTGTGCATACACACTTTTATACATTCAGACTATGTGGTGAGATCCTCAACACAGCCCACTAAGCCTTCAAGAGCTATCACTTCAGAGTAGTTTGCAGAACCATGATGATTACTATTCTCTCTCTCCGTATCTATAGATTTCTTCATAGATACATTATCACCTACATTCACAGAAAAAAATAAAAGTGTGTTGAACTGACCTGTGCTAATTATATATATTCAGTATTGGTGTAAGTAAATTTGAAAATTGATTTCATAAAATACTTTACCCTACTTTAATAAGATCCAAGCTGAAGTTAGCATTCCAAATTGCTAGATTTTCAGAAAATCAATTCCTTACTTTCTTCATGCCTGTCTTCCTGCCATTTTTATCTATCTATATGGCACTGTCCCTCATGATAGTGTTAGAAGGAATCTTACCAAGGTTAGTCCCAAGCCGGGAATGAATAGACGCAGGCAGTAGCTGGAACAGAGGTTTGCTGTTTATTCCCAAGAGCATATACAGAGTACAAAGTACGGAGTATGCTGGTTGGAAGGTGGCCACGCGAGCACACTCCAACCAGTCCTTCTTATAGTCACAGAGGTCTTTTGTTAAAGAAATACAGGTTTTGTTAAGAAAAATATGAGGAGATGGCATTTATTTTGTTTTAATTGGTTCCTGAGAAAGCTTTCTCTAGGATTTCTTAGAAAGCTTTCACTATTAGAAAGGGAAGTCATTCCTCGTTTTGGCGCCCTCTATTGTATTGCTACTTTCACACTGCCGGTGCCTCAGGTTTTCCCATTGGGTTTGTTTTGTCAGTTTCTGGGAAAGCCTTCTCTCCTTTTCTTATGTTTAATGGGTGGGTTTTGTTCTTTGTTGAGGGGCGTGGTGGCTCAGCGGGTAAGACGCCAGGCTTGTCGATCAGAAGATTGCAAGTTCGGAGGTTCGAATCCCTAGCCCCGCGTGACGGAGTGAGCTCCCGCACTCGCCTCAGCTCTTGCCAACCTAGCAATTCGAAAGCATGCAAATGCAAGTAGATGAATAGGTACCACTTCGGTGGGTAGGTAACAGTGTTCCACGCGCATCATGCGGCCACATGACCGTGGAAGCGTCTTCGGACAACGCTGGCTCTTTGGCTAAGAAACGGAGATGAGCACCGGCCCCTAGAGTCGGACCCGACTGCACAACTGTGCGGGGGGAACCTTTACTTTACTTTTGTTCTTTTTGTCCTTTGGGTTTGATTGAAATATCAGAAGGTTTGATTGGTCTGCCCTATGGGTTAGTTTTAATTTAGATGGAGATGTGTTTGGCTGGGGAAGAAGGTCTACCTGAATGGGCTGGCTAAGTTCTGTGAATGAGCTGACCTTTTGTGTTCCAAGCTTTCCAATTGAATCGGAAGGGAATCCTTTGTCTAAGCAGTTGGGCTTCCTTTTACATCTTAATCTCTGGCATTATCAAACTCGTTCTATTTTGTAACCTTTTTTAACAATTGCGGCTTCCTTTACATGTTCTGGAGGAAGACAACATGGAGGGCAGACAGTGTTCTGGGGGAAGACAACATGGAGGGCAGGGAGAGATCTTAATTTATTCCAACAATAGCTTTTTCATCTGTCTCATGCCCACCTTCCTCTCTATATATGGGCACCTTCCTCTCCTTGGAAGTTTTTGTCTTTATCTTTCTTCTCTCTGGAATTTGAGAGAACCTCACTAATTTCTCAAAGACTATTTCAGTAGAAAGCACTATAGGCAAAAGAGGTGCCAAAAAAGAAGCAGTGGGAGGAGAGTTGAAGAACATTTCTACTCCATTTAGTCTAAGGGTGGACAACTTGAAGTTTCCTTCCAAGGCTCTTTTTTGGAGCAGTCAGAAGCCCCTTTCCCTATGATTGCTATCACCAAACGGAACTGTACTCTAGCTACTGTATCTCATTAAAATATTGATTGATTGATTGATTTATCAAATCTATCAAATTTATATGGCCACCCATCTCACAGAAAGTGACTCTGGATGGCATACAATAATTAATTAAAACAATAAATATATAAAACAATCATCATTAAAAATATAAAAATATAAAATATTTAAGCAAAAATGTAAAATTTAAAAATATAAACTATATAAAAATATAAACTATAAAAATATTTAAAAAAACATTTAAAAAATTAAAAAATTAAACAAAAAGTTTTGCTTAGTTTTTCAAAGAAGCACTCCAAAAAGTAATCTCAAAACCATCAGTCTGGCTTTGCTGTAAGTGCAAACAACTTCCAGAAAACCTATAAGTAATAATACTGATTATGTATCTCTCTCTAAAAAGGAAAGAAAAGGAAGAGGGGCCGACCAAGGGCAAGATGGATGGATGATATTCTGGAGGTGATGGACTCGACCTTAGGGGAGCTGGGGATGGCGATGGCCGACAGGAAGCTCTGGCGTGGGCTGGTCCATGAAGTCACAAAGAGTCGGAAGCCACTGAACGAATAAACAACAATCTCTCTCTATTTGTATATCAGAAAGTCTTTGTATATTTGCATTTTGAAAATCAATGCGGATGTTTGTAGCTAAGCACATAATGACTGGAATTTAGCATCAGCTTCCAGACAGTGACAATCATATGTCAAATTACACTGAAAGGTTGAAATATTCTGAATAACACTGACTTCTTGTATGCATTTGCATCTCCTTTATGAGACAGTTAATCATGCTTCAAATTTTGTTCAAATAAATATCTATACAAACCATTTTGTTTACCTTTTTAAAGACTAATAGTAGGTACAGTCTTGCTGCTGCTGTCCATATCAGTGGCAAAATCTTCATAGCATTATTATCTAGGTTTTTTTAAACAGTTTATCTATTGTACTAACTACAGCTTATCTGTTCCTTTGTAGTTGATCTATTGTGCTATTTACTGCTTATCTATTATTTTACAGCTTAGTATTGTACTATCTATTGTATTTTTGGTTTATCACTCTGTGAACTTACAACTGCCAGAAAGATTTCTAAAACAAATGACTAACTTCATGAACTAAAATGGCTTTTATCAGAGCAGCATAGCTCCTCTACATCAAAGATTATTAACAGTGAGAACCCAATTATTGTTCTATTACAGAATTCTGGCACATGGCCAAAATCTGATTTTCCACTTTTCAGTGATGTTTTCCAACTCCATTCAGAGTCTGTAGAAGACATTGCCAGCCATTGCAAATCTTGCTAACAGACATTGCTGGATACATTTGCCAAGAAGGAATTGAACAGTCTGCCCTTGGAATTACATTTAGAAAACAGTCTGGCAGCAGAACACCTCCAAAAAGTATGTATCTTTAGTTATTAATGGAAAAATAACCATTTCCAGATTTCTAATTATTCACCAAAGCTTTAGGAGCTGTATGAACAAACTATGGGTAATTTTTCACTGGACCTGAGAAACAATTGTAGCTTAGAGGTAAAGACAATCCAGTTTCATTTCCGGATAGCTCCAACTAGCTCTGAAAAAGCTTCCTAACTAACACCCTGGAGCTACTGTTTTTTCTGCAGATAATTTAAAGAGGGATGGACCAATGGTCTAACTGAGCCAGTTTGGTCTAGTGGTTAAGGCTCCAGGCTAGAAACCAGGAGACAGTGAGTTTTAGTCCCGCCTTAGGCATGAAAGCTGGCTGGGTGACCTTGGGCCAGTGACTCTCTCTCAGCCCAACTCACCTCACAGGGTTGTTGTTGTGGGGAAAATAGGAGGAGGAAGGTGTATTAGGTATGTTCGCCGCCTTGAGTTATTTGTAAAAATAATAAAGGCGGGATAAAATTTTTTTTAAAAAATATCTTATGTACCTGTTAGCAGTTTACTAAATAATGGCCCATTATAACATCACAGGTAACCAATCTTTCTAACCAACATGTCACATTACCTTTCCAAGCAAGTGACAGATGGAAAACAAACCCAGGTAATGCTAAAGGATTTGCATACATTATACTTAATTCTTATATATTCTTATTACAAGGGCCAGAAAATGGAGGGCAAAGAGCGAGAAAACTGACAGATACAACTGTCAGGGTTGTTGCAGCCTCATTTTAAAGAGCTGTATACTCCTGAGTATAGAACAGAAATCCTATTGCTGGATGCATGGAAATCATCATTCAGATTAAGCATGCTGGAAATTATACCTAACCTGGCATGTGCAGAGTAGTACATCAAACATTATTTTATAATATTTTATCTTACCTTAAACTGATAGTTAAGCATGCTACTTGCTATTTTTCTTGAACCTTCCAAAACATGATTTAAGGTCTAATTTACTTATTATCAGTGAATAAGACATTATCCTTATTCTGAATTCAGAAATGGCATTTTTTAATTAAAAGGTTAGGCATGTACCAGGGGCTAGCAGCCACAATGAAAACAAGAACAGGCCTTTTTCAGTATGTCATACTATCCTTCTTCATACCAGAGAATTAAAATGTTGAAGGATATCTATTGTAAGTGCCCTGCATATCTATCACCAACCATCATATTATCATGTAAAGATGTGGTCACTAGGAGTAAAAAATAACTTGATGGAACAAAATCAATCAATCAATCAATCAATCACATACAGAGTCTACAATCTCTTTATGGTGGATTGTTAAGCAAATCTGCAATAGGGCTTCTTGTCGGCCTCATGGGGTAAACCAGATAGGAATCACAACCAGATGAGCTAATTCTACTTTATTGTAAAGCTACATTGACAGAATCTTGCAAGTCTGAAAGTACATCTCTCCTCCTGTCTCCTTTAAAGGTAAAGGTTACCCCCGCACAGTTGTGCAGTCGTGTCCGACTCTAGAGGGCGGTGCTCATCTCCGTTTCTAAGCCGAAGAGCCAGCACTGTCCGAAGTTGCTTCCGCGGTCATGTGGCCGGCATGACGTGCACGGAACGCTGTACTTATTCATCTACTTGCTTTGCATGCTTTCGAATTGCTAGGTTGGCAAGAGCTGGGGCTAGTGCAGGAGCTCACTCCGTCACACGGGGCTAGGGATTCGAACCTCTGAACTTGCGATCTTCCAATCGACAAGCCTGGCGTCTTACCCGCTGAGCCACCACGCCCCTTTACACGCCCCTGTCTCCTTTACAGCCCAAGAAACTAGGGAGGGTCCCTTCTGAGCCTCTTGCCCCACCTACTATCCAGTTGCAGGCTATGCTGTCTCTTATCAGACCATTCCCTTGGCTGTGTCTCTTGGCCCAATCTCCAGCGGTCTTTCCCACATTCCATCACACTTCTGATCAGGCTGGACCCCAAACAGTTTACTCTAAGAAATCTACCCCCTCAAGGAAATTGGTGAAAGTGCTTTCCTGGTAATTCCTTATCTCCTCTGGCAAATGTCCAAACGCTTCCTCCCCCAGTGACCTGTCGGCCTTAAACTGTTTAATTTCCACAGTGTAGTACAGTTCAGCAAGTGGACAGTGTGCTGTGCTTATAAAATCTAGCCTTGATGTAATTTTAGCTTATTTAAATCCTTTTCCTGTCTAAGGCTAGTGACTGGACTTTGATGTTTATAGATTCAGGCTTTGTGGGCCATTTCTATGAAAGGCTATGATTGATGATGTTTACTACATAATCCGTTAGTTACCTCAGCTTATGTCTGCTTGGTAGAGCATTATTTATTTTAAATTTCTTAAATGCACCACATTTCTCCTTCTGGATTTTTTTAAAGCTACAGAGAAAGATTTGATTCTAGTCATGCTCTTTGCTCCATAAAAATACTTTTTGATTTTAGAAGACGCATAGATATAAATAAATGCTCTCTAAAGTTCCTTCTGCCTCACCCCCACTACCTATTAATCTGTCCTGCTTTCTATTTCCTTGGGGCAAAAAGACATTACACTGAGGACATGTAATTTTCCTCCTTCCATGGTATCTCTTTTTTCTCCCCCTCTGGTGATTTGTATTGCTGTATTGCACATTCACACTAATTTTATTTTAAGTCATATTTTTTAACATTTTCACCTAGTACTCTGCAGTCATGCTTATTTCATCATCAAAATAGGACTTCAAATTATAATTTACTGAAAATAACACACCACCTTTCATGGGACTAAGTTCCTTTATATTCTTACTTACTTACTTACTTACTTACTTATTTAAACTGTTGGATGGCATATTTCACTGCCATCCTCTTAAGTGTTTAATTTAGCCAGGCTAAAGAAAGCTAGCTTTGTTATCTAGTTCATTTAGCTTCTTTTTTAAATCAAATCTTTATCTATTCAGCAAGAATGTGGAAATAGGTATAAGACAAATGACACACTTAAGTACTCTGATAATAATGAGTATATCCATCAAGACAATTGCAGTTATTAATATTAATTAATAAAGAAAATTATTGTATCCAAAGAAATAGCATAGGAAATTGATTTTAGATGGAGCACTGGAGGCCTGATGGCCTTAAATATCAGTGATGCAAAAAAATGATCATTTTATCTCAAGGTTATCAATTCAAATGCAGCCATGGTTAATAAGAAGAGAAAATCAGCTTGGAATGGACTTTGACTTTGTGATCCCTTTTGCTTATGTCAGCAAATGAGCCTCATAAAGATGTCTCTTGTATGGACATGAACCAAGTGTTGTTCCCTCTTTTCACATTTTTTTTCTTCCCCTTGAATTTCCTTACACAATATTTAGCATAAAGAAAAACCTTATCAAACCCTCATAGCAGGAAAGGACAGTATTAGCTACATAAAACAGATTCTGTGAAAGACTTGAGGAAATATTATCTTGTTTCTGGATAATGTCACAGTGAATATACCCTTTGAGGTCTGCCTCCACCTCTCTTTTCTCCTCTCTGCCATGGGCCATTTGCTCTCCCTCCAGGAAAAATGGAGAGGTGAGTAGCAGCACAGTACTCTGTCAAGCAGAGTGAAGTATTGCCAGAAGAATCAAACAGGCCATGACAACAGAATCAGACAGCTTTGAGAACAACAGACTGGACTAGAGGTGGGTTTCACCAGGTGCCCAAAATATCAAATAGAAGTAATTTTAAAAAGGTAAAGGTTCCCCCCGCACATTTGTGCAGTCGTGTCCGACTCTAGGGGCTGGTGCTCATCTCCGTTTGTTAGCCGAAGAGCCAGCGTTGTCCGAAGACGCTTCCACGGTCATGTGACCGCATGACGCATGGGGAACGCTGTTACCTACCCACCGAAGTGATCAGGCAGCACGTGATCCAGACTGAAGAGTATAAAAGAACCTGCCTGCCTGCGCCGCCCTGCCTGCCTGCTGACTCCTTCCTGCTTCTTTCTGTTTTACTTCTGTTTGCTTGTTACTACTATCTGGTATGTGGAATTGTAATACTTCCAGGGATCTGGAAGTGGACTGTAAATAATACCTGTTTGCATGAATAACAAATATAACTGCAACTAAGTTACTTAAATGACTGGTATCATTAATTGGTCTCTGGTGCTGATCGCTTTCTGATACTCTGCGTGTGCAAGAAAACACACTCTCCAACGTTTTTGGAGTTGCACACTGCTTCCAAATTTTGAAAAGTGTAGATATCAATGCCTAAAGTCATATATTGAGATGGGTGGCTATATAAATTCAATTAAGAAAAGAAATACAGAAATACAGAAATACATTTGGATTTGCGGATTGATTCAAAACCTTTGGTTGAATCTGCATAAATATTCCATCTGAGGTTGTTCATAACTCTACTCCTAAATTAGAGATTGTACCCTTCCATTGCTACAGAAGGCCTAAACCAGTTGACTAGGTCTGGAGAAATACATGCTCTGAAGAGATGGTGCAAATTCAGCTAATGTTATAGCTCAGAGCTTTCCAAACTGTGTGTCGGGACACGTTAGTGTGTCGGATGCAGTGTCTGGGTGTGTCGCAGCTGCTGCTGCCTCCGAGCCCTGCCAGGATTCCATGCAGGTCCTAGTGCCTGCCTTGTGACCTGCTGTAAGAGCATGTTGCGAAATGATGCCCTGCTGTAAGAGTGTGTCGTGAAATGATGCATGTCTAAAAAGTGTGTCACCAACATGAAAAGTTTGGAAAGCACTGTTATAGCTTCTGTCAAAATATCTTGCTGCTAAAAGTAAGATTTCCCTGGAGAATCTTCAGGACATGTAGAAATTCAGCCTATGTAGCTTTTTTTGTCATGGAGATGCAGTGATAGGGAAGACTGCATGACTGAATTAAAAGGAAACATTTCAGTCAGCAAAAAAGCACAGCAGGCTTTAACAACCATGGATATTACTGAAATAATAAAATTGCACAGAAATTAAACATGGAAAATATTTACCTATGTAGTATCACATTTAAAAAGAATGTAGATCAGACCATGGATTGTCAATTATTAACCAAGCACAAAGAACACTGTTGGTAAAATCCCCTTGTCCTCAACTACTGTATGGATTGCTAAGTTATAGTATTACTGTAACTCTAGTTTCTCTTCACTTTGTATACTAAAGGTATAATTATTAAGTTAACCACTGACTTTAACTTGTCTGTGATGAAGTTTACTATGAAAATATCTATTAAATTGCCCTCAGAGTCATCTCTTATCCTTACAATTTGTTTCATTTTGATGACCAAACTTTTCCACCTGGAATATTCACTTCAGAAATGTATCCTCTATATTTTCATTTCTGTTTTTCCACTAGTTCTCAAGGTAGAAAAGGAGCATCCCTAGATACAGTATCTTCAGTCCAGTGTAGTGCTGTTCCCCCTTGCTATTCAGTTGGACCAGCATGTGTAACCTGAGGCAAATTCAATGCATGGATAGGATTGTAAGGCCAAATGTACAAGGTAGCCCAATATTTCTTGTATCTCATGCTATTAATGTAAAATTCTGAATAATATAAAATGCAGATTTTGCTTTGCTAATCTGTTCAATACTGTAGGTGATGCCACATCCTCTGGGGAACATTATTCACCAAAATGAATAATGAAAACTGCCAGAAAGCTATTCAAGGGCATAAAGGACCGACTGCTAAGCTAAGTGTGAACTGACCTTTTCTTGGGGCAGAGATAAACTATATGTTTGACTAGTACATGTTAAAGGAGGGGAAATGTTTTTTCTCTTTGTTTTTTGTAATTTCAAAAGACCTGTATGTAGGAATGGGCTTTATGCAGTGATGTGTAGAGAAATATGTTAAAAGTATTGCTATATTTAAATAGATAGATCTATCTATTTATCTATTTATTCTAGATAGGGGTATGGTGGCTCAGCGGGTAAGATGCCAGGCCTGTCGATCAGAAGATCGCAAGTTCGGAGGTTCGAATCCCTAGCCCCGCATGACGGAGTGAGCTCCCGCACTAGCCCCAGCTTTTGCCAACCTAGCAATTCGAAAGCATGCAAATGCAAGTAGATTAATAGGTACCACTTCAATGGGTAGGTAACAGCGTTCCGCATGCGTCATGCTGGCCACATGACCATGGAAGCATCTTCGGACAACGCTGGCTCTTCGGCTAACAAACGGAGATGAGCACCAGCCCCTAGAGTCGGACACGACTGCACAAATGTGCGGGGGGAACCTTTACCTTTTTTAAAATATTTAAATACACTTATACAGAAGCCTGTCTAATGTAATGGTTAAGATGCTGGACTAGGAGTGGAGAGACCCAGGTTGTAGACTTCTCTCAGGCATGGAAACCAGCTGGGTGACCTTAGCCAGCCATTCTCTTTTAGTCATAGTATTTTTTTTAATCCCTTTGATTGTGTCCGATTCTCGGAGACTGCCTGGACTAGTCCCTTCTGATGGAATGTGAGGGTGACCTTGGAGAACTGTGATGGAATGTGTTCCTGAAGGAGGGGATGATGTGGATTCTGGCACTGCCACTGGTTCCCAGGGGGAGAATGCATTCCAGACTGATAAGAGGCTTCACAGCCCGGACTCTGTTGATGGGAAGGTTAAGAAGTTCAAGGTAGCTCTGCCCTAGAGCCCTTCTGGGTTATTTCCCTTAGGTTAGTTGAGTAGCCTTTAGTCTGGCAAGATTCTGTCTATAGGGTAAGAAAAATAAAGAACTAGAGTTGGAATAACGGTTCAGCGTGGTTCTTGGCCTGGTTTCCTGACAAGAACAGAGGAAAGAGATGCTGCCTAGGGAATGATTAGATAAAAGGAAAGGAAGTCCATGGGAGGGTAACGGTCCAAAGAAGAAACTTAGGAAAGACCCGCCCTGACCAGTCAAGTGATAAATAGGGAGGGCAGGAGATTTGTACTTTCAGACTTAGAGGTTCTATTAATTTAGCCATATAGCGTATAGCATATAGCATATAGCATATAGCATATAGCATTAAGTATTAGTTCATCTAGTCATGTTTCCTATCTGGTTTACCTGGAAGGGCTGACATCCCTGCAGTTTTCTTGGCAAGGTTTTTCAGAAGTGGTTTGCCATTGCCTTCTTCCTGGGGCTGAGAGAGAGAGTGACTGGCCCAGGGTCACCCAGATGGCTTTGTGCCTAAGGCAGAACTAGAACCCACAATCTCCTGGTTTCTAGCCTGATGCCTTAACCACTACACCAAACTGGCTCTAGTCATAGATTGGGAAGTTGAAAAACATAACTTTTCCAACCTGCACTAGATTGGAGTGATAGTCCATTACCTTCCATGAAGAGGCTTCATGCTACATTTATTCAGGCTGATAACACTTATGCAAGGAAATTACATGTTGAATTTCAAATGTCTAATAACATATTGCCCACTTAGTAAATTCCATATATTTCTCAGATCTACAGCTAGGATAGATTACCATTCACTTACATTCACTTATAGCTACATGCTTCCAGGATAGATACAAACTATGGATTCTGCATGGAGTTGAACATGGTTTAAAAAACTGACTGCTGCAATATGTATATTCATGCAGGATGTTGCACTGCCTTTGTTTTTTGACCAAATAAAAGACAAAAGTGGCATACACACACACACACACACACACACACACACACACACAAGGTGTAAATATGTGTGTGTTTGTTAAATGTAAGGATGAGAACTGTACTTGCTAAGTGGTCATAAGCACTGCTGACTGATCATTGGGAGACTATGAAAACAGAATGAGGAAATAGAATGAAGCATCCCAGAAGAAAGCATAGCTGGCTGGAATCCTAAATAGAGTATCTCCACACAGTAATAATGTATTACAGGTCCCTTCTGCAATAGCCTAAGAAGAGTATTCCTTATCTGAGCAAGCATGCCACTTAGAATTAGCAGTTCCACTTCTAATCATCAGGGTGAATCAAGGAATGAGGATTATTTAATATGAAAGCATCACTGCTCAATTCCAGCAATTCTATTCCCCCCTCCCCTCCCCAAAGCTTTGCCTATGAATTTCAGGCAAAAAGTACCCAGCCCCCTTTCCAGACAACTTACAGAATGGAATAATACCTTGCTGACATGTGTCTTACATTTTAGATGCCAGCACAGATTTTCATATGGATTTTGAAGCTTAGCCACGGCTGAAATTAGATGACATGGTTCTCACCACAATAGGGTTCTGACTGCATAATGAACCTCCTTGAGGCTCTGTTATATTTTAGTAGGAAGCTGAGGATATAGGAAGATTCTCTTTGGTATTTCAGTATAACCGCTGCTTCGAGTTTCTGAGCGAAAGGTGGGATATAAAACAAGCAAGCAAGCAAACAACTCTGCATACTTGAAAGGGCACTGGGAAGATAGCAGAAATTTGTGATAGCAACACTGATTTATCAAGTGATACATAACTAAATATGTTAATATGTTACTTTTTCATTATTATTATTACTATTCAATGTAATAGTACTGAACCCTAGTAAGACGGAGTGGCTGTGGACTAACGGCTCCTCGATATCTAGGAAGTTGTCATCTCTAGTCCTGGATGGGGTAGCACTGCCCCAGACAGACCCGGTACGTAACTTGGGGGTCCTCCTGGACTCACGACTCCTGCTCAAAGAGCAGGTGGCAGTCATGGCCAGGAGGGCCTTTGCACAACTTTGTGTTGTGCGCCAGTTGCGACCTTTCCTGGAGCGAGAGGCCCTTCAAACAGTCACTCATGCCCTGGTTATCTCACATATAGACTACTGTAATGCTCTCTACATGGGGCTACCCTTGAAGAGTATCCGGAAGCTCCAGCTGATCCAGAATGCGGCCGCGTGAACCATCTTAGAAGTCCCATATTGGACTCATGTGACGCCATTATTACGCGAGCTGCACTGGGTTCCAGTCTACTTCCGGGTACAATTCAAGGTGTTGGTTATGACCTTTAAAGCCCTTCATGGCATGGGACCAGGTTACCTAAGGGACCGTCTTATCCCCATCACATCGGCCCGTCCCATCCGGTCATGAAGGGAGGGCATGATACGGGCCCCATCAGTTAAAGAATTCCATCTTACAGGGTCATGGAAGCATGCCTTCTCTGCAGTAGCACCTGCCCTATGGAATATCCTTCCCCCAGAGTTAAGACAGTCCACCTCGCTCCTGGGCTTCAGGAAACAACTTAAAACTTGGCTTTGCCAACAGGCCTGGGGCGGAAAGAAGAGCGGAAACCCTTGGGGATGGCTAATATAGTATGATAGCCCAATAGCCCTTCCAAGGTTGAAATAACACATCACCATTTTAATTTTATTATATTTATGGTATTTTAAATGGTTATTTTAATGTTTTAATGTTTAATATTCATGATTTTGATGATTTGTAAACCTCCCAGAGTCCCTTGAGGGAGTTGGGCGGTGAGAAATCGAATGAATGAATGAATGAATGAATAAATAAATAAGTAAATAAATATTCCATCTTTTTGCTTATTTAAGCACTCATGATGGCTTACAAAATACAAAATGTACACAGCAGTAAATTCAATACAATGAAAATGAAATGAAAATCAGCATCATTAAAATAATTGAGAATTTAACTATCAAGGAAGAGTACCTTATATGGATGAACCATTGAATTTAAAGTGACTAAGGTGTGACTTAGATGGACTAAATTAAAATGACTTAGATGGACTATTGGGAAAAGAATTAAATTGGAAGTGTAAATCAGCTTGGCCCAAGTTATTTATAGTGCAATCCTGTACATGACTATTTAAATAAGATGTATTTATTCCTAACTAAATGTGTATAAATTTGTAGGTTTAGGTTCCTTCCACATCACAACTGTTTCTACTTCCCAGTTCCTCCAAAGCAGTTCAAAGCAGACTTGTGATCATTTTCACTTCTACTAACCACAAATTGTGGAGAATATGCAGAAATCACCATGATCTAATCATGGCTCATCTCTAGGTAATCAGTAGGAGAGCATAACCACTGTTGTATAGTCGAAGGCTTTCACGGCTGGAATCCAATGGTTGTTGTGGGTTTTCTGGGCTTTGTGGCCATGTTCTGGCAGTTTTGGTTCCTAACGTTTCGCCAGTTGCTGTGACTGGCATCTTCAGAGGACAGGAGCACAGCTAGAAGATTCTGTCTGTGCCCAAGTGGAGGGTGTGTTCTCAAACAAACTGGTCACCAAATCTTATTTGAAAACACAGAAATACTGGACAACACCAACAGCCACTATGTTAGACTATACAGGGAAGCCATTGAAATACATAAACACCAACAGTTTCAATAAAAAAGAAGAAAGCTTAAAATTCAATGAACTCTACTCAACCACAGAAATATACAAACAACTCACATAATAGATGTGCTAATCCCACACATGACAGCACCACATCCCCTAATCACCACAATAAACCCTCTCCTAATCTCTTGTAAATGACCCACAGAAGACACACACCCTCTCAGCAGTTATAAACACCAGCAGGAACACACACCCTCCACTTGGGCACAGACGGAATCTTCTAGCTGTGCTTCTGTCCTCTGAAGATGCCAGCCACAGCAACTGGCAAAACGTTAGGAACCAAAACTGCCAGAACATGGCCACGCAGCCCGGAAAACCCACAACAACCATAACCACTGTTGTTCCATCAATTTTTTGACCACCTCAGATCACGGAGTACCAAAAATCCCCTCATCCCTACTCCAAGTAAAAGGGGAAGTAAATTCACTTGTTAACAACAAGAGCCAGGAAGTAGCATTATTGGAACATTCCTACCAATGGGAATACTGAATTTGTTGGGGTTTGTATAATACCCAGAATTTACAGATAGATTAATTATACAGGAGAGGCTAGAGTTATCTAGGTGAGAGTTGATATATTCTGCAAGTCATCCAATTAGCAGCCATTGTAGAAGGTATGATGTGACTCATATTACAGGTGCTATAGTTTAGTTGGGTGTGGCAGATAATTTGTTTGACCTATAACGTGATTGGTCAATATTTGTATAAAAGTAGAACAATTCTAGTGTTGATTCTTCTCGTTGCTTCATCTCATCTGTATCTGTGTTGGACGTTACTGGACTGTATTTTGGACTGCGTATGTATATAGAGTAAATAGACTATTTTATCTAATCTCTGCTTGAGTGTCTGTTTACTGCATAGAACGTATATCTCTGATGTCTTGGAGAAGAACAGGCCACCCCAGCGTTGCGTGCTCTGACAGGTTTTGGGCCCAGCAGTGGAATGTGTGCAGTTGGGACTTTAACAGGTCACTGGCATGGCTGTGAGGATGTTGGAAGCCTATCCAGGAGTCGTGTGGATATCTGGGGCGAATTTGGAGCTTTTACAGGTTCCATGCCTGGCTGTGTGTTTTCCTAGAGACTGGCTTGCAGCTGAAGGACGTTCTGATAAGTCTGTGCTGTTTATTCATTGGTGTCTTGCCCAGGAGGGGCTGTGAGGAGCGATGAGCACAGCAAAGATGCAGTCAACTATCGGAGGAGGTTTCCCTCTGGAACGGCTGAATGATTCCAATTATCTTTCGTGGGCGTATAAAATGGAAATATTTCTATGACGTGAAGGAATTTGGAAAGCAGTGAGTAATCCACCGGTTAATTTGGATCAGGATGAGGATATTGTGAAGGATGAGAGAGCATTGTCAAGCATAATTTTATGTTTGGAGGACAGTCAATTAAATTATGTACGAGGAATACAGTTAGCTAAGGAGTGCTGGGATGCTTTAAAAGATGTATATCTAAGAAGCACACCTCTATGTAAAGTCATGTTAACCAGGAAGCTGTATCGTGCTAATTTGTGTGAGGGAGACAGCGTTTCTGAGCATTTGCAATACATGACACAGCTTTTCTTGGAGTTGGCACAACACGGGATGCAATTCACGGAAGCACATAAGGTTTATGTTATTCTCAGTTCAATTAATGAAACGTGGGATAATTTAGAAACCCGTTTCGGGTCATTATCTGAAAGAGATTTGACTGTTAATTATCTAACTGGTCAGCTTCTGGAAGAAGAGCAAAGAAGAAAAGCTTATAGCAAGAGCACTGTAGATAAGCCGATGCAGAGTGGCTCTGTGGGGGCAGATTTTTCCTGTACTGATAAGAAGGTTTTAACTGTGAAATGGTGTTTTCTCTGTGGCTCAAAGTTGCATCTTCAACAGGACTGTGATAAAAGAAGTAAGTCAAAAGTCAAGCCGAAGATTGCTAAGCAACAGAGTGGTGTCCATCTGTCAGTGATAAATTCTACTGGAAGGAATTTAAAGGAGATGTGGCTTCTGGACAGTGGAGCAAGCGAACATATTGCCAATGACAGGAAGATGTTTAAAGGTTTTAAGCAGGCTGAACGGGATCATGTTAGCCTGGCAAATGGAAACTGTGCATCTGTTATTGGGCAGGGGTTTGTTTTTGTACCTAGTTTGAATGTTGAATTAACTATGTTATGTGTACCAGACCTGGAAGATAATATCCTCAGTGTTTCTCTTTTTTTTTTTTTAATAAATTTTATTGAATTTTAAATTACATATTAAAATGTAGAACAAGAAATAAAGAAAGAAATACAAAGTAAGAAAAAAGTAAAAGAAAAGTGAAGTTAAGAAAAATAATATACAAAAGAAGTATAGAAAATAGATGGCCTCCAATCTGTCTTTGGTCTTTAAGTACAATATTTGCTTTAAATGTTGGTCTTTCATACAATGCACAGGAACCTTTCTTTGTCATATACATTTCAATTTATATAGTCCAGTCTTCTAATCTTCATGTAAATTTCATCTTTCTATCAATTCTCCATTAGTCCATCTGTAATTTCCACTCCTTGAGGTAATATCAATTTAAATATTCTTTACTGCATCAATTTCCATTTTTACATCCATGTTCATATTTATTTTATTTATTTATTTATTTAATTTATTCCCCGCCCATCTCCCATACAAGGGACTGTGGGCGGGTTACAATAATTAAAACTCAAAAATTTAAAATATTTAAAACCATACAAAATAGAAAATGTATAAAAATATATCCAAATATAAAATAAAATAAAATAAAATCCAAGATGTATTGGGGACCATAGCACAGGTCATATTGCTACGGGGCCAGCCAACCCCAGGAGGCACTACCACCTCCGTTGTCCCAGGCCAGGCGGCAGAGCCAGGTCTTAATGGCCTTCCGAAAGGCCAGGAGTGAAGGGGCCAGTCTCACCTCCGGGGGCAAGATGTTCCATAAGGCGGGCGCTGTCGCAGAGAAGGCATATCATATCCTTGATAAAATCCAATTAGTCTTAAAACATATATATAGCAAGTAAAGGCCTTATTTTATCTCTACGGTAATTTGTATTTTATTCTAATTCTAGTAAAATAAAATATATTCTATTCATACATATCCATAAAAACAACCTTAATTTAAACTTAATCTATAATTAGATTATAATTATACCATAATCTACATCCTCCTACATATTTACCTATTTAACAAATTTTTATATCTATTTATTCCCCTAATACATAGCCTAACAACAGTTCTCAATAATATTCATACTAGTAATTATAAAAATAAGTCCTATAATAATATTAATTCTAATTCAAACTTAACATCCCATCCTTCATATATCTCCCTAAATTTTTTTCTATTTTTCAAGTACTCTATAACAACAATTTATATTTATATCACTAATTTTATAACCTTTTATCTATGATTAAAATATCATATTTTATACATCCATAAAGTTTTACATATTAATTTTTAACATTTAATATTCCCTACAGTTATATTACTAATAGTTAATACTTTTACAAACTCAATATCCAGTTAAAGTCCATGGTTTCAATACCTTTATATCCCACATAATGTTAAATCTCTTATTCAAGTTATACCAAAGTCATAATGTGTAACCTTTTTTGTTCTGTATCTCTTATAGTGTGTCAGAACCCATGTTTCACAATATCTATCAAATTGCATATTCAGCCTTTGTCCTAACCACAACTGTCCCAATATGTTTGTACCAAAGTTATATTGTTTTGTTGTCTGTCTCATATCGGGTGTAGGAATGATTTTTTGAATCAATGTGTTTGAAATTCCCCCTTCTTGCCCTTCTTCTATCTCAAAGTTTTTTTCTTCTGCTTCCATTTCTATTTTTTGTTCTTTTTGTTCCTGATCTTGCAAAAATAAAATTAAAATTTCCAGTGATTTTTTAATTTCCGAGAGGGCTTCACAAATCTCCACCTTAAATTCTTGAATTGCTTGAGTTACTGCTGCAGTTACTGTTGAGAAACCCATTCTTCTCCACCCCCTCTTGTTTTCAGGCTTCAACAACGGCCGTTCTAGCCAAAACAAATAAATGGTCAGCTGATCTATTCATGGAAAATTACCGGCATAGTCCATTAAGTAAAAAGTTTTTTTTTTTAAATAAAGGAAGATGAAAAGTTTCAATAATCAAAAATAGGCAAGAAGGTAATACCTCAAACAGTTCATAAAAAGAGAAAGAGAAACTAAATTTCTACCATTATAAAAAGAAAAGAAAAAGAAAAAGAAAAATCCAGTTCAAATGTTAATCCAACAAAGTATATTCACAAGCTATTTAATATCAACTCTTATACTTCCAACTGGGATTGAGTCTTCTGGTAAATTAGAAAGATAAAAAGTAAAAAATAAAAAATGCAAGCATTATTATGCTTCAGACATAAAATCCATTATATTTCCATCTTGATTGTTATAGCAAAGAAAGACAAAATTGCCAACATTTTGTGCAAAGTCCAAAGATAGACCCTAGATGGTAAAACAGTCCAATTTAAGTGAAAAAATATAATAAAGTGGTCTAAAAGCCAGCTTAGCTCTAACTTACAATTCCCTGTAAGAGCTTGTTGTTTCTCTCCGATCGTTTCACTGTCTCCAACCCCTGCTCTCTCCGTAGCAGAAAACCACAGAGAAAAAGCAGGAGGGGGCAGCTCCAACGACCCTATGAGTAATCTTCTACTTCTCCCCTCTCCAGGGAGAACTTCAGTGGTCCTATAATTTCCATAGACCACTGCAAACCAGGGAAAAGTTAGCCAGGCTCTAAAAAACCTGACTTGTCGAGCTGGCAGCTGACTCGGAGTCCCCTCAGTGTTTCTCAATTAGATAGGAAGGGATATGAAGTAAGGTTTGTTAATGGTGAATGTATTATTATGCAAAATAATCATGTCTGTGGAAAGGGTGTATTGCAGAACAATTTATATGAGCTGAAACCCAAGACAGATGATGTAATTCATGATGTAGCATTTATCAACAAACCATACCATAATTCATATGAAAATTTGTGGCACAGAAGGTTGGGGCATCCAAGTTTCAAAGTGGTTGAAAAGATGTCTGAAGCAAGTACTGGAATGGACTTGAAACTGTGCCAAGCTTATCTGGATTGCATGGCATGTAAGATGTCTAAGTCAAAGTTGTATCCTGTAAGCAAACTAAGTGATAGAAAATCACAGAAATGTTTTGAGTTAGTACATGCTGACCTAATTGGCCCATTACCAGCCACATTAGGTGGTGCTAAATATGTATTAGTAATTGTTGATGATTTCACTCGTTTTGGATTCTGTTATTTGTTGAAAGCTAAGAGCCAGACATTTGATAAGTTCAGGAATTGGGTGCAGTTTGTAGAACGTAGGTACAACACAAAGGTGTGTAGTTTGCAGACTGACCGGGGTACTGAGTTTATGAATGGCAGTTTTCAGCAATGGCTCAGTAGGAGAAGCATTGCACACAGAAGAACCAATTCACATAGTTCATCAGAGCCTGGAGTGGCAGAACAAAGAAGTTTAGCGTTACAGACAGTAAAGGATTCACTGTTAGCTGACTCAGGGTTATCTAGAGGATACTGGGGAGAAGCTATACTGACTGCTAATTATTTAATTAACAGGTTGTGGAGTGTGTCGGTGAATCAAACACCATATTACATTTTGTATGGCAAGAAACCATCATTAGCTCATTTAAAAGTTTTTGGTTGCTAAGCCTGGGTTCACGTGCATAGGGAAGTACGTAGGAAGGGTCAGGCTAAAGCACAGAAAGTGATTTTTGTGGGGTATGAGCCAGGAACCAAGGGATATAGGTTTACTGATGGCCATAGAAGACTTGTTATTTCACGATCAGCGAGTTTCAGTGAGCATAGCAATTGGCAGAAGTTACACGGAGGGAATGAGGTTTTTATTCCTAGTCAGGGACAGATCGAGCTATCAGAGTGGTGAGTGTCCAGAGATGTAATTAAGGATGAAGAAGAATTAACTCCTAGTGTGCCAATGAAACAGGAGCCCACTATATTGCGCAGATCTAAAAGAGTTAACAAGGGCATACCTCTGTAGCGTTACAAACCAGGTGATGTTAAATTATGTTTTGTTAATTATGAACCATGTAGCTATTCAGAGGTAGTGGAGTTGCCACCACGGGAGCAGAAAAAGTGGAAAGCTGCTATGGATGTGGAAATGAATGCCATAAATGCCCATAAGGTGTTTAAATCTACCAGGCTGCCTGAGGGGCAGAGAGCAGTAGATTGTAGGTGGGGGAGGAAATTTATATGGCAGAGGCTCCGGGTTATGAATCTAAAGAGGCAGGAAGAGTGTACAAATTGCAGAAGGCTTTGTATGGACTCAGACAATCAGCACGTTGCTGGAACCTGCGTTTAGATGCAGCATTGCAAAGAATGGATTTTAAGTGTAGTAAGGCTAACCCATGTTTATATATTAAGCAATGTAATGATGAACAGGTGTTGCTATTTGATCTTTGTAGATGACTTATGTTTTATAGCAAAGGATCAAAGGAGGGTAAATGAATTTACTGAACAACTCAGGCAACAGTTTGATGTAAAAGATCTGGAAGAGATTAGGAATTACCTAGGCGTAGGTATTCAGAAGGTTGATGAGGGTTACGTTCTAGAGCAGTGGAAGAAAATTGAACAGCTGCTAAGAGACAACGATATGGAACATTGCAAGGAGGTTCCTACCCCGATGACAACTGATTTTGTTAAGGCAGAAGCTGGAGACGAAGACCAAACATCATGTAATCAAGAACAATATCAATCTATAATTGGAAGTTTGTTATACCTAGCACAATGGTCGCGTCCCGATATCGGGAATGCGGTGAATGTACTGAGTAGGTACGTTGTACAACCTACCCAGAGACATTGGAAAGGTATTAAACGTGTGTTTAGATATCTTAAAGGAACAATTAATAAATGTTTATTAATTAAACCATGTAAACCATTGAATATTAAGTGCTATGTAGATAGTGATTGGGGCAATGATATGCATGATAGGAAATCAATATCAGGATTAATAATTACGTTTGGTGACACCTTGGTGGGGTGGAGGTCTTGGAAACAGAGTTCTGTCGCTGTATCTACTGCAGAGGCATAGTACGCTGCACTATCTGACCTATGTTCAGAACTCATATGGTATAGGCAATTTTTAAGGGATGTTAATGTAACAATTGAGGAACCTATAATTGTATATGAAGACAGTGAAGCATGTATACAGATGGCAAAGAATGATAAAATCAGAGGGGGGAGCAAACATGTAGATATTAAGTAACAAAATGTTAGGAATGCTGTAAAGGAATCTCTGATTGTATTAAAATATTGTCCATCTGAGAATAACGTTGCAGATGTAATGACCAAGCCTCTATGTATAGAGAGACATAGGATGTGTGTATCCAATATGTGTATGTCTTCTATATTGTGTAATTGAAATGTAATATCTATTGTAAATTGGAGGGGTGTTGGGGTTTGTATAATACCCAGAATTTACAGATAGATTAATTATACAGGAGAGGCTAGAGCTATCTAGGTGAGAGTTGATATATTCTGCAAGTCATCCAATTAGCAGCCATTGTAGAAGGTATGATGTGACTCATATTACAGGTGCTATAGTTTAGTTGGGTGTGGCAGATAATTTGTTTGACCTATAACGTGATTGGTCAATATTTATATAAAAGTAGAACAATTCTAGTGTTGATTCTTCTTGTTGCTTCATCTCATCTGTATCTGTGTTGGACATTACTGGACTGTATTTTGGACTGCGTATGTATATAGAGTAAATAGACTATTTTATCTAATCTCTGCTTGAGTGTCTGTTTACTGCATAGAACGTATATCTCTGATGTCTTGGAGAAGAACAGTCCGCCCCAGCGTTGCGTGCTCTGACAGAATTCTACAAAATCTGCAGAGTGGCAGTGTTGGGGGCTAGCTTTGCTTCAGTTTCAAAGAAACCCAATTTGTTTCTCATCTCACAACCAACTGACACCCTGTGATTGCACAAGTCACAAGCTGGTTCTGAATGATAATAAAATTATCACATGGAGGGACCCTTCCTGACCCCAGTAAAAGGGGCTCCTCCTTGCCCCGTTCCTTGATTGTTCTGGCAGAAACCAGATTTCCTTGGACAATATGGGTGTCCTGACTTCAGCGTAGAAATAACATGCTGAGGCTGGAATCAATCTCTAGTGATTTATTATCCTACTACCCTAACAGAATCCATCTAGACTAACATGAAGTGACAATGCCCAAAGAATAAGTCCACAAACCTGGGGGGGGGGCTTTCTTCAATCTCTTGGGAGGGAAACATAGCAATTCAGTATGTCTATGAAGGTTCTCAGTCATCCAGGTGGAATTGAGTCACATTCCAGGGAACAGTGCCCACCCACTGGTTTAGGTATGTGGATGACACCTGGGTCAAAATCAAGGCCCAGGAAGTACAGGCCTTCACGGACCATATAAACACTATAGATGCCAACATTAGGTTCACCAGAGAAGACACCAAGGACAACAGACTGGCATTCCTAGACTGTGAAGTCCTCATTGGGACCGGTGGCAAGCTAGAAATAGGGATCTACAGGAAACCCACACACAGAGATCAATATCTGATGTTTGACTCCCACCATCCACTGCAGCACAAACTAGGAGTCATCAGGACATTGTCACACAGAGCAGAAACCATCCCCACCTCCATGGATTCCAAAAAGAATGAAAATCAGCACCTGAGAACAGCTTTGAAGGCCTGTGGATATCCAAATTGGGCCTTCACTAAATCTAAATCTACCAGACCTAAAACAGCGACAGATAGGGCTGAGACTCAGAGTAAACGGAAGAACCTGGTCATTCCTTACATGGCTGGCGTGTCTGAAAAGATAAAAAGGATATTTGGCAAACACCACATACCTGTATATTTCAAACCCACCAACACACTGAGACAGAGGCTTGTACACCCCAAAGATCAAACTCCAAAACACAAGAAAAGCAATGTAGTTTATGCAATCCAGTGCAGTGAGGAGTGCTCTGAACTCTACATTGGAGAAAGCAAACAACCTTTGTACAGGAGGATGGCCCAACACAGGAGAAGTAACACCACAGGACCAGAGTCAGCAGTTTATCTTCATCTAAAGGAAAAAGGCTCCAGCAAAGGAGATCGTTACCTTGTCGTGGTGCTGGAGCTTGAGCACCTCAATGAAACCATGAGCTAAACCGTGAAGGGACACCCAAGACGGGAAGGTCGTGGCAGAGAGGTCAGACTAAATACGATCCCTGGGGAAGGTAATGGCAACCCACCCCAGTATTCTTGCCATGAAAACTAAATGGATCAGTACAACCAAAGATATGTCGGTATACCATCGGAAGATGGGACTCCCAGGTCGGAAGATGGTCAAAATGCTACTGGGGAGGAACAGAGGATACGTTCAACTAGCCCCAGATGTGATGACGCAGCTAGCTCAAAGCCGAAAGGACGGCTAGCGGCCGACGGTGCTGGTGGTGAATGACGAATCCGATGTTCTAAAGATCAACACACCATAGGAACCTGGAATGTAAGATCTATGAGCCAGGGCAAATTGGATGTGGTTATTGGTGAGATGTCAAGATTAAATATAGACATTTTAGGTGTCAGTGAACTGAAATGGACTG
Source organism: Charina bottae (assembly GCA_023362775.1). Classification (NCBI taxonomy): domain Eukaryota; kingdom Metazoa; phylum Chordata; class Lepidosauria; order Squamata; family Charinaidae; genus Charina; species Charina bottae. The sequence continues at coordinate 57,463,249 of JALMGJ010000002.1, read as the reverse complement.
GGATGGGCCACTTCACATCAGATGACCACCAGATCTACTACTGTGGACAAGAGGACCACAGAAGAAATGGAGTAGCCTTCATAATTAATAATAAAGTGGCTAAAGCAGTGCTTGGATACAATCCAAAAAACGATAGAATGATCTCAATTCGAATTCAGGGTAAGCCATTTAACATCACAGTGATCCAAATATACGCCCCAACCACAGATGCTGAAGAAGCAGAAGTAGATCAGTTCTATGAGGATCTGCAGCACCTACTAGATAATACACCAAAAAGAGATGTTATTTTCATTACAGGAGACTGGAATGCTAAGGTGGGTAGTCAGACGACACCTGGAATTACAGGCAAGCATGGTCTGGGAGAACAAAATGAAGCAGGACATAGGCTGATAGAATTTTGCCAAGACAACTCACTGTGCATAACAAACACTCTCTTCCAACAACCTAAAAGACGACTTTATACATGGACTTCACCAGATGGTCGACACCGAAATCAGATTGACTACATCCTTTGCAGCCAAAGGTGGAGGACATCTATACAGTCGGTAAAAACAAGACCTGGAGCTGACTGTAGTTCAGATCACGAACTTCTTATTGCAAAATTTAGAATCAGACTAAAGAGAATAGGGAAGACCCACAGATCAGTTAGATATGAGCTCACTAATATTCCTAAGGAATATGCAGTGGAGGTGAAGAATAGATTTAAGGGACTAGATTTAGTAGATAGGGTCCCAGAAGAACTATGGACAGAAGTTCGCAACATTGTTCAGGAGGAGGCAGCAAAAAACGTCCCAAAGAAAAAGAAAACCAAGAAGGCAAGATGGCTGTCTGCTGAAACACTGGAAGTAGCCCAAGAAAGAAGGAAAGCAAAAGGCAACAGTGATAGGGGGAGATATGCCCAATTAAATGCAAAATTCCAGAGGTTAGCCAGAAGAGATAAGGAATTATTTTTAAACAAGCAATGTGCGGAAGTGGAAGAAGACAATAGAATAGGAAGGACAAGAGACCTCTTCCAGAAAATTAGAAACATCGGAGGTAAATTCCAGGCAAAAATGGGTATGATCAAAAACAAAGATGGTAAGGACCTAACAGAAGCAGAAGAGATCAAGAAAAGGTGGCAAGAATATACGGAAGATCTGTATAGGAAGGATAATAATATTGGAGATAGCTTTGACGGTGTGGTCAGTGAGTTAGAGCCAGACATCCTGAAGAGTGAGGTTGAATGGGCCTTAAGAAGCATTGCTAATAACAAGGCAGCAGGAGACGATGGTATCCCAGCTGAACTGTTTAAAATCTTGCAAGATGATGCTGTCAAGGTGATGCATGCCATATGCCAGCAAATTTGGAAAACACAAGAATGGCCATCAGATTGGAAAAAATCAACTTATATCCCCATACCAAAAAAGGGAAGCACTAAAGAATGTTCAAACTATCGAACAGTGGCACTTATTTCACATGCCAGTAAGGTAATGCTCAAGATCTTGCAAGGTAGACTCCAGCAATTCATGGAGCGAGAATTGCCAGATGTACAAGCTGGGTTTAGAAAAGGCAGAGGAACTAGAGACCAAATTGCCAATATCCGCTGGATAATGGAGAAAGCCAGGGAATTTCAGAAAAACATCTATTTCTGTTTTATTGACTATTCTAAAGCCTTTGACTGTGTGGATCATAACAAATTGTGGCAAGTTCTTGGTGGTATGGGGATACCAAGTCATCTTGTCTGCCTCCTGAGGAATCTGTATAACGACCAAGTAGCAACGGTAAGAACAGAGCACGGAACAACGGACTGGTTTAAGATTGGGAAAGGAGTACGGCAGGGCTGTATACTCTCACCCTACCTATTCAACCTGTACGCAGAACACATCATGCGACATGCTGGGCTTGAGGAATCCAAGGCTGGAGTTAAAATCGCTGGAAGAAACATTAACAATCTCAGATATGCAGATGATACCACTTTGATGGCGGAAAGCAAGGAGGAGTTGAGGAGCCTTATGACGAAGGTGAAAGAAGAAAGTGCAAAAGCTGGGTTGCAGTTAAACCTCAAAAAAACCAAGATTATGGCAACGAGCTTGATTGATGACTGGCAAATAGAGGGAGAAAAAGTGGAGGCAGTGACAGACTTTGTATTTCTAGGCGCAAATATTACTGCAGACGCTGACTGCAGCCAGGAAATCAGAAGACGTCTACTTCTTGGGAGGAGAGCAATGGCAAAACTTGATAAAATAGTTAAGAGCAGAGACATCACACTGACAACAAAGGTCCACATAGTTAAAGCAATGGTATTCCCCGTAGTAACCTATGGCTGTGAGAGCTGGACCATAAGGAAGGCTGAGCGAAGGAAGATAGATGCTTTTGAACTGTGGTGTTGGAGGAAAATTCTGAGAGTGCCTTGGACTGCAAGAAGATCAAACCAGTCCATACTCCAGGAAATAAAGCCAGACTGCTCACTTGAGGGAATTATATTAAAGGCAAAACTGAAGTACTTTGGCCACATAATGAGAAGACAGGATACCCTGGAGAAGAAGCTGATGCTAGGGAAAGTGGAAGGCAAAAGGAAGAGGGGCCGACCAAGGGCAAGATGGATGGATGCTATTCTGGAGGTGACGGACTCAACCATTGGGGAGCTGGGGATGGTGACGGCCGACAGAAAGCTCTGGCGTGGACTGGTCCATGAAGTCACGAAGAGTCGGAAACGACTGAACGAATAAACAACAACAAAGGAAAAAGGACACTCATTTGAGGACATAAATGTTCACATTTTAGACAGAGAAGATAGGTGGTTTGGGAGAGGGGTCAAGGAATCCATTTATGCCAACTTGGAAAATCCTTCCTTGAATAGAGGTGGGGGCCTCAGGCACAATCTTTCCCCTATTTTCTTTCCTGCTTTGTCTTCTGTGCCTAGGAAGATTAAGACCATTTCGCAAGCTCAACAGCAGCATGGTGATCTTAACGATCCTCCTTTAGATGATAAAGGGACTTAGAAATAACATCTCAAAATAACCATGACCTAGCACCAGGTGCAAGGTCACACAGCCACCTAGAAACATATTTAAGGATTCCCTTACTAACTTTGCTCAGACTGAAGAAGCTCCTTGGATAAGGAACGAAACGTTTCCACTGAGAAAATAGAAATCCAGTTGACATGATTCAAGCTACAGATAGCAATTCAGTACTACGCATGTGCTTCCCCTCCTGGATGGAGCCCCCTCCTTCGTCACCCGTTATCTCCCTGACAATGGGGGCTTCTACAGGTTGTTCAGATGCTTGTGCATTATCTTGTATTCAACATTCTGTTGCTAAGATTTTCCTAACTGCAACTGGCACACATCATGTTATGTCCATCCAGATTCTTCAATATATGAAGCTGCTAGTCACTCTCTCTCAGCCCAACTCACCTCACAAGGTTGTTATTGTGGGAAAAATAGGAGGAGGAAGGAGTATTAGGTATGTTTTCTGCCTTGAGTTATTTATAAAAATAATAAAGCGGGATAAAAAATGAATAAATAAAATAAATAAGTAAAGGTAGTGCTGGAAACAGATGGCATGCAAAAATGCAGATCCAGATGCTTCAACATAAACCAGGAGACTGTGCGTTCCAGTTCCGTCTTAGGCATGAAAGCCGGCTGGGTGACCTTGGGCCAGTCCCTCTCTCTCAGCCCAACTCACCTCACAGGGTTGCTGTTGTGGGGCAAATAGGAGGAGGAAGGAGTATTAGGTATGTTCGCCACCTTGAGTTACTTATAAAAATAAAGGTGGGATAGAAAATAAATAAATTAATAAATAAACATATGAAGCTAAAGGTAGAGCTGGAAACAGGTGGCATGCAAAAATGCAGATCATCAGTCATCAAGGCCGTATTCATAGAAAAATATTTCAATGAAGTACCATTTTTCAGGGTTGAGTGCATCTGCCTAAAGTACTCCTGTCTTGCACTGTTAATTTATTATTACTCTTTTTTTGTTGTTCAGTCATTTAGTCATGTCCGACTCTTCGTGACCTCATGGACCATAGCACACCAGGCCTTCCTGTCCTCCACTGTCTCTCGGAGTTTACTCAAATATCTTATTATGTTCTATATGAAGGTCAAGGAAGCTCTATCCAAGATCAGCTAATTTTTAATTAGCTGACCCTGTCACCCAGGCCACATCGTTAACCTTTTTTTTTATTAGTAGACAAAGCAAATATGGATGCCCCACATCACTTACAACTCCAACATGATATATGCTTGGTGTAATTTTTCAGTGCACATTTGGATGTTACAACTTAAAACACCATCATCCAATATTTGCTGAAATGTATCTCACGCCCACTATAAAGGAATGAAAGAGGGGCATGAAAATAGTCCCTCCTTAGGCATGAAAGCCGGCTGGGTGACCTTGGGCCAGTCACACTCTCTCAGCCCAACTCATCTCACAGGGTGGTTGTTGTGGGGAAAAGAGGAGGAGGAAGGAGTATTGGGTATGTTTGCTGCCTTGTGTTATTTATAAAAATAATAAAGGCGGGATAGAAATTAAATAAATAAATAAAATCAAGCAGAGATTTCTGAAAATCCATTTCACTGCAGGCAGCAATTTATAAATCACTGCACTAGTATTAATAGAAATCAAGCCTTTTCTAACAAAAGGCTGCAAGTTTAACAGTGTCCTACTTAGCTTTATAACACATTTGATTTACATGGCCAGGGAAGGAATCTTAATATGAATGGTTGTTCCAGGGTTCATGCTCTGGTCAGGCAAAGCCTGGGTCACTTAAAAGGTTTGGGCAATTGGAATTCATTTAGCTACTCTGGACAATTTGCATATAAAACACAAGAAGGGAAAGTGAACAAGCTGAGAGGGATTGGGAGAACAAAATCTTTTCCAAACTGAATGAACTGGATAGGGAAGAAATAGTTTGTGTAGAAAACAAAGCTATATTCATAGACATACATATAAACATGCACATACAGTACACCAATATACTGTAGGCCATTTCACTCAAAATTGCATTCAGGTTACTATTCCTTTTCAATGCTTGGAATATGAGACTATTTTCCTAGTTTGGGTAAGATTATTTTATAAAAATCCTCCAGCGACTACTATATTGCTATTGTGAACATAGGAACATAAAAGAATCCCCGATGTAATAGAGAAAGGTCTTTCTAGACAAACATCTTGTCGCCAACAGTGCCTACTCCATAGTTTTTCTCCATTAAATTATACTCAGTAGCATATTGAAAATTTAATTCAGCTATAACAGATTAACAAACTGAAATCATTGTGGATGTACCTAATTAACTTAATAAAGGCATCTCACCTAACGACCACATCATATATTGTGGACTTCCTAAGTAAATTAGCAACAAAACTCCTAAGTGTGCAATCATTTTTGCACAGTTTAATTCAGTAACCCTTACAGAGCTCTAAAAGTTAATTAAATTAATGAAGATAGCAGGCCCGAAATAGAGAATTCTGACTTTTTAAATTCCTTCTAAAGAATCCATTAATGATACCGCCTTAAGGGTCTATATAGTTGCATTGTACATTTTGACAAGCAATGAATCTCTATGTTCCCAAGGGTTTCAGAATCCAGAATTTTTCACAGTGCTAATTTCTGACATTCTTGGGACATGTGGAATTGAATCAAGGATCAATGTCCTTTGAGACCAAGCTTATGCTTCACCAAGAGCCTTCCCCTTTGTTAGGCAAAGAGAACTGTGAACTACAGCTCACTTCTAGTCTTGCTCAGTGTAATTGATTTATTTCCAAATATGATGAAATTGCAAACTGCTAGTTTTGAAAACACAAACCAGCACCAGGTAAAAAAAATCAGATTGAAGGGAATATCTTAATATCTTAAAAAGCTGGTTGAAACAGGACAGTGTCCCTCATTTGGCACCTAAACAAATACAGTATAAAGGCAGTCTGGATAGAAAATTACTAGTAATTTAATTTATTATTGTTGTGTTTTTATTCCCAGGAGAAAGGTGGCTCTGTGATTTTCTACTTCAAGTATTGAAAAATAAACAGCCTTGGCTACAATTTACTCTGAAATTGAAATCAGGGAGCAGGGTATATGTTGTTTCACTCCAGGCAACAACAACAAAAAACTTATCAAGTTTATTTCTTATTTATTCAAACTCTATCCCTCTTTCTGTTCAGATTAGAACTGGATTCAAGGTGGCTTACAGTAATTGCATTACAGAACACATAAAGTTTAAAACTAAAAATTAAACTCAGTATTAACATTAATTCACAATGAAAAATTAAAAGCCTGGCAAAAGAATATGTGAGCAGACTTCCTAAATGATGAGAGAGTGGGATGGGTAAAAAGAACTTTTGAGGGAATAAATTCTACAGCCTGAAAGTGAGGTAGGAAGAAGGCCTTTTCCTTTGTGACTGAAAGACAAGTCTCAAGTACCTGTCCTGCAAAATTGAATAGGCAGACAGGAGAGGTAGTCCTACAGTTAGTCTTGTTCTAAGCCATTTAGAGCATTATGCCTAGAAAGCAAATAGCAATTTCTGTATTTTAGACTGGTTGTCTGCCTCATTTTGCACTAGTTTGAACTTCTCAATATTTTTTTAAGGTTAACCCCATATTGTATGGTGCAGTAATACAGATGACTAAATTGTGAGCGTGGCATATGATTTTTAGTGGCCTGGTATGACTGCTGTTCTGTTGGCCTGAGTCAGCAAATGGAGTGAGAAAAGGGGAAAGAAACTCAGTTCTGGCCTTGAGGGGCAGCACAGCTGCCCCAAGGCTGATGAGCTGACCTGGCTACTAGCCAGTATTGTTGTAGGAAGATGTAGAGACAGTAGTCCCATTGGCCCAGCCTCGTATATAGGTGTTGGGGATGACACACACCTCCCCAGTTGCTGGGGGACATGCTGCCGGTCTGACTAAAAGTTGGAGAGAGAGAGGAGGAGAGGACTGTGTGAAATGGAGTGGCTGGAGAGAAAAGTTGGAGAATAAAGTTACATGAGTATGCAGACCAGTTGGCAGTTCCTGGTCAGGGAGGGAGAAGAAAGGTCCACAGGTGGCTTCCCTGGAAGAACAGAACTGAAGACCCAGAGAGAGCACATCTTCATCCAAGACCCAAGAAAGGGAAAAGGGACCCGGCTGGCTGCAGACAGCATCTTCACACAAGACCCAAGTGTAGAAAGAGGGGTTCATCAGTCATAGAAAATATGTAGGAAATATTTAAGTATCCCAATTGTTTCCTTATAATTAGTTAGATTAGGATGGCAAAAAGCAACCGTACTGGGCATGCTAATGGAATCCTGTAGTTTCCAGTGTCATCTTGAATTGGCCCAAATGGAAGGAGCAGATCAACTGCAAAGAAATGCCTCCAAGGTCCAGAAGCATACTGTGGCCCATGGTATTAAACAGCACCTTGAGGCCTAAAATTACACTTCCTCATTTCAGTTTTCAGCATATGTCATCCACCTAGATGACCAAACCAGTCTCAGTATCAAATCCCAGTGGAAAACCTGATTGAAATGGGACTTGATAATCAGATGCATCTATAGATGTGAGATTAACACTTTTTTAATCACCTTTTTCAGTAAATGAATATTTGCAGCTGGTCTATAATTATTACAGAACTCCTGGGTTATTCAGTATATGTGGTGAGGAAAGCACATAGCATCCAGAAATAGTCATTGATCACTTTCTTAATTATGGGCTATTCCAGTCCTGGCCAGTTGAATCAGCTGCGTGGGGCTAGGGGCAAATATGCAGATAGTAGCTCCCATCTCTATATATATCTGTTCACATTCTCAAAATCTATAAGTTTAAAGGAATTAAAATGAGAGTTGCCAAGCTTATATTCCAATATTGGAATCTAAGTGAGGTAGATTTGATCAACTTTAGGCATGACAAACAATGTACAGTAAATGGTTTTTATCAAGCCACCAACAGTTGCAGTTTCCCTTTTCCAATATCTTGTTGAAGAAAGTGCTACACCATTCAGAAAACAATGCCAACTTATTTTGGGTGGATGTAGTAGAAGTAGCAAAGTAAGCCCTCTTGGGTTGGATCTAGATTTAATCATGCTTGGAAGAAACCCATTAAAATCAATGAGAGAAAATAGCCATGGCTAATTAAATTCCTTTAATTTGGGGCTGTCTCCTCTAAACATGGCTAAATTCAGATCTTGCCCAATCTCTGGCAAATCTCTTACAGCAGAAGATGCCACAATTGGGTTAGAACTAATGAAAAGGTTCAAAATAATTTAATTATCCTTCCTTAGTACAAGGTGATTGTATGGAAGTTTAGAACAGTAACACATGCAGAGATGCAAAATCCTTGAGAGGGAGATGGGTGGGATATAAATATGATAAATAAACAAACAAACAAACAAACATGTCTTTTCTTTGCAATGATAATTTAAATTCCATAGAGTCTTTATTGCATTGATGTTTTTTTTTCCAGCTGGCAGGTGGGAAATTATTTCACAGGACAATAATATTCCCCAGCAACTTCTTCAGGGACTGAAGTTGGCCAAATAAAGTTCAGACACATAAAGAACAGTCATTTGGGGCTCAACTTACTTTACAGTTACTGTTTACATGGTTGAAAAATGGAATATGTAATCTGAAATAAGTAACTTGCAGCATAAGTAACCTGTAACAACACTTTTCATTCTTGTTAGTGAACAAGAAGCAAGCACTGGCAATAGTAGACTTTGCATATCATCTCAATTGCAGTATGCCAATATTCTCAGTGTATTTTCGAAAGCAAGAAAGAGAGAGAAATGATGACTAGGACCATTTTCTAATTGGTGCTTTCATTATAAAGCAGTCAGGAGAAGTTAGCAACTATTGTGGAAAAGTATGCCAAAAACCAACTCTTTCATTTTGTTTTTGGCAATGTCATCAACATGACAGAACTTTTGTATCCAATGGCCTATTAACATGAAATTAAGCTTTTTGAGAAATCTGTAATTCACTGCTTCCAGTCACATCATCTTTAATGTTCAAAATAATGGAAATGTCACTCAGAGTTTCTATATGGCAACCATCACATGATACTTTCCATTAATCACATTGTCTGAAGGACAGCTGAGGGAGCAAAATATTTTTGCTACTGAGTCCTCTGGAAACAAATCCAGGGGTTCTATTTTTTAAGAACACTGTAAACAAAGTTAGGGTAGCATTTGTCCTTCTCTTTAAAAAATGAAAGGTACAAGATGATCAATAGCTTTCGTTAACCTATGAAAAGCTCAACGTGTGTTCTTTGCAGTGAGTCTTTTTTTCTTCTCCAGAGCTTATAACAAAATAAAAATGGAAAGAATGGAAAAACAATTGCAGAGAGCTCAGGGCTGCTAGATGGTCATTAGACTGCTCACAGTTCATTTAGCAACTTTCTAGATTTGTTGAAAAGTACAATTCCCCATCTTCATCTGTCCAGTCTGAAAAAAATATTTACTAACAACAACAGTATTATATACTGCATAGCTTTCCAAACTGTGTGTCACGACACAATATTGTGTCGCCTGTGGGGCCCAGGTGTGTTGCGTCAAAACCCAGAAGCACTGATGGCGCGTTGCTGCCACGTGCGGCGGTGCACGCGGCGGCGGACCATCAGTGCTTCCGGGTTTTCACACGGCACACTAGGACAGTGCTGCCACCACCGCTGTGGCGCGTGAAAATCCAAAAGCACCGCGGCGGCACACAAACACCCGGAAGCGCTGCCGCCACCATGGTGGCGGCACTTCCGTGTGTTTGCACGCCACTGCAGCGGTGGCACTTCCGGGTTTTCTCGCGTGCCGCCATTGGTGTGTCACCACGGAAAAAGTTTGGAAAACCCTGATATACTGTATGCTGGCAGAGGTTGCTATGGGGAAGGAACGCTTCCTACCTCCCACTAGATAGCAACATTTGAGAGAAGGAACTTGACATGTGGCCACCCTTGAAGTGTGCTCTGGTAGAATGGGCAGATACCCTCAGGGAGAGGCAGTCCCACAAATACACTGGCCCTGTGCCATGTAGGACTTTAAAGGTGATAACCAGCACCTTGAATTGCACCCAGAAAAGAGACTGGGAGCCAGTGCAGCTCACGTAACAGTGGTGCAATATGGGCAAACTGGGAGGTGTGCAACAATGCATGTGCCACTGCATTCTTGTATGTGTTTACTGCCTCCTCAGGTGCCATTTTGGTGACAGGTTCACCAGCCATCTTGGCATGGGTTGGGCAAGAAGTGCCCCACCCAGCATTGGGTGAGAGCGAGCCATGAGGTGGAAAAGGAGGAAGAGGGAATGACAGCAATAGCATAGTCTCTGGCCCCTATGCAGTTGCTGACCCCTGTGTTAGAGCATAATACATTGACATATTCAAGACAGTTTAATGTTATTTATTTATAAATTTCATTCATAGAATCCAGATTTCTACAAGAATTATACTTTAGTCAAATTGTTTATATTTTTCTTTTTTCAAACAATTTTGGGTGATTTTTTTTAAAAAAAGCACTTTTGCTAACAGTGAGTTAAAAGAGCTAAATTAGCACTGTGAGCTGTTTTGCTTATGATGTATATGATTATTAAAGTACTCTTCACACATTGTTTATATAAACTTGATCTGGGTAATTAACAGTTGGGGTCATACCACTGAGTCTAGCTTAGATGGCATGCAACTTTTTAAAAGGGTTTCCTCACTCTTCAATCAAATCAGTCTTTCCAAGATTAATAATGAAAGTCTGATTTATAATATGAATGACACAACATAAAACAAAAAAAGACTAAAAGAATACAGGGAAGGGAAAAACAAATTCAGAAATTAAGTACAACTTCTGAAAAGCATTCTTTGTGGCAGACAAAAAGATGATCCATGCTTTCTATAGCTGTTCAAACTGGACAATGTCTTTTCCTTGATATAATGTTCTAGGTTGGAGATAAAGAGTGCAATTTTCATCAGCTTACAGCCTGTTGAGTATCAATGGAGTCAGAACTTTCAGTAACAGAACAACCGTTTAACTCTTCACATGTGAAGAGGTTGTATGTTCCAGCAAACCCAGTGCCCTGGAGCTCTTGCAGATTTCCATTCCTAAATGCAGATACTGTAGAAAGCACTACAGGGTGACATGGATTACCTGGTTGGGGTACAGCCTTACTGACATTTTAATTAGCAGGATCCATTCATGACCAGAATGTGTGAAGGTCGTCAAGTAAGGACATACTGACTGATGTACCCGCATGTGTTAAATCAGCTGTCAGAATATTGAACCTTTGTTGATATTGGAATTCCTGCCTATATGCTGATTATGTCTGCTATATCATGGTTTAAACAAGCAAAAATTCCTGGGGCAAGGGGACAGACTGTGATATATAAAAGGAAGAGCTCGGTCTTCAATTTTGCAGCAAAAATAATTTAAACAAACTGTTTCATCCTAGAAAAAATTCTTAACCATCACACACTTCATTGGGTGCTCTCTTTCACCTGATCTGCGTGGCTGAATCTGCCACAATTGCTACTAATGTTTGAAGCTCTGCAATATATGCATGCTTGTAAAATGTTTTATATATATTATACACATGTATACATACATACATGCATACATACATACATACATATGCACATTCACATCATTCATCAGACATATATTCTACCTAGGAATTGAACTTTTCTGGCTATATTATCCAGTTTTAAAACATTTAATATTTCTAAAAAATCAAGAAAAAGAGCAATAAAATATCATAAGTCATTAATAAAATCTGTTAACAGCAACTGATAAACCATCTGATTCATATTCCTTTAAAGTACAACCATCCTTTGCTGCTCAATTTTCAATATGCTTAGCCCTCCTAAGTTAAGAGGAGAAAGTAACAGTTACTAACTGTAGCTTGAATCATGTCAACTGGATTTCTATTTTCTCAGTGGAAACGTTTCGCTCCTTATCCAAGGAGCTTCTTCAGTCTGAAGAAGCTCCTTGGATAAGGAGCGAAACGTTTCCACTGAGAAAATAGAAATCCAGTTGACATGATTCAAGCTACAGACAATTCCACCTGGATGACTGAGAACCTTCATAGACATATAACAGTTACTAACCACTAATGCTTTTATTATTCTTGAAGCAGCAAGAAAAAATGGCAGTGAATATCTTTCAGCCATTACACAGCAATAAATGTTCTTAAATGCTAGAATATAGATAGCTACATATTCTAATTGAGACCTGTCTCTATGTGAGAAATATGTGAGAAACATTGCTATAATAGTCCTGTATTAGTGATAAAAACAGTAGCTATAGAGTGAACAACTCTAAAGGACATCAGACTTCTCCTTTTTTTTCCTAGGGAAAGAGATCAGTGGTTATTAGCATTACAAAAAAGTCTGATTTGCTGTGTTGTCTTCTAGCTATCAGAACTGGCTAGCTAGCAAACACAAAAGATCCACTGATTGCACTTCACATGGATATATAGCATTCTATGGCAGTAAAGACTACCCGCATACTAGAGTCAAGGGCACCCACTAATTATTTGACAAACAGAAAACAGATGATGCAGAAAGATTCCTTATGATGCATTAGCATTATTTTGACATGGTGGGGAGAGAAAAACGTCTTTTCTGTGATTGCTGTGGGAATCTACTGTCTTGAAAAATATCATATGGGGAATGCAGGGTTGCAGTGTCTTGCAACTGGAAGGAGCCACCCACCACACCTCAGAGCCACATTTATCAATTTTCAAAAAAAGCAATAGCAATTCCTTGATGCCTTTCTAAAACTATGACGAAATGTTGTCCAGCTATTTGGAAAAAAAGCCTTATATTTTTATTTTTATCTGTTGGTTATGATACACCACTTCCAAATAATGGAAGATTTGCAGTGGTTACAAGGAAATCTGAATGTGTTCTACTGTTAATTCTCTGTCTCAGCCTGTGCTGTTAAATGGAGAATTGCTTTTCTCCTTTAGTTCCAGGTTTTGCATTCACACTTGTTTTTATTAGAACCACCTCACTGCACCTTCAATTTTCTAAAGGGTCAAAGGTTTAAATCAGTCAGCAGATGAGGTTAAGACAATCTTATTAATTTTGATGTACTCACTGAGGTGGAGTCTATGTTTCATCAAATGCTTGCAAAGCTGATGTAGAGGGTGGGGAATCATGGGAAAACAAATGCCATGCAGTAGATGAATGCAAAAACCTCATGGTTGTTCTTAGTAAAATGAAGAGGGCTTGAAGCCATGCATACATTTCATCAAGCCCAACTGTACAGAGAGTGCAAGCATGTATAGTTCAAAGAAAACCTGGGATGTGAAACAGTATCTTGGGAGGCCCAAAAATATTTGGGCATTATGACAATGGGCATAAAGTTAATCCCCAACTCAGCAATATCAGGGTAAGAGTTTATGATTGCCATCCATTAGTGCAAAACCAAAAATGATTGTCTTAGGATAAATTAAAATTGATACAAGAATGATTCACACCACATGACATTTTCACACTAAAGCATCCATCTTTCACCCTAATATTATAGTCTAGACAATGGTTCCTCCTCATGGAAAGGACACTTCCAACAGCATCTTTCCCCTTTTGGAGTCCCTTTAAATTTGCAAAATGTAGGAGTTTATATGCTGTGTAAAATCACTGATTACTGCAGTTAGCTTATCCATCATGACTTTAGTTTACTTGGGGAATAAACACCTGCATACACTTTAGGTAAAAAGCATTATATGAAATGCCCCATGAAACATTCTTACAAATTATAGATAGGACTGACCATTGTCCTTCTAGAAAGTCACTTAAAATGTCACTTCTAGAAAAATGCAAACAGTCAAATGAGATATTTCTCAAGAAAACAAGCAGTAGTGCTTCCACAGTTTCCAATAAAAGCATGATTTTGTACTTATTTATTTATTGTTCAAATTTCTATCACCGCCCATCTCCCCCGACAGGGGACTCTGGGTGGTTTACAATAAAATCAATAAAATCAACAATTAAAAACATACAATATAAAATCAGTCATAATAATACAGTTAAATAAATGTGAATATAAATATAAAATCCATGTGGTGATTGATATCATATAGTAGGGAGGATACTAGGGGTGCTAGCCACTCCCAGGAGGAGCTGTTACCTTTCCCATCCCAAGCAAGGCGGAAGAACCAGGTCTTCAGATTTTTCCGGAAGGCCGGGAGTGAGGGAACCCACCTCACCTCTGGGGGCAGAATATTCCAAAGGGTGGGCGCCACTGCAGAGAAGGCCCACCTCCTGGACCCTGCTAGATGAAATTGCTTTGTCAATGGGGTCTGTAGCATGCCCTCTCTGCACGACCGGGTGGGGCGGGTTGATGTTATGGGGATGAGACGGTCCCTCAGGTAACCTGGCCCCATGCCATGTAGGGCTTTAAAGGTGATAACCAAGACCTTGAATTGGACCCAGAAGGAAACTGGTACCCAATGCAGCTCGTGCAGCAGTGGTGTCTCATGTGCCGATCTGAAGGCACCAGTAACTGCCCGCGCAGCCGCATTCTGGACCAGTTGAAGCTTCCGGATACTCTTCAAGGGTAGCCCCATGTAGAGAGCATTGCAGTAGTCTATGTGGGAGATGACAAGGGCATGAGTGACTGTTCGGAGGGCCTCTCTATCCAGGAATGGGCATAGCTGGCACACAACTCAAAGTTGTGCGAAGGCCATCCTGACCACGACTGCCACCTGCTCTTCGAGCAGGAGTCGTGAGTCCAGGAGGACCCCCAGGTTCCACACTGGCTCTGAATGGGGCAGTGACACCCCATCCAGAACCAAAGATGACAACTTCCTGGGCATAGAGGGGCCATCAATCCACAGGAACTTGGTCTTGCCAGGGTTCAGCTGAAGCCAGTTGTTCCCCATCCAGACCCCCGTAGCCCCCAGACACTGAGATACTAGAAGTATAAAAGCCTGCATCCATAAATGCTATTTTGGGGAAGGGAAAATTTTACCAGAAAGTTAAGATTTGTTAGGATTAAGCAATAATGTGACAAGTCTTTTTTTAAAAAAGATGGATGTCCACAAAATAGATTTTTTTCAATAATAATCATTAATAATGTGGTTATTATTCTATCTAAATCCAGAGAAGACAAACATCAGCAAACCATAACTGAGTCTTTAGACTTGTATAAACAACAAAATGAGGGTATGAATCGCTAAAGAGAAAAGAACAAAAGATGAACAAGGTCAGCTTCAGAAACCAGTATCACCCACATTTGCATTATGAATACAAATATAATTATATAGCTGCCACTTTGCTGATGAGATTTCCATATTTCTTTTAAATATTAAGATGATTCAGGGATTAATAAACACCTGGAAAATTATATTGTGGGGAAAAAAATAGAAATGAACTTATAATTTTGCATTGACTTATGAGAAATCACAATGTATTATGAATCCAAAGAACATATGACTGTTACATTTAAAAAATAAGGCTTTGGCTTCCTGGGTCCCTGATAGATGGCACTGTTTAATTGAGGGGGCCTGGAGTGCATTCACTTTGTCAGCTCTTCCCAGCCAGGCAGAAACCATAGGATATAGGCAGTCCTTCATATAACCAGGCCCTATGCCATGTAGGGCTTTATACATTATAACCAGCACCTTGAATCACACCCAGAAGCAGCTTGTGAAGCAGGGGTGTCGCATGAGCATACTGAGGCATGCCACCATTTTAGAACAATTGAAGTTTCCAAGTGGTATTCAAAGGCAGTCCCATGTAGAGTACATTGTGATAGTCAAGTCATGAGATGACAAGGGCATGAGTGACTGTGTGAAGGATCTCTCAATCCAGGAAGGGGTGCAACTGAAACACCAGATGGATCTGTGGAAAGGCCTTCTTATCCACAGCTGCAATCTACGAAGGCCATCAGATTACACTCCACTCTGGAATGGGGAAGTGCTGTCCCATCCAACAGGATGGGAAGACCCCAGATCTAGGTAGCTACAACATTCACAGCCACTCAGTCTTGGTAGGATTGAAATGAAGTAGGTTTCTCCCCATCCAGGTTCACACAGCCCCCAGGAACTGGAACAGGACAGCCTCACTTGGTTGGCTTCAACAGTCTCACTTGGCTGGCCTAGGGTCAAAAGATTATTGTGATACCAGACTCCAAATCAATGGATGACCTCACCCAGTGGTCCCATGTAGAAGGAGAAATAGTGTTGAACCCTGAGGCACCCCACACACACCCTAGTCTAGAATGATACCATGAGCAATGATGGAAGATGATGATGGGGAGGTGATCATGAACAGGGAGGGTTGTTTCCATCATTTCCAAATGCCTAAGTTATACATTTGGATTTCTTAGAGTAGAAATTATTTTCTTTATATCAGGAAGAAAAGCTACCACCTTTACAGGTGAAGAATCCAATGCTAATACAATCTGTACCTATTTAACCTTATTAATAATATGACATTAAATGACTTTATTTTTTTAAAAAAATGCAAAATAACATTTTCAATTTAATGTCTGCACCTCCAATTTTGCATTTTAGAATTAATCTATAAGCAAAAACTGCTATCATTTGAAATTCAAACTTCTCTAAATTTCTTCAGTGCAGTTCACCAATCCACTGCAATATCAAACATTATAAATCAGCATGCAGAAAATGTGTATTTTGGTGAAAATAATGTATTAAAATGCATATTGCAGAGAAGAGCAGCAAAGAGAGTAGAAGGCTTGTAGACTAAATTCTACAAAGAATGGCTGAAGCAAATTGATATGTTTAGCCTAAAGAAGAGAAGGCTAAGGGGAGACATGATAGCAATCTGGTTGTCTCCCATATAGATTACTGTAACACACTCTACATGGGGCTACCCTTGAAGAATATCCAGAAGCTACAGCTGGTACGGAATGCGGCCATGTGGGCAGTTTTAGGTGCACCAAGATAGACACACATATAACATCTCTGCTCCGTGAGCTGCATTGGGTGCCAGTTTGCTTCCGGGTCCAATTTAAGGTGTTGGTTATCACCTTTAAAGCCCTACATGGCATGGGCCCAGGTTATCTGAGGGACCGCCTCACCCCATTACATCATCCCGTCCTACCTGATCTTGCAGAGAGGGCATACTGCGGACCCCCTCTATGAAAGAATTTCATCTAGTGGGGTCTCGGAGGCGAGCCTTCTCTGCAGCAGCACCTGCCCTATGGAACATCCTTCCCCCAGAGATAAGACAGGCCCCTTCACTCCTGGACTTCAGGAAAAAATTAAAAACTTGGCTCTGTGATCTCACCTGGGGCAAGAGGGAAAGTGGTCAAGCTTGGGGATGGCTGATTTCTTAGAGCCGCCTCAAATATTTTAAATATGTTTAGCTTCACTGTATGAACCACCTGCCACTTGGTTTTTATTATATTTATTGAATCTATATTTTTATTGTATTTTAATGATGTTATTGTGGCTGTGAACTGCCCAGAGTCCCTCCTTGAGGGGGAGATGGGAGGTCATAGAAATTTAATAAATCATCATCATCATCATCATCATCATCATCATCAACATCATCTTCCAATATATGTAGGGATGTCACCAGGAAATGGGTGT
The DNA here is from genome assembly GCA_023362775.1 of Charina bottae. Lineage (NCBI taxonomy): Eukaryota > Metazoa > Chordata > Lepidosauria > Squamata > Charinaidae > Charina > Charina bottae. Next base: position 57,445,766 of record JALMGJ010000002.1, on the reverse strand, counting down.
GGATCTATTCTCCAGAGCACCTGAGGATAAGACAAAAACTAATAAGGTGAGAGATCCAAGCTTGAAATTAGGAGGATTTTTTTTTACTATGAGAGCTAATAAGCAAGGGAACGGCCTGCCTTCTGAAGTCATGGGTGCTTCATCACTGGAAGTTTTCAAGAAAATATTGGACAGCCATCTGCCTGAGAAGGTCTGAGGATCCTTGTCCTGTTGGACTAGAAGACCTCCAAGGTACCTTCCAACCATATGATTATATGATATTAGGCAAAGCTGTTTATAACATGTTGGCTGAAATGTGTACAGATCTATACAAATGTCAGTGTGATTTTCAAAAGCAAGAACAACACTTTAGATGACTTACAATGGGCAGAAATAGAAACTAACAAAGACGAGTTGAATGAAAACATTTGTGGACTTGAAAACTTGTGTTTTCAAAAGTGGTTTTCATTTCAAACTCATTCAAATTACACTGCAAACTGTTATCTAGGTATCACGGTTTAAGATTTGCTTGAGTTTGTGGAAATAAATGTGCAGTTCTTTGATCCAGTCCCCTACTATTATTTATTAAATGCATATGCTGCCCAACTCCCAACAACTCTGGACAATTACAGATAACAATTAAAAACAAGAATAAAATACAATGATGGACCCAAAAGAAGAGTAGATAATTCCTCTCTGGACAAGGAGAGGACTTGAGATAACCCACTAGTGCTCCAGACAGCTGCTCCTCGTGCATTTAGAGTTCTGGGAGATGAGGGAATAGCCATCTTTGCTCATACCGTGGTTAGTGCCTTTAAGGCACTAACTTTGTATAATGTGAATAACCACTTTCTACTTCCAGTGCCTCACAAGTGTACCAGATGATAAAAGCTTTGATTTTTTATAAGGTGGGATGAAACAGAAGCTTCCATCACTGAAAGTTTTCTAGACATTCCTAATTGAAATCAGATTTGAAATGTACATGGCTTGGAGTGCAAATTGAATATGTCACTTGCACAGCATTCTTGTCAAATTAGGTCTTCCTAGGTTAGATTCTATCCAGATCTGCTCGTTTTTAAAAGTGTATTCCTGCAGGCAAAGCACAGAAGCCATCTACATTATCTTGATTAACATGATAGATGACATGGCCTAAATCACTTACATGCCTACTAGTAAAATAAAAAAATAAAATAAAATAAAATAATAAAATAATAAAATAATAATAAAATAAAATAAAATAAAATAAAATAAAATAAAATAAAATAAAATAATAAAATAAAATAAAATAAAATAAAATAAAATAAAATAAAATAAAATAATAAAATAATAAAATAAAAAAATATAAAATAATAAAATAAAATAAAATAAAATAATAAAATAAAAGTAAAATAAAATAAAATAAAAAATAATAAAATAAAATAAAATAATAAAAATGAATACAGTAGCTTGTAATGGGATTGTTAAAACACATGCTTTTAGTCTTCTACTTATTTATTTATTTATTTATATTTTTACCCTGGCTTTATTATTATTAGTTTTTTATAAATAACTCAAGGCAGGGAACATACCTAATGCTCCTTCCTCCTCCTATTTTCCCCACAACAACAACCCAGGGTGTTGAGTTGGGCTGAGAGAGAGTGACTGGCCCAAGGTCACCCAGCCAACTTTTTAACACATGGCTTTTGCTTTATTAGAAGTTGTGGTTTGTGGTATATCAGTACTCAAACAGCTCTTGTACAATGAGGAAAAATATGAATTCCATCCTGCCATCCATTGTGTACATCTATAAGTCTCATTGAATTCAATGCCATTTAAAGCATTGGTTATGTTATAAAGTTTTGCAATTCTCTCCTCTGCTATTAAAAACCTCCTCTTGGGTTTTTAATAGCAGATAAGCATTGCTGTTCTATAGTGCTCTACAATTTTAGCAGTTTCTCTTGCAATTTAAATAATAAATCCTGACCCCAGGATAGCATTCTTACCAGGCTTTGCCTATAACTAGGACTGTGCCAAAAAAAAAAAAACTCCAAAGCATTTCTGTTATTAACTGGAAGAAATTATAGATCATAATTCAGAAATCTGTCCATCCTAGCTAGGCCTGGTGAATGTTTGTGGCTCAAAGATAGTACACCTCTTTGCATGTAAAAAAAAAATCCCACCAATGTCTGGCAGGCTGGAAAAGACTCCTGCCTGAAACCTTGGATAATGACAGGGTTTAATAATACCAAACTATATGGATCAATGGTGTCACTGGAATAAAACAAATTCCTCTAAGCCAGATTCAGAATAGTCATAATTTAGCCCCATTCAGATGAATTAAAGCACTCATAACTACTGAGCACTGTTAAGTACTGCTAATTTCAGTACAAGTAAAGGGAAAGTAAGGGGCGTGGTGGCTCAGCGGGTAAGACGCCAGGCTTGTCGATTGGAAGATCGCAAGTTCAGAGGTTCGAACCCCTAGCCCTGCGTGCGGAGTGAGTTCCTGCACTAGCCCCAGCTCTTGCCAACCTAGCAATTTCGAAAGCATGCAAATGCAAGTGGATGAATAGGTACCACTTTGGTGGGTAGGTAACAGCGTTCCGCGCACGTCATGCGGCCACATGACTGTGGAAGCGTCTTCGGACAACGCTGGCTCTTCGGCTAACAAACGGAGATGAGCACCGGCCCCTAGAGTCAGACACAACTGCACAAATGTGCAGGGGGAACCTTTACCTTTAAAGGGAAAGTAACTTAATATGGAAACACGTTTTCATATCTTCCTGGACTGAGAGTCTTTTAGACACCCTTTTAAATGTTTTGCATTGCCAGTCATTTGCTATTGCTTTAGTACTGATCTTCCAATAATTATGACTTCTTTCTCATTTCTACAGCAGAGGTAGACACACAATTGTTTAGTAACCATGGCATATAAATAATTAAATAGTATAATGAGCTTAATATTTATTCCATTTACTCACCTGTACACTTTAATTTTATTTCAAAGTATTACTTTTTGAGCTTAGTTAATTGTGTTACTTTTAACCATTAAAGAGCTGTACATCATGGTATCTGGCAATCTAATGGAATCTCTGCCTTGTTATATATCTCACTAGTTATTAAGACCTGAAGGAGTTACTCTTTTGAGTTTCCTGTCCAGAGAATCCTGCTTGGTGGGCACAAGGACTATAAAGTCTTCTGGTTCTCCTAATTCTACTATACAGAATGCCCTACCTCTTGAACAGCAGTGTGAAGTATCCCCTTATATTGGTTTCAATTATTTCAAATGTAGAGCCCTTCTGTCACAGAAAGCACACCTCCACTAAGTTTTATTAGTAAAGCAATTCAGTAGTCAATTTAACATAAGTACTGTAGTATGCTAACAGCTGGTAGCCAATATGGGGATAACTTGCATGCAAATCGAATAGCCCAAACTTGTCTTTAAAACAGGTGTTTGTCCTCTTAACATCCAAAGCTAAATTGACTATTTATCCTGCTTTTCCTGTTATTTGCATTATAGACTGGCGGCAGACATCCATTTTTAAGCTATTAGATCCTGTCATTCAATGACTAAAGATGGCTCTTAGTTACATTTATGTAGCTTGCAGTACAATAATAATTACAACAAATCGATCTCTAAATTAATGAAAACAGTGTTGGTTGTTAAATAGCAGCCAAATTATTACAATTTGTATTTAATCTAAAAATTGTTGCTGCAGCATGGGCCATGGACTAGACTGTGTTAAGTTTGTTTGTGTTACTGTCCTTTTATAACAATGCTTGATATCAAGCATAGATCCCCCAGGCTAGTAAAGCATATCCCTTTGCTATCAAATCAACTTTCCCTGTCTGTAGCTTGAATTATGTCAACTGGACTTCTATTTTCTCAGTGGAAACGTTTCGCTCCTTATCCAAGGAGCTTCTTCAGTCTGAGCAAAGTTGGTAAGGGAATCCTAAATATGTTTCATGGACTTGGACTTGGATTGCATGGACGCACACCCTGCACCCTCTTTCCACAGCCTTCCTGCGACCAAATGCACCCGCACTTGTTTTCCCTCACCTCTCTGAGCAAGTACTCACACACACACACACCCCACACCCACTTTCCTCAGCCTCCTAGGGATTTCATGGATGCACACCCCACACCCTCTTTCCACAACCTTCCTGTGCCTGCTTTCCCTGGCCTCACCACTGCTGGGCGGACAATCTCGGCTTCGGAGCAAGCAGCACCGGTAGGATCAGGTAAGGAGGCAGAAACTGGGTGGACTGTAGTGCTGTGTCTGGTGCTGGGCTCGCACGTGGCAACTGGGCTTCCAGTTGCCGTGCTGATAGGGCCTCTTCCGGGCTGCCTCGAATGGCAACTCTGGCTCCAGTCCTCCTTCCTGTCCTCCTTCCCGCAGAGTTTAAAAGAGGGACAAAATTGAGATTTTGATCAAAACAACAGGACAGTTGAAAAATGCTTAAATAACGGGACTGTCCCGTTCAAAACGGGATGTATGGTCAGCCTAAGCTGATGAGAGGTCATTTACAAGAGATTGGGAAAGGGTTTTTAGTGGTGATTAGGGGGTGTGGTGCTGTCGTGTGTGGGATTAGCACATCTATTGTGTGAGTTCTTTGTATACTTCTGTGGTTAAGTAGAGTTTGTTGACCTTTTGCAAGCTGTGTTTTTCAGGACTGGCAGCCAGGTTTTGCTGATCTTTAGGCTTTCTTCTTTTTTATTGAAACTGTGTTGGTGTTTATGTATTCCAATGGCTTCTCCGTATAGTCTAACATAGTGGCTGTTGGTGTTGTCCAGTATTTCTGTGTTTTCAAATAAGATTTGGTGACCAATTTGTTTGAGAGCATGTTCAGCTATTGCAGATTTTTCAGGTTGCTGTAGTCTGCAGTGTCTTTCATGTTCTTTTATCCTGGTGTGGATTCTGCGTTTTGTGGTCCCAATGTATACTTGTCCACAGCTGCAGGGTATGCGGTAAACTGCAGCGGTGAGGGGGTCCCTTTTGTGTTTTGCTTATTTTAACATTTGTTGTATTTTTCTGGTGGATTTGAAGACTGTTTGGAGGTTATGTTTTTTCATTAGTTTAAAAAACAGAGATGCACAATATGTGACTGAAAAGCTGCATGGACCCCCCCCCCCCCAAAGCTTTGGATATTGCCCTACAAAAGTTTCCATCAAGCTGTAATATTTAATATGAAAGAAAGCAAACCATGGGCAGTAATGGGAGATGGGCGGGGAATAAATTGAACAAACAAACAAACAAACAAACAAATAAATAAATAAAATTATATTTAATTAATTTTAATTATATTTAAATGAAATCATTTTTTGCTTTTGTTCTGATTTGATTTACATACTTTTTGACCCCACCTACTTTTTGGAATACAGCCTCCAGAAATCCAGTCAAAGGAGAAGTGAGGCCATCAATACCCCAACCCTCAAAGTAACACATTCTGTTTGTTTATAGTGGGATAGTCCTCTTCCTGGAATATACAGTTGCTACAATTTCCTTTATTTCTGTTTTTCAGATAGCTCATACCAATTTCAGATTTTGGCAGTGATTAAAGGTGATTTCCCTTCCTCTTTCATGGCCCACTTGCTCAAGTAAAGAAGCAGTTTGACAGTTTGATGTGATTTGATACTTCAGTAGTAAACTTGAGTTTGTAAAGAGTACAAGTCTTTCCAGATACATCAGCGTAAGTTGGTAAGGGAATCCTAAATATGTTTCTAGGTAGCTATGTGACCTTACACCTGGGGCTAGGTCATGGTTATATTGAGATGTTATTTTAAGTCCTTTTATCATCTAAAGGAGGATCGTTAAGATCACCATGCTGCTGTTGAGCTTGTGAAATGGTCTTAATCTTCCTAGGCACAGAAGACAAAGCAGGGAAAAAAACTTTTCCCTGCTTTATCTCTCAGACTTCAGAGCTTTTCTTCCTTCCCACTTGACTCACTCATGCATCTGTTACTTATCCTGGTAATGGTAAGGGGGGGGGGATGAACAATTTGTCAGATTCTGCATTTTGTTCAGGAACTCAAGATGGTGTTCATAATACTCACTCCTCCCATTTTTTTCTCACACGAAATTTGTGAGGCAGGTTGGGTTGAGAGTGTTTGACCCAAAGTCACCCAGTGAGCTTCCACAGCTAAAGACGAACCTGAATCTGGGTCTCCATGGTGCCAGTCCAACACCTTAAACATGCTGCCGTGCTGGCTACCCATTGCCCTTTCATCTTTTTGCATCCATTTAAATCAGTGCCTAGAGTAGCTGAAAAAGGATGTATTCTCAGGGAAACAGCAATAATGCAGAAACCAATAATGACAGCCCAATAAAAACAATGTGGCAAACTGGTAAGAAACTGAGATGTAAATCAGGAAGTTTGGGACTAGGAACTTCTGTCTGCTATGAATGGAGTGGTTTCAAGCAAGATATTTTCTCTCAGTCTAACTTCTTCCCTCTTTTGAATATGGTACTTCCGATTGATGCAAACCATGATTATTTAACGGTGCTGTGACTTTTTTCAGAATGGGATGACAGTTGCAGAAAAGTTAGATTGTAATTAGTTCCGCAGGAAGAATGACAATGTTTGTAGAAATAACTTCAGACATTTTCAAATTATATGTTCTTTTGTCAGGCCACTCCTGCAGCATTCCCAATAATTCTTTCCAAGTGCAGTTTAATTGAGATCATCATCCAAATCCAGTTTCTAGGATGACAACATCTGATATTCTAACACACAAATGCACACACAGAGAAAGAGAGATATCAGTAGTTACGAAATGGAATGAGGAACAGGGAGAATTATGTGCCTGAGGACAAATATGAGAGGAAGCAGACACAGACAATAATATAACATTTAAATTATTTTTAAAATTAGAAGCTAATAATACATAGTGAAGCATTTTGAGGAAGATGAATGGACAAGAGCTTGTCTCTTAAGAACTAGTAGGGAAAAAAAGGTTTTATGGTTTTTCCGTCACTTGGGCTAGAAGAAGAAACTTGACAGAACTCATCAGTTTCACCCAGTTAAAGTAATTACACCACACTGACCTTTAATTCCCTTTTTTGACACATGACATGATTTCTTGCCCTTTCCAGGATACTTAATTGCATATTCTAGGTGGTAATCTGTGAAGGATTTTGAATTGGAGACAGGATGAATCATACACCTCCCCATCCAGCTTCAAGTGAGTTAAAAACCTTAAAAGAATATTAAGCAAACCCATTAAGGGCACACCCACATTGACATTGGTATGGGCCACCAAGCATTCCTGGAGGGCAAGAATGGATGAAGTTATCTTCTACCCACCTTCAGCCTGCTGGAAATGCCCATCTTTTCCTATTGCAAATTGAAAACAGTGTTTTCCAACTGTGCTGGCTGAAGCATTGTTGTCTGATTTGCCTGCTTACACTTTTCTTTCTCAAGGCAAACCCCTGCACTTTGGCTACTGCACAGAGAGGAATGCCCCCTCATTTGAGTCAATGGTTGCTGCCTCTAATCTCCGCTTCAACTGATGGTTGTTGTGGGTTTTCCGGGCTGTGTGGCCGTTTTCTGGCAGATTTGGTTCCTAATGTTTTGCCAGTAGCTGTGGCTAGCATCTTCAGAGGACAGGAGCACAGCTAGAAGATTCTCTCTGTGCCCAAGTGGAGGGTGTGTGTTCCTGCTGGTGTTTATAGCTGATGTAGGCTGACCATATTTCCTTGAGACAAAAACAGGACATTGGGATGGCAAAACGGGACGGGGGTCCCCGCCCCCCAGGTCCCCGTGATTGGCTCCTGCCTGCAAACCCACCCCGATCCACGTGATTGGTTCCCGCCTGCAAACCCCGCCCCCTGGTCCGTGCAATTGGCTCCTGCCTGCAAACCCCACCCCCATCCGCGTGATTGGCTCCTGCCCGCAAACCCTGCCCCCATCTGTGTGATTGGCTCCCGCCTGCAAACCCCACCCCCCCGGTCTGCAAAATTGGCTCCTGCCTGAAAACCCCGCCCCCTGGTCCATGTGATTGGCTCCTGCCTGCAAACCCTATTAAGTATTTAAAAATTCTTTGTGGGAGTTCAATAACCAGTGTATAAAAATTATATTTTGTAAATAAAATCATAATAAGATTAAGATTAAGCAGTTATAAGTGCTGTGAAATCATATATCATCCTACATCTTTAATTATCTGCATCATTATTAGATAATCATCACCCATAGACTTGTCATAAAACAGGCCTCCTCCCCCAGTTACAGTTCACAATGGAAGACAAATGTCAAAATATGGGTTAATCTGTTGGCAATTTTTCCAGGGAAAAATGTCTTGCAAAGCTCAGCACAACTCATTTTACAGCTTTCAGATTTGGCCATCTCTGGCTTGGAGATTGCTGGGGAGCAAGAACAGAGGGAGGGAGGGAAGGGAGGGAGGGAGGGTTTGTGCAGCTACTATATGGTTTATTCTAATTCATTTACTCACTGACCACCACACAAGTTACTGTAACCCTAAACAGCCTCATTGGGATATGAACCCCTCTGACCATTAAGACCTGCCAGGAAGCCCTCTTAAGGAGGTGCCCATGCTCAGCAGGGCACCTGTTGGCTGCATGGGCACAGATCCTCCCTTTGTCACTGTGGCAGGCGATGCCCTTCCTTGGGAGCTCGGTGTAAACCTCATTCCTTAACTCTAAATCACTTTCCTCAGCATCCTAGTGATTGCATGGACGCACACCCCGCACCCTCTTTCCACAGCCTCCCTGCGACCAAATGCACCTGCACCTGTTTTCCCTGGCCTCTCTGAGCAAGTACTCACACACACACGCACCCCACACCCACTTTCCTCAGCCTCCTAGGGATTGCATGGACACACACCCCGCACCCTCTTTCCACAGCCTCCCTGCGAACAAATGCACCTGCACCTGTTTTCCCTGGCCTCTCTGAGCAAGTACTTGCACACACATGCACCCCACACCCACTTTCCTCAGCCTCCTAGGGATTGCATGGACACATACCCCGCACCCTCTTTCCATAGCCTCCCTGCGACCAAAATGCACCTGCACCTGTTTTCCCTGGCCTCTCTGAGCAAGTACTTGCACACACACACACCCCACACCCACTTTCCTCAGCCTCCTAGGGATTGCATGGACGCACACCCTGCACCCTCTTTCCACAGCCTTCCTGCGACCAAATGCACCCGCACTTGTTTTCCCTCGCCTCTCTGAGCAAGTACTCACACACACACACACACCACACCCACTTTCCTCAGCCTCCTAGGGATTGCATGGATGCACACCCCACACCCTCTTTCCACAACCTTCCTGTGCCTGCTTTCCCTGGCCTCACCACTGCTGGGCAGACAATCTCGGCTTCGGAGCAAGCAGCACCGGTAGGATCAGGTAAGGAGGCAGGAACTGGGTGGACTGTAGTGCTGTGTCTGGTGCTGGGCTCGCACGTGGCAACCGGGCTTCCAGTTGCCGTGCTGATAGGGCCTCTTCCGGGCTGCCTCGAATGGCAACTCTGGCTCCAGTCCTCCTTCCTGTCCTCCTTCCCGCAGAGTTTAAAAGAGGGACAAAATTGAGATTTTGATCAAAACAACAGGACGGTTGAAAAATGCTTAAATAACGGGACTGTCCCGTTCAAAACGGGATGTATGGTCAGCCTAAGCTGATGAGAGGTCATTTACAAGAGATTGGGAAAGGGTTTTTAGTGGTGATTAGGGGGTGTGGTGCTGTCGTGTGTGGGATTAGCACATCTATTGTGTGAGTTCTTTGTATACTTCTGTGGTTAAGTAGAGTTTGTTGACCTTTTGCAAGCTGTGTTTTTCAGGACTGGCAGCCAGGTTTTGCTGATCTTTAGGCTTTCTTCTTTTTTATTGAAACTGTGTTGGTGTTTATGTATTCCAATGGCTTCTCCGTATAGTCTAACATAGTGGCTGTTGGTGTTGTCCAGTATTTCTGTGTTTTCAAATAAGATTTGGTGACCAATTTGTTTGAGAGCATGTTCAGCTATTGCAGATTTTTCAGGTTGCTGTAGTCTGCAGTGTCTTTCATGTTCTTTTATCCTGGTGTGGATTCTGCGTTTTGTGGTCCCAATGTATACTTGTCCACAGCTGCAGGGTATGCGGTAAACTGCAGCGGTGAGGGGGTCCCTTTTGTGTTTTGCTTATTTTAACATTTGTTGTATTTTTCTGGTGGATTTGAAGACTGTTTGGAGGTTATGTTTTTTCATTAGTTTAAAAAACAGAGATGCACAATATGTGACTGAAAAGCTGCATGGACCCCCCCCCCCCCCCCAAAGCTTTGGATATTGCCCTACAAAAGTTTCCATCAAGCTGTAATATTTAATATGAAAGAAAGCAAACCATGGGCAGTAATGGGAGATGGGCGGGGAATAAATTGAACAAACAAACAAACAAACAAACAAATAAATAAATAAAATTATATTTAATTAATTTTAATTATATTTAAATGAAATCATTTTTTGCTTTTGTTCTGATTTGATTTACATACTTTTTGACCCCACCTACTTTTTGGAATACAGCCTCCAGAAATCCAGTCAAAGGAGAAGTGAGGCCATCAATACCCCAACCCTCAAAGTAACACATTCTGTTTGTTTATAGTGGGATAGTCCTCTTCCTGGAATATACAGTTGCTACAATTTCCTTTATTTCTGTTTTTCAGATAGCTCATACCAATTTCAGATTTTGGCAGTGATTAAAGGTGATTTCCCTTCCTCTTTCATGGCCCACTTGCTCAAGTAAAGAAGCAGTTTGACAGTTTGATGTGATTTGATACTTCAGTAGTAAACTTGAGTTGGTAAAGAGTACAAGTCTTTCCAGATACATCAGCGTAAAGATCATTAAACAAAAAGACAGCTGCAGTATACGTTCATTCTCTCTTTCCAAACAGAGGCCTGACTGGTACATACAACCTCCCGCCCCAGCCACTTGGGTGACACATGAAACATCTCTTGACTGCCTGACCCCCAATTATTGAGATCGTCCCTCAATGCTCTTCTCTAGGCTCCACTTCTGTCATAATTACATTAGATGGCAGCCAAAGGGAGAATCTTTTTGGTGGGACCACCTTCCCTAGTGAACATTCTCTCCCAGAAAGGGTTGCTTGATGCCTACTTGATTTTCATTCCAAAACTAAGCTAAACCATTTGTATTTTACCAGACTTTCAATTAAAAAAAACATCTTTCAAACCTTTAAGAGAACACAAGCAGCTTTCCTGGAGAGCTTTTATTTTATTTTGTGCAGCTGTAGTTTCTATTATAGTAATTATAGGTATGACTTTGTAGACCTGAGGTTTTTATTTCTTAGTCTGCAAGCTGCCCTGGAATTGCCAATTGGTACTGGATATGCAGGGCACATCTTTTAAGAGTAATAAATAAGTAAATACGTTGGGGGTTCTCCAACCATAATCTCATTATGCTATGAATATTTTTGCTTTACATTTCAAACTTCAGTTCCAATGAAATATATTATAGTGTCAAATAAACTTGGATATATATTAGTGGCAAAATTAGAGAAAAAGTTCATACACATATTTAACACTGGAATTTAGACACAAGCACATGTTTACTATAGTACCACACTTGAAAAATGTTTTCCAGGATGAATGGTAAAATCTTTAATCAAACATGATTTCAGCTATGGATTAAGAACTTATGTTTTACCCATCATCTTGGCCTGACAAGTAATTTAGAACTGTGATAAAAATCAATTACTCCAGTGATATTTATGGGTACTGAATAATTCATTTATTATTATTCATTTTCATTCCCACACAGTCTCATAGAAAATACAGAGACAGAGAGCAGATCAAATGTATTTACTCCATAATAAACCAAAATAATAGGCAAAGAAATGCTTGAGTCCTGGATTATTTAGAAGGGAAGAACATTTTTACATATGATGTTATTTGTTTAAAAAGTTTACTAGTTATTAACTAAATATACAAACAACTTAGTTATTAATGCAAGGACACACACACACATTCAGTTCTCACTGCAAATTATTTAAGACTAATTTCTATTCAGATTTACTGACTTAATTTTTTTTTTAAAATCCCTGCTTGTCACACCCCAAAATAAATGTATAACCAAGAACTTTCTGCATAATTAAATCATCCTGCTATTTAATGAATGAGATACATGCACTGAGGAAATGGGAAAAAAATTGGATGTGAAAATTGTATAAAACCTTGCTTCCATGAAGTCTATTCCTCTGTTGTTGTTTTTAATTTTGCTATTGGTTGTTGTTACTGATTTTGCAAGTGTTATTATAGGTCTGAATTATACTCTTGAATCCACCACAACATTCTAAGCAAGGGAATCTGAGAATACATAGTATTCTATGTTCACCATAGAAGCATTCCAAGGTTCACAAATCCTTCCTTTTCAGAAATTAGATTTGGAAGAAAGTATACAGCAACAAAACAAAACTGGAGGAGGGAATGGCAAACCACTCCAGTATACTTGCCAAGAAAACCCATGGACAGTATCAAAAGGCTAAAAGATATGACGCCGGAAGATGAGCCCCTCAGGTTGGAAGGTGTCCAAAATGCTACTGGGGAAGAGCGGAGGGCAATTCCGAGTAGCTCCAGAAAGAGTGAAGCGGCTGGGCCAAAGCCAAAAGGACGCTCAGTTGTGGATGTGTCTGGAAGTGGAAGGAAAGTCCGATGCTGTATAGAACAATATTGCATAGGAATCTGGAATGTAAGATCTATGAATCAAGGTAAGCTGGATGTGGTCAAACATGAGATGACAAGATTGAACATCAACATCTTGGGAATCAGCGAACTAAAATGGACAGGAATGGGCGAATTTAATTCAGGAGACCATTATATATACTACTGTGGGCAAGAATCCCTTAGAAGAAATGGAGTAGCTCTCATAGTCAATAAAAGAGTGGGAAAGGCAGTACTGGGGTAAAACCTCAAAAACGACAGAATGCTTTCAGTTCGAATCCAAGGCAAACCATTCAACATCACAGTGATCCAAGTCTATGCCCCAACCACTGATGCCGAAGAAGCTGAAGTTGACCGGTTCTATGAAGACCTACAACACCTTCTAGAACTAACACCAAAAAAAGATGTCCTTTTCATCATAGGGGACTGGAATGCTAAAGTAGGAAGTCAAAAAAATAAACGGAATAACAGGCAAGTTCGGCCTCGGAGTACAAAATGAAGCAGGGCAAAGGCTAATAGAGTTTTGTCAAGAGAACATGCTGGTCATAGCAAACACTCTTTTCCAACAACACAAGAGACGACTCTACACATGGACATCACCAGATGGTCAATACCGAAATCAGATTGATTATATACTTTGCAGCCAAAGATGGAGAAGCTCTATACAATCAGCAAAAACAAGACCTGGAGCTGACTGTGGCTCAGATCATGAGCTTCTTATCGCAAAATTTAGGCTTAAATTGAAGAACGTAGAGAAAACCACTAGACCACTCAGGTATGACCTAAATCATATCCCTTATGAATATACAGTGGAGGTGAGGAATAGATTTAAAGGATTAGACCTGGTAGACAGAGTGCCTGAAGAACTATGGATGGAGGTTCATAACATTGTACAGGAGGCAGCAACTAAAACCATCCCAAAGAAAAAGAAAGGCAAGAAAGCAAAGTGGCTGACTGATGAGGCTTTACAAATAGCTGAGGAAAGAAGGGAAGCAAAAGTCAAGGGAGAAAGGGAAAGATATAAACAATTGAATGCAGAATTCCAGAGAATAGCAAGGAGAGATAAGAAGGCCTTCTTAAATGAACAATGCAAAGAAATCAAAGAAAACAATAGAATGGGGAAGACTAGAGATCTCTTCAAGAAAATCGGAGATATCAAGGGAACGTTTTGTGCAAAGATGGGCATGATAAAGGACCAAAAAGGCAGGGACCTAACAGAAGCAGAAGAGATTAAGAAGAGGTGGCAAGAATACACAGAAGAACTATACAAGAAAGATCTTAATATCCCTGATAAATACGATGATGTGGTCACTGACCTTGAGCCGGACATCCTAGAGAGTGAAGTCAAGTGGGCCTTAGGAACCATTACTAACAACAAAGCTAGCGGAGAAGACAGTATCCCAGCTGAGCTATTTAAAATCCTAAAAGATGATGCTGTTAAAGTGCTGCACTCAATATGCCAACAAATTTGGAAAACTCAACAGTGGCCACAGGATTGGAAAAAGGTCAGTTGTGGCAAAGTCTTAAAGAGATGGGAGTACCAGACCACCTTACCTGTCTCCTGAGAAACCTGTATGCGGGTCAAGAAGCAACAGTTAGAACCAGACATGGAACAACCGACTGGTTCAAAATTGGGAAAGGAGTACGACAAGGCTGTATATTATCACCCTGCTTATTTAACTTATATGCAGAGTACGTCATGAGAAATGCCGGGCTGGATGAATCACAAGCCGGAGTTAAGATTGCCGGGAGAAATATCAACAACCTCAGATATGCAGGCGATACCACCCTAATGGCAGAAAGTGAAGAGGAACTAAAGAGCCTCTTGATGAGGGTGAAAGAGGAGAGTGCAAAAGCTGGCTTGAAACTCAACATTAAAAAAACCCAGATCATGGCATCTGGTCCCATCACTTCCTGGCAAATAGAAGGGGAACAAATGTAAGCAGTGACAGATTTTATTTTCTTGGGCTCCAAGATCACCGCAGACGGTGACTGCAGCCATGAAATTAAAAGACGCAAGGGGTGGAGTGGTGTGGCTGAAGTCCCCTAGCTCGGCCAGCTCCTGTTTCTACTGTGCGATGGCGGCGGCGGCAGCAGCAGTGACTCTCCTTCCTCCCTCAGCCAAGCCTCTCCTTCCTCCCTCGGCCAAGCCTGAGGGGGATGGGTCAGTGGTGGGCCTCCATCCCCTCCATCCCCGCCCCTTGTCCCCCCGGCTGATGTGTGTGTGCTCCAGCCTTCCCCAAACACATCAGCTCTGCCACACCATTTACTGCTAGAAGGAAAACAAAACCTTTAAAAATCGAAAAAAATATTTAAATCCGAGCCAATCGCGCTGATGGGGGCGGGGTTTGCAGGCGGGAGCCAATCGTGTGTGGCGGGGGCGGGGTTTGCAGGCAGGAGCCAATTGCGTGGACTGGGGGGCGGGGTTTGGAGGCCGGCATGGTGGCATAAGACCCTGTCCCATTTTGCCATCCCCAAAGTCCCATTTTCGTCTGAAGGAAATATGGTCAGCCTGATTAATACAGTATTCTGATCCTTTAGTTGCCAATTTATAAAACCTCTTCCTATAGAAAGCCCAAAGTGGGTCATGAGTAAAATATTATCTTCCTTTTCTGTTTCCCAGACATCAGTATTGAATGGAATTCTGGAGGCAGTGCCAGCATTCAGTAGCTAACAGTCCCTGATCACCTTATCTTTGGATAACATCCATAGGATCCAAACAAAAAGGTAGAGGTCAAGGCAACATGGCTGAAACCTTGTCCCTTTTGTAGTGCATTAACTTTGCACGTATGTATAAAGGGGTGAGCTTCAATCACCTTGATGAAACTGCCGTCTTACCTGTTTTGATCCTCCCTGTGGACCTGGAGCTCATATAAATGAATTCCAGCTTAATAATGCACATAGAGTCCCCTATTTGGGGAGATAGGCGGGGATAAATTAAATATAAATAAATAAATAAATAAATAAATAAATAAATAAATAAATAAATAAATAAATAAATAAATGCTCACTATGTGGAAAAGAGGTGTATTTTTTAAAGATAATGGAACATTAAAACATGTGAGGATGGATGAACTTTCATCTGGTCACCCTGAAATCCATTGGGGATAAGAGAGAGAATATACAAACTTATGGTTTTGCAAAAATCTCTCATATTGGTCACAGATCTTCGCCACCTTACAGCTTATGCACTCCTAATTTACCATTTGAGTTTACTCAGGAAGAAAGTCCATGTTTGTCCTTAGCTGAACTAATTGAAAAATGCCAGGAAAAACCAAGCAATTTCAGTGAGTAATGCCTTTTTTTTAAAAAAATATCCTGTCTTTATTGCTTTTATAAATAACTCATGGTGGCAAACATACCTAATACTCCCTCCTCCTATTTTCCCTACAACAACAACCCTGTGAGGGTTGTGGGGCTGAGAGAGAGGGACTGGCCCAAAGTCACCCAGCCAGCTTTTATGCCTAAGGTGGAACTTGAATAGGCTGACCATATTTCCTTGAGACAAAAACGGGACATTGGGATGGAAAAAACGGGACAGGGGTCCCTGCCCCCCAGGTCCACGCGATTGGCTCCCGCCTGCAAACTCCACCCCCTAGTCCGTGCGATTGGCTCCCGCCTGCAAACTCCGCCCCCTGGTCCGTGTGATTGGCTCCCACCTGCAAACCCCGCCTCCTGGTCCATGCAATTGGCTCCTGCCTGCAAACCCCACCCCCTTCCGTGTTATTGGCTCCCGCCAGCAAACCCGGCCCCCGGTCCACCCAATTGGCTCCCGCCTGCAAACCCTGCCCCCCGGTCCACGTGATTGGCTCCTGCCTGCAAACCCCGCCCCCCGTTATGCGCGATTGGCTCCTGCCTGCAAACCCTGCCCCCGTTATGGGCGATTGGCTCCCGCCTGCAAACCCTGCCCCCCCCAGTCCATGGAAAAATTGTCTTCCATGAAACTGGTCCCTTGTGCCAAAAAGTTTGGGTACCCCTGCTTAAACAGATTACTGTTTATATAAAAAGACTTGCGATAACCCACAAGGTCTGGGTCAAGGTTCCCTTTTGCAATAGGGTGAGACTGGAAATATATATATATTGACTGTCAAAGGGAACCTTGACCCAGACCTTGCCCTGCTGCCAATTGGTCCTATATTTCTAGTCTTGCCATATTGTCAAAGTTTGACAATACGGCAAGACTAGAAATATAGGACAAGGTCTAACTAAGGCACACTGGAGTTTGATATACTAAGATGTTATGGACTGCAGATCTCATCATCTGCGTCTATTCAGGCGGGAAGGGGCGCCCAGCCCACCGTGGCCCCAACGGTAGACTGTGCCTGTCCAGAGGGGTTCTCCTGCCAGCACCAGCTCCAGCCCCGCAGACGCGAACATCGCCTGCCCCGCACCTGTTCCGAAGGGACAGAACAGGATGTAGCCAGCCCCACCGCCATCCTGCGTACCTCCAGCGAGGGCTGGCATCACCAGCAGCAGCAGCAGCTCCAGGAGGCGGAGGCAGCTCCGTACCCGGAGGGGCTGCATCCCACCGCGTAGCACGGCGGTGCCCCGGCCAACCGGTTCCCTGGCTTGCTCTGGCTGGGACGGCTCCTCCTACCCGGCGTGGACAGGTGGTGAGAGCGCTCTCCTCCCATCCCGGGGCCCGCTGCTGCTACCGGGGTGGAGGAGCTCAGAGCGCCACGCCAGGAGGCTTCCTGTCATGCCTCGCTCAGTCCTCCCAGGGACCCGGGACAGCTCGGCTCAGCAGTGCTGCTGAAAGAGGAACTTCTCCGCCTGGCCGGAAGTTTGGAAAGGGTATGTGAGTGCACGTAAGCTAGGCTGGCTGCTGGGGTGGAGGGACTGGGGGCCGTGAGGCTCGGCTCGGCTGCAAGAGCGGTGGCGAGGCGAGGCGGCAAGACTGGAGTGCACGAATTGGGCAAAAGTGGCGGAGAGCCCAGTGGATTCCAGGGGGTAAGGCTGAGTGGGCATTTGGATGCCTGCTTCTTGGCAGCGAGGCAAGGCTTGGCAGTGGAACTCCCGGCAGAGAGGCAGGGATGGGATTCAGGGACCAGATCTTTGGTCAGGAGGCAAGGCTCAGGGTCAGGACTCACCACTGCAGGGCTTCGGAGCATGCGGCACCAACAGGATCAGGTAAGGAGGCAGGAATGGGGTGGACTGTGGTGCTAGTTCTGGTGATGGGCTCGCACATGGCGAAACAACCGGGCTTCCAGGGCAGCGTAGAAGACCGGTGTAGACGGGTGTCTCCGGCAGCGCATGTTGGCTGCGCTGCCCCTTTTATTATTCACATTTCGCACCTTTTGTGCGTCTTGGCCAATCGGGCCTCGCACTGCTCGGCCTGCCTCTCCACCCTCCTTTGCTGCGCGCTGATAGGCGGGAGGGCTTCATTTTCCAGGCTGTCTCCCAAAACGGGACAATACTGAGATTTTTGTCAAAAAGACTGTACGGTTTAAAAATGCTAAAATAACGGGACTGTCCCGTTCAAAACGGGACGTATGGTCACCCTTGACTTGAACTCACAGTCTCCTGGTTTCTAGCCTGATGTCTTAACCACTAGTCCAAACTGGCTTTTTATGACGGTTTTACACATATTTAGAAGTTGAAGCAGAGCTCAAAGTCCATGGCTTAAATATGCTTATTCTGCTATGAAAAACAATTCTATATAGCCAGTTTTGTTCTACTACTAGCTATGTTCACACATTACACCAATACATGGATTATTTTAAATATGGTATGTATATAAATCAGAAATAGTATGGCAGATTGGTCCTGGTTTGGTTTTCCTTCTTTTGGCTAATCTTCCCATTGTCAGTTGAACAATGAGTTTAGTGATTCTCTTTTACACTACTGTATTCATATCTGCGTCCAGTAAGCCAATAAGAAATAATGGTTTCAAACATCATACTAACTGAAAAACAAAAGTAACATTATGGTTTAGTTCAATATATTGTTGTAACCTTAAACATATATATTGTTGTAACCTTAAACATACTGGCTATGCTTCTAGCAGAACAAGGATAGGTATATGTGCTATGTACCAAAATGGGGTACATATGAGGGGCGTGGTGGCTCAGCGGGTAAGACGCCAGGCTTGTTGATCGGAAGATTGCAAGTTCGGAGGTTCGAATCCCTAGCCCTGCGTGCAGAGTGAGCTCCTGCACTAGCTCCAGCTCTTGCCAACCTAGCAATTCGAAAGCATGCAAATGCAAGTAGATTAATAGGTACCACTTCGGTGGGAAGGTAACAGCGTTCTGCGTGCGTCATGCCGGCCACATGACCGTGGAAGCGTCTTCGGACAACGCTGGCTCTTTGGCTAACAAACGGAGATGAGCACCGGCCCCTAGAGTCGGACACGACTGCACAAATGTGCGGGGGGTACCTTTACCTTTACCTTTTTACCAAAATGGTAAGAATTACACACTCTAAAGAGGTTCAGGGGTGGGGAGTTAAGATCTACCCAGTTTCGAAGTTTAAAGTCTAACAAACAGCAGTTTACAAACCCTAATTGTTGCCTTTTGGCAGGCCCAGAAATGCTCAGGACAACACATTATATAAGAATTTAAATGCAAAGCCTTTGAATTTAGTTTATCACTCTCCCAGGGTTTTCAAGACACACTTGCATAGATATGCTTTGTGCTCTTCTGTTCTTCCACACCCTTTGATCAGATTGTATTGAACTAGTCTCTTGTTTAATACATAGGTTTTTTAAAGACCACAGCATGATCACATTAGAGTAGAATGAACATAAAAGAACTTTTAAAAAAACCCAAAAACAGTGCTTTGGCCTCTCCCAATACATGAATAACAAGGTTTTCAAAGGCAATGAATGGCATGTCTCTGCTCTGCACTTAGCTATCAGAACTAACAAAAGATAAAGGCATGAAAGCTGGCTGGGTGACCTTGGGCCAGTCACTCTCTCTCAGCCCAACTCACCTCACAGGGTTGTTGTTGTGGGGAAGATAGGAGGGGGAAAGAGTATTTGGTCTGGTCGCTGCCTTGAGTTACTTATAAAAATAATAAAGGCGGGGTAGAAAATAAATAAACTATAGCTTTTATGATTAAACATGATCTAAATTTACTGTAGTAAACATGGAATTCCACTGCTTCTTTTGTAAGTGCAGGTTGTGTATACTTAATGTAAACTGAGAAAGTCTTTAAATCATGTTTTTCCTGAAGGAATAGAATTTGTCAGAGGTAGGGATACCAGTAGGGATAAGTTGTCCTTCTACCAATTTTTTTGTTAGGTTCAGTTGACCATATGAATCAACCTTCTTTGTGTAGTTGTGTATTTAAATAAGAGAGACCTCATGTTTTAGCTTACAGAGACTTACATTTTTGCCACTTTTTGTCCTATTTCATAATTAATAACTCCACATCTAGCTGAATTTACACATGGATCTGTACTCTGTTTTAAACATGCATACTTTATGGGTAAACATCTACACCAAATTATACTATTGAAATGTGTCTTTCTTTTGTCTTCGCTATTCTTATTTCTTATTCTTTTCCTACTATCCTACTTTGTTTCTTGATATTTCTGTCACAATTACCCTGAGTTTATGAAGACACCATTTAAAAACCTAGCAAACCATTCCAACTTATCATTACAGAAAATTAACTCTGAAAATGTTTAGAGGAAACAAGAATTTCTACTCATGGGTGTCTCAATGCACAATACCATGAGTTACAGTAAGTACTTGCATCAACTGAGACACAAGTACGAGGGAAGGATTTGCCTCATAACTTTTTGAATTATACAAACATTTTACTTGGACTAAGTAGTCAACAACTTTTGCTATCAAGTGAAACAAGTCCCTTTCCATGTATACCAACCTACCCTATTTTAAGAAATGTGATTAGTTTCACTTTCACTGAAAACAATGTGATTTAAAGGTAGCAAAAGAATCTGTGAAAAGAGCCTAACTTTATAAAGTCTACTTCTTTATCACAAGTTATTGGAATTCATCTCTTTTATTTCTTGAAGGCTAGAGCCAAAATGGCAAATATCATGCATATGGTATACAAACTACCTAGCTTGGTTATAATGTGAAAGCTAGTTTGGATCCAGTTCCAAAAGTAGTTTCAACATCATTCCAAAAAGAGATGAATAATAATTTATTTTAGTGTCCTTCCTGCAGTTCTGAACAATTGCTACTCTGAATGCATTAGGAATAAAAACCTGTTTTATGTAGCTTTTTCTTGTTCTGTTTCCAAAATTGATCCAGTTTAATATGACATAAAACCATGTGGCAGTTGTTGGAGACCAGATGGGCTATGGTTTGGGCTGTCATTGTCTAGGATCTATCACATATTTGATTATTATTCCAGGTTTTCTTGGCTTGCTACTCCTGTGTTAAACTGCTGAAATTATTTAGCCCATTCAGAAACTGACATTGCTTTTTCTGCTCTGTCACATTATAACAGAGCAATCTGTCAAGGAGGCAGCATCATAGTCCGCTATCCATTTTTCTCCTATCATTTTCAGATGCTTAACTGTATTTCTGTAAGCAATTTAGTATTTGCTGGACAAAATCTAAAGGGAGTTTCCATTTGACATTAAGTTTGTCATATTGGATTGCCCATATCATTACTCAGAAAACAGTGCAGACACTGTTCCCTTTCCCCCCAAAACTTCCATATGTATTTCACAAGCTCTGTTTAGATGTTTATCTGAATGCCTGGGGGTAGAGAATGATAGTGGCCACATCACTTAGTCCATTGGTCTCATCCCTTGTTCTCTCAGGGATATTCACATAAGTGGTCTGAAGAGGAGCTTTTATTTACATTCACTTAAAATCAAGTAAGCTCTCTGTCTGATTAAAGAATTATAGATTGGCCACAATCATTCATGCACCGGTAATCTCAATATTAGATTATAACAATAGACTGTATGTGGAACCGCCCTTGGGACTTGTCTAGAAGCTGCAGCTAGTGCAGAATGCAGAGATGATGAGAACATACTGACTCATAATGCATGCACACTCTCTCTTCCTAAAAGATTTGTACTACCTGAGGTTCATTACTGAGCCAGGTGCTAGTATTTAAATTCAAGCCATTCAACAACACAAGACCAGATTATCTGAAATGATGGTTTCAGTTATAACAGCCTCTGAGACATGCATGATCTTCAGGGGAGGTTCTGCTTTCTGTGTTGCAACCTGCAATTTGCTGCTTGGTGGCAACATACCTGTTTGGTGGACCTGCTTTGTATTGGCAGTTGTCCTGTTGAATAACCTCCCTTGATACCCCAGACCTCAACACTAACATATTTCAGACATCCTTTATTATTTTTTATGTTGCTTCCCCAGCTATTAACTTCTCATAACACAGAATTTTCCAAACTGTGTGTCGCGACACGTTAGTGCAGAGCTTTCCAAACTGTGTGTTGGGACACGTTAGTGCAGAGCTTTCCAAACTGTGTGTCGGGACACATTAGTGTGTCAGGTGCAGTGTCTGGGTGTGTCACGGCTGCTGCTGCCTCTGAGCCCTGCCAGGATTCCGTGCAGGTCCTAGTGCCTGCCTTGTGCCTTGCTGCCTCCAAACCTGCTGTGATTCCACACAGGTCCTAGTGCCTGCCTTGTGCCCTGTTGTAAGAGTTTGTCACAAAATGATGCCCTGCTGCAAGTGTGTTGCGAAATGATGCCCTGTTGTAAGAGTGTGTCGCGAAATGATGCATGTCTAAAAAGTGTGTCACCAACATGAAAAGTTTGGAAAGCTCTGCGTTAGTGTGTCGGCTGCAGTGTCTGGGTGTGTCGCGGCTGCTGCTGCCTCCGAGCCCTGCCAGGATTCCGCGCAGGTCCTAGTGCCTGCCTTGTGCCTTGCTGCCTCCAAACCTGCTGTGATTCCTCACAAGTCCTAGTGCCTGCCTTGTGCCCTGCTGTAAGAGTTTGTCACAAAATGATGCCCTGCTGTAAGAGTGTGTCGCAAAATGATGCATGTCTAAAAGGTGTGTCACCAACATGAAAAGTTTGGAAAGCTCTGCGTTAGTGTGTTGGCTACAGTGCCTGGGTGTATCGTGGCTGCTGCTGCCTCCGAGCCCTGCCAGGATTCTGTGCAGGTCCTAGTGCCTGCCTTGTGCCCTGCTGTAAGAGTGTGTCATGAAATGATGCATGTCTAAAAAGTGTGTCACCAACATGAAAAGTTTGGGGAGCTCTGTCCTAACATGTCTAAATGTACTATTTTACTCTGTTGAATTATTTCTCAGATTTTGTAAACCTCTTTCAATTTTTTTGCAATGAAATATGGAATGGAAATAATCTTACGTAGATAGCACTAAGATTCTCACTTCGTATGTAATATAATATTTACAATAAAGCCAATGGGACAAGGATTGGGATGCCTATGAATTCCGGCAGTTGGTGTTCAAAGATTGCAAGGCAAACATTTCCAAGGAAAACAATGAAAATCTGTTTTAGGTAATGATGGAATAACTAAACCACCCTTGTTTCTCTCTCACAGGGAAGCAGTTAAAAGGAGAAACATTCCTTGATAATTTGTTGTTATATATTGATTATTGCTCTCCTGCAGTCATTCTGCTCTTCAAATTCTATCATTCATAGCTGATTACTCTGCTCAAACCAGAGGTGGACAACCTGAGAACCCTTAGCTCCATGTTACTCCTAAATCCTAAAAGATGTCAATCTCAAATATAAAATAATAAATGGCATGTTTTCCCACTGTTCTCAGGCATAAGAATTGTAGCATATACCCTAAAATAATTTATTTTACAATATTTTGAGCCCATCCCAATCCTGGTGGACTTTGGCCTGCTTGTTTCCTTTCTTTAAAATTTGAAAAAATTGAATGGGGTTTTCAAAAGAAAAAGAAAGAACCACACAAATGCTTGACTCAGGAACAAGAGCTGTAGCATTTAGTTGTGAGCTGCCCAGTTGTGAATATTTCCAGCAAGAATGTAAGAAAATGGGTGTTTCTGTGTACACATACCCGAATATAAGAACATAAGAAAACTATATTTTAACCAAACCTAAGCTTAGATGCAACATATGCTGTGTCAGACATTCTGATGAGCCCTGAGAATTTAAAGCTACCTTGAAATGGAGAAGGGGGGTTAGATTGGAAGCCACATAAAAACATTTGAGGCTTATGCAAAAAAATCAATATTCTTTGCACCAGTTGCTTGCAAAATTAGACTATTAATTTTGTGTAAACTAACCTATCTGTAAAGTACACTGTGGGGGATGATGGTAGGAGCTGCTGTTGTGCTAGACTCTATTAGGGAACAAGCACTTTAATGAGATCCCTGGAGAGCCCATCACGTCTTGGATCTTTGTCTTGAAAAGAACATTTTTTCCCCATTTAACTGTCAAAACTCCATTACAACATGTGAACAACAAATAAACAAATTATTAATTTAAAATAAAAGAAACAAGAACTACCACTCAGTATTAAAGGGAAAAACACTATTCTTAACAATGGAATCCTAGCTTCAGACTCCCAAGTGGCTATTGGGTGTCACGGGCTGCTTTGTGTGTATATGTTTTTTCTCAAGAACACCTGGTGCCATAATCAGAAAAAAGATTTCACAGTCAAGAAATATAAAGAAAAGTCCAAGACATTTAAATTAGAATCATTTTTCAGTTTCTACATATATGGCACACTCTCATATGAACCCATTATCCTTCTCCAATGTATAGCATTTTCTCTTGTCTAAAACATCTCCTGATAATTTTGTATTTCCAATATTTCTTTGATTTAAACTGGTCTTCCTGTCATAGTCTTGATTTGTATACTACAATGGCACATCATCACTATGGTCTCAGAGGACTATTTGGGGAACAAACTAACTATCATTACTGATTTCCACAGTCCCACACCACATCACTGATTGTTACAAAGAAAGAACAGGAAGTGCTTAGACATAATCAAATTTTGTTCTAATATTATTATAGACTAAAATCATGAATTCAGGATGCAGAAATACTATACATTCTGGAGAATTAAAAAATCAGTAGTTGCGCTCTATCTCTACCTCTACCTCTACCTCTACCTCTACCTCTACCTCTACCTCTACCTCTACCTCTACCTCTACCTCTACCTCTATCTATCTCTAAACTCTGATTTTTCAGTTCTCCAGAATGATCTGATTCTTTCTTAATCTGTATAGACTATAAACCTGCAATACATTTTTGTAATGTGATTCTCAGAGCTCTTTCCTCAGCTGAGTAAAAGTAATACCCACCTATCCTTGAGCTGGCAGAAAACTATACCAGCATAAAATTTGTTGCCCCGTTTCTGACACAGGAATGATGCTGCCTGAAAATGTGTTCCTACTTACTGTATGCAGGGTAAGTAGGGGAAGGGGAATGGTGGACTCATCTGTTTTTGTTTCCCTTTTCTCCCTTCAAACATTACTGGCCCATGGAAAAATACTCCCCAATACATTTCCTTATGGAAATGAGGTGGAGGCTGTGGAAAAGGGAACTTTTGAGCTAGACCTATGGCTTTGGCTGTCTGTCAAAACTTGCTTTACTTTTTTGCAAGTGTTTCTTCATGTGCTTATTTATTATTAACAAAATGTGCCTATAGCTAACTTCATCAACATGGTGCCAGAGTTAAGAGCTCTCCTGAAAACCAGGAGCAGAGGTGCAAATGCATGTCAATTATTTGGAGGGCTAGTCTTCTGAAATAGAACCCAGGTCCATAGGAGCCTGACTATCAGCTGACTATCAAGCTGTTTTGGATGCAAATGTAGTGCTCTTCCAATAGAGCAGCCCCAAAACATCCTGAACAATAGCTGGCGTGCTTGGGGAGAATTAGGCCAAGAGGTGGCAGAGAGAGCGCTAGTTCTTGCTCCCCCTTTCTCTCTGTCTGGCTTGCTTAATTATGCAGCAACTGCTACTGTGGGTTACAGAGGAAAACCCAGCTTGAAAGAACCTGGCTCTCCCATTCTGCCAAAAGCAGAACAGTTCTGGAAGACAATACCCAGTGGCTGGAGGGGTGTGTGTGTGTGCCTGCATCAGCCTAACTGCCCAGAGTTGCTGGGAGTCCGTCATTGTACAAATGTAATAAATAAATAAGTGGCTATTGGGTGCCAGCTGACCCCAGCTCCTAGGTATTATCTGACTGCCCCACTAGCAGAGTAGTTGGAGAAGCACATCAGACTGTATCCGGAGCAAAACTGTCAAAATATATCTATATGATATAGATAAGGACAAATTATCTCCCAGCCCAGAGTTGCTTGGAGTTGGGCAGCATATAAATTTAATTTATCATCATCATCATCATCATCATCATCATCATCATCATCATCTTCATCTTAAGGCTGCCTCACTTATGGCCCTGGGATCAGACATCATGTGAACATGGGGGGGGGGGGGGGAGGAAGAGTGACCAGAAATGTTTGTGCTGCAATTAGGTGCAAGTGAAAAAAATCTCTTAGTCCCTTCCTTAGAGACATATCCTATGTTTGAAGTGTGGCTTCTCTTCTTAACAAAGTGGCTTGTTACCAAGAGATTCTGAATTCCAAAGAACTTTATAAAAGGCCAGAAAAAGAATGCAAAGAAAGTGTAAATAGAGAACACTTTGAAAGCCAACGATTAAAACATCCTGAACTAGAGCATAACAGAACTAAACACACTGTTTGCTTTAACTTGTGTGATTCATGAAATTGGGTTATTCAGTTTACATGCTACTGACTTCCTCCTTAAATGTTCCCAAAGGAAAGCATGGGGGTAGGAAGGAGGGTAAGAGGCTTAAAATTTACCAGATACTCAAGCCATCCTATCACCAAACTGCCCAGTCTCCAGCAGACACTATTTGGGAGCGTTCTCTAATCAAGATTTTACAAACTCAAAGAGTATCAGTCTTATAATTTAATGGTTTTAGTTTCCCCACCCCCACCAATTCCTAGGTGGGAGACACTCTTCTCCTTTGCAGGGAAAAAATGAACAGTCCTATAGAATTGCAGTCAACAAATGTAACTCATATATCTATATAATACATATCTGCAACAAACATCAACAAGCAACATTATCCTAAACATGTGAAGGTGGAAGTAATTGTATCTGAGCTCAACTGGACTTGAACCCCATCAAAATGCATTAATCTGAATTTTAAGTTACCAGTTTCTGAACCGGCATGTGAACCAAAAAACAGTTACAATGTTAACGTAGACTTCAAAACAAAAGTACTCAAAAAGCGCTATTAGGAAAAGGGCACACCCCAAGTAAAAAATGTGGATATGTTATCTTATATCACTAAATTTGCTAACTTGTTTAACAACTCTATTATTAATCTAATATCAAGACGACACAGGTCATCAAATTCATAAGTGGTACTCTATATTTCTGACTCCATAACCTACTACTGTATATAAATCTCCTTAATAGTCTTACCCAATGCCCCAAATATCTTATTTAGCAGACTGATTGGTTCCAAATGTCTGCTAAGCATCAGTGGTATTACTACTAGAGGCTAACTTAAACATTAGTTGTGTGACAATCATCAAGAGGATTTTCCATCTTTTAATCTCTGTGCTTCCTCAAGAGAGCAGGCTTATAATGGACTAATGCCCATCAGAGCCCTCTGTTTGAAGTTAAAATACAGGAAGATTTTCCTGGGAAAGGAAAACAAAAGTCACTTTATAATACATTATGGGAAATAGGGAATGACAGAATTCCAGTTGCTGAGGAATTTATAACCTTCCCTGCTAATTCAGAAATCACTTTCTTCATGGTGAACTGTACTCATAGGTAAATCTTTTCCTAGAAAGTCAAGCCTCCATTCAGCATGACTTAGGTTTACTTGATATGGGCTATAATTATCTGCCCAGGGTCCCTCCTTGTGGGGGAGATGGGTGGGATATAAATGTGACAAATTAATTAATTAATTAATCTGGCAGTGAACAGTTTTGTTTTGTTTTGTTTCTCTTTGCTGTCATTTTAGTCGTTAGCCAAACTGTTGTAGCTCAGATCTGGCAGTCCTAAGCATTACTGGAAAAGACACACCTACTCACTGTGATTTATAAGCCATGGTTTATGACTTAGTATGTTGCCTGAACTCAGGAATTTGTGGCTTATTCAAAGACATGGTTAAATATATGGTTAAATAAACCATAAAGAGCCAGTTTGGTGTAGTGGTTAAGGCACTGGGCTAGAAACTGGGAGACAGTGAGTTCTTGTCCTGCCTTTGGCACAAAGCCAGCTGGGTGACCTTGGGCCAGTCACTCTCAGCCCTAGGAAGGAGGCAATGGCAAACCACTTCTGAAAAACCTTGCCAAGAAAACTGCAGGGACTTGTCCAGGCAGCCTCTGAGAATCGGACACAATTGAATGGATTAATAAACAAAAAAACAAACCATGGCACAGTGTATTATGTGAATCCAATCATAATCTGCTGCTTTAAGGAAATCAAGTTCCTTGGGTGGGTTTAATTTTATAACTTTCTATCCGCTTTGGCATAAATTGACCTGTTGACTTTGTGTGTCTAGGAAAAAAAAACATAGACACATATAGAAAAATGACAAGATATTTAAAAAAGAAATAATCACATTGCAAATCTCAAGAATTATTTATTTATTTGTTTGTTTATTTAATTTATATTAACTCTGGGCAGTTTACAATAAAACCGGAGTTAAAATACAAAACAGATCCCAATGGAAATGCAATAAATATACAATATCATTGTAATTATTAAAATATATAAATAGGATAGAATAAAATCAAATCTAGATGGCTACAGTTCTTCCTCAAATCCTGAGTGCAGGGGCCATTCTCAATCCATTCTAGGGCGCTAGCCATCCCCAAGAATAACTATTTCCCCTCCCATCCCAGGCTTGGTGGCAAAACCAGGTTTTCAGTTTTTTCCTGAAGTCCAGGAATGAGGGGGCCTGTCTCACCTCTGGGGGAAGGATGTTCCAGAGGGCGAGCGCTACTGCAGAGAAGGCATGCTTCCGATACCCCGCTAGATGGAATTCTCTTACAGACAGGGTCCGTAGCATGCCCTCTTTGCATGACTGGGTGCGATGGGTCGATTTAATAGGGACGAGACGGTCCCTCAGATAGCCTGGTCCCATGCCATGTAGGGCTTTAAAGGTGATAACCAACACCTTGAATTGGACCTGGAAGCAAACTGGAACCCAGTGCAGCTCACGGAGCAGCGGTGTTATATGTGCTGATCTTGGTGCACCTAAGATTGCCCGTGAGGCTGCATTCTGGATCAGTTGTAGCTTCCAAATATTCTTCAAGGGTAGCCCCATGTAAAGCGCATTACAGTAGTCTACATGTGAGATAACTAGGGCATGAGTGACTGTTCGAAGGGCCTTTCGGTCTAGGAAAGAGCATAAAAGAGCCCGTTTCGTCTAGTGGTTAAGGTGCTGGGCTAGAAACCAGAAGACTGTGAGTTCTAGTGCCGCCTTAGGCATAAGAGCCGGCTGGGTGACCTTGGGCCAGTCACACTCTCTCAGCCCAACTTACCTCACAGGGTGGTTGTTGTGGGGAACATAGGAAGAGGAAGGAGTAATAGGTATGTTCCCCACCTTGAGATACTTATAAAAATAATAAAGGCGGGATAGGAAATAAATATAAATAAATAAACTGTCGCACCACACGAAGTTGGGCAAAGGCTCTTCTGGCCACGACTGCCACCTACTCTTATCCACTGTGGTTAGTTCTAAATTATGCAAGCAAATGTGCATCCTACTTTTACCAGCAGCATTTTGTTTTGTAGGGACTTTACAGGGCCCAAGGATGAAAGTGACTACGTACAAAAAAGTCCTAAAGATCAATCTTGCATTCAAGCCTATTAAATGCAATTTTTAAAAATGAAGACCATAAACTAATATCCAGAAATCCCAATATGGATTTATATTTTTTGTCTTATATATTTGTATCTGCGTGCTGTGAATATATTTTTGCAAGGAATGAAAAGATTTGCTGACAACAGATAGAAGCAAAAAAAGAAACATTCTAAATATGTATTTATCAATTTGTGTGCTACCTCAATTACTGAGGTAACTCTAGGGAGCTTAGATACTGTACTTGGAAAAGAATTGTCAGGATCTGAAGCTTGACAACAGGTATGGTACACTATGTGACTTCACCTGACCAAAGACGTCACCATGAGAGGGGTTTCACAACTTCTAGCAAATCATATTGGTGATGATGGTTGCCACATGATCTGATTCCTGAATAGGCTATCCTGAGCAGATGCAACAGAAATACTTGAGCCATTGTTATTACTTATTTCAGATACATTTTGGGGATTGGAATGGAAGCCAGAGTTTATCCTTCAAGCCAAGTTAAGAGGTGGCCAATATCTTTAAACATAGTTGTGCTCAGATTATACAGTATATAATTTAGGATAGGATAGGCTGCAATCTGATGCCTTTCAGATGTTGAGGACTGCAACTCTAGTTGAGAACTATAAATGGATCAGTGCCAACTGATCTCATCAATAAAGCTAAAATAAGCTAATAATTTATTATCATATGTCTCTCTGAATCTTTGACTTCCATTTCTGTAATATTAGTCTAGACATTCACATATCTTTATTAAGAATAAGTCATGAACATTACAATTTATAATCCTCAAACACAAGTGATATATACATATAAATAAATTCTGGGGGCAAAATCTAGCAAACTTTAAAAAAAACCTCTCTCTCTCTCTCTCTCTCTCTCTCTCTCTCTCTCTCTATATATATATATATATATATATATATATATATATATGCATACCACACAGAATTAATTAAATTAATGTCTGAATTTGAGCCATTTTAGAAAGATGTGAGGATGGAATATACGATATGTTTCAATATCATGGCAGATGATTAATGGATCAATTTGGAATATGACTTTTTGTTGACCACTTAATTGCACTGACTATATCAAATTGTTAATGAACTTGAAATCATAATGAAAAGGACATTTTTCCTTTATAAGCTTACTGCTGCTGCTTTGAAAGAGAAACAGACTTATTTACAATAGAAAAATGATTAATTTTTCATTCTGATGTGGAGTTGGAATTGTTCACTAACCACTTTGGATATTGAAGGGGTCAGGATAACAAAATTCAGATTTTCTATTGCACTATAACAAAGGAGCCAACTATATTGCTGTGTATAAAAGCTCCCCATACCTCAGACATCATTAGTTTCAAGACTTGTACAAGTTAAATACTGTTTCCTCAGAATAAACAAAACAAATCCTATCAACTTCAGTGGTTACATGACTGCCTCTAAACTCCTTTCTCTGTCTCTGTCTCCTTCTCCTTCTCCTTCCTTTTGGTTGCTAATATATTTCTTAACAATTATAGATTAAAACTGTGTAATGCATTATTATGTAGATTTTTGTTGTGTTTGTGGAGTCCTTGGTGCTCTGTGTGCCTGGTAGTTTGCTTGCAGTCTGTCCATGTGTTGTGAAATTAAGGAGTTTCCATCTGTGGGACAGACAGACAGAAGACTAGCAGAGCACATCCATGAATACCAACTAGCAGTCAGAAGACACGATGAAAACTCCGTATTCTCTCAACACATGGACAGATTCTACCATTCTTTCAAATGGGAAACTGTGAGCATCCTAGATCAAGCTAAATCCAAAAGCACTAGGGATTTTTTAAAGATTTTTTTTATCCAGATTTATTATTTTTATAAATAACTCAAGGTGGCGAACATACCTAATACTCCTTCCTCCTCCTATTTTCCCCACAACAACAACCCTGTGAGGTGGGTTGGGTTGAGAGAGAATGACTGGCCCAAAGTCACCCAGCTGGCTTTCATGCCCAAGGCGGGACTAGAACTCACAATCTCCTGGTTTCTAGCCTGATGCCTTAACCACTAGACCAAACTTGGCACTCAGACAAGTCAGCCATCAACAGGCACATAGAGGCTAACAACATGTATATACCATTCAAAAGAGACAATAAAAAAGCTAAAAATGAAACAAAAAGACAAAAACATCTCCTTGCCAGCAATCAACACCCATATAAGCAAAGATTAACACCAGGATTAACACCAGATGAACAATCAAGCAGTAAACAATACCCTAATCAAGGAACTACCAAGGAGAGAACAACACCCCCACCAACACTGTCAGGCCAAGCTACTGTATATCAACAGAGAGCAAACCCCACTCCCTTCTAGCACTGAAGATGTTGCCTAGTTGGGTAATGAAATGTCTACAACCAACCACCAAGCTCAGAGAACACCAAGGACTCCACAGCTCAACCCTGAGCTACAGATATTCTCTTCTATCGAATTTATGTTTTTCCTTCTTACTGGGATGAAACAGAAAATGAAGCCCAAAATGTCATTTCCAATTAAACTGCCTCACTGCAGATGAGCTCTGGTTGGGGCAGGCAGTACTATAAAATTACATTCTAATAGGACACGCAGAAACTTGGCTTGCCTGCTGTGTAGAGGCAGGCAGTAAGGATAATGAAATTCCATAGATGATAATCAGGTACAATAGATTTTTAGGTGAACATGAAAGTAAAAACAGAATCAATTGGGGGATGAAAACCTACATTTGTCAAAAGTGTGATAAGCTTTGTATTTATGGGTTTCCCACTGCCAGTAGTAGGGAGTGCACTGAACAAAATATTTGGCAGGGAAACAACTTGAAATATGGCCAATTGTCTCCTTTGACCCTTTCCTTTTTTTGTTTGCCAGTCACAGATTAATCAATGTAAACCAGGGTGAGGGAAAAATGCAATAGGCCAGGCCATTTGTTACACAGTAACAATGTAATAGGTGATATTGATTAAAATTATTTTGGCACTGATCAGCTTTTTCTGACTTATTCCCCTGTTGTTGCGGCCCTCCCTACATTCAAGTACTTAGACATGTACAATTACAGCTTTGTAATCTGATCTTGTTATTGTATGAATTAAAAATGTAACAAAAGCATAATCATATCATATTGGCTGCATTCAGCCTTTTATTTGGTTCTGAGTACCTCACCAAAATGTAATCAAGTTACAAGGAAGAAAGAAATAAGAGACCAGTTAAATCAAGGAGGGAAAATCACATTTCTAAAAAGCAAAAACATTCCATAGTTTTGTAAATCTCCTTTGGATGTTATAGGTTAACATGTATGTAAAATATAAATAATAGAATCACAGGCTTGAAAGGGACCTTGGAGGTCTTCTAGTCCATCCCCCTGACCAATGCAGAAATCCTCATAACATCTTCGACAAATGGCTATACAATCTTTCCTTGAAAACTTCCAGTGATGGAGCACCCACAACTCCAGGAGGCAGGCTGTTCCATTGCTAAATAACTTTCACAGTTAGGACATTTCCCCTTATTTCAAGCTTGGATCTTTTGCTGTAAACTTCCTCCCACTGGAATTTGTTTTATCTTCAGCTGCTCTGGAGAACAGATCTACCCGCTATAACCATCTTTTTCCCTCTTCTCCACACTTGTTCCAGTTCCTCAGCATCCTTTTTGTATTGTGGTGACCAGAACTGGACACAATATTTCAGCTGTGGTCTGACCAGTGCAGCTTAGGGAAGAGGATAGAACTCTGAGGATCCATGGCTTTCCTAACATACCACATTCCCTAGGCACATAACAAATGTACAACATAGCCCACCTTGGAGGGAAATTAGATTTTTCTTTTTCTTTTCCTCCTTTATGAAAATATACCCCTTTTCCAGTTATCTTGCATTTCATTAGCTCATCAGGATTTCTAAAAGATAATGCATACAGTAGGGTGAGCAGGTCTGGGGGGCAATTGGAAGGCAGCAAATAGATGCTAAAAACACATTAGCTGAGAGCTAATGGTCATTCAGATATATATTTTTTTCAATATAGAACATATAGTCCTACATAAAGGTTCAGCCAATCAGCTAGTTTTTTCAGTACTCCAGGATTTAGTTCACCTGAGCTTGGAAATTCCAAACCTGCCCCCAGTTTTTTCCCCTCTTTGGTACCTGTTAAAATTTTAACATCTTCACAAAAAAACAAATACAAGAACCCTGATATGGTTTTCTTCTTCCTTTTACTTCAAACACATCTAAAGAGGTTTTTGTTGACATTGGCACCTTTGCCAATCCCACTTTGTGCTGATCTTTTCTAACACCCTTTATACATTACAGAGCTACTCATATACCTGGACTTCCTTGATGTGTGTGTGTGTGTGTGTGTGTGTGTGTGTCTGCACGCCTTTGATTCAGTGTTGACTCCTGGTGACTGCCTGAAGAAGTCCCTGCAGTTTTCTTGGCAAGGTTTTCCATAAGTAAAACCATTGCCACTGCCTGCTTCCCAGGGCTGAGAGAGGGTAACTGGCCCAAGGTCAGCCAGCTGGCTTCATGGCTAAGGTGGGACTAGAACTCACAGTCTTCCTCTTTCTAGCCCGATGCCTTCACCACTACACAAGACCTGTGCATTTTTCTATCTCCTATATATGTCTCCTTTTGGTCCACATGTTCACTAAGCTTTCTACACTGCCATATAAGCTTTTTTGGCTGTCTCCTATTTTTTTTTCCTCGTTGGAATTGTTTGCAATTGTGCTTTACTATTTTTTAAAAGGAATTCCTACCCACTATGCTCCTTTCTTATTAGCTTCTTCTCCCACAGAAACCTAGCTGTCATGGCTCTAAGTTCAATAACATCTACCTTTTTTTTCTTGAAGTCCAAGATTTGCATTTTCCTACACTGAACTTCCTAAAAAAAAAAAACTCCACCATTTTTGCAATTATTTCCTTGAGGGTGAAAAGTCCCTCCACTGGTTTTTGGATATTGCAAAAAATAGACCATAGAATTATAAAGCTTCTTTAAGAATACTCTATCAGTCTCAAAAATTATTCATGCTGCATAAGGTAATGGTAAAGGTTTTACTATTCATCTACTTGCATTTGCATGTTTTCGAATTGCTAGTTTGGCAAGAGCTGGGGCGAGTGTGGGAGCTCACTCCGTCACGCGGTGCTCGGGTCTCGAACCACCAACCTTCCAATCAACAAGCCTGGCGTCTTGCTGCATACCTAGACACAATTTGTCTCAGGGGCTCAATGAGCTGGGTGACATGTGAGAAAAACAGTCATTCTATCATAGAGGTTTTTTTAAATAAAAAGTTATGAAACATGCACATAAAATTAGGAGATCAGCATAAAAAATATTGCTGGTGTCAGTATTTTAGTAAAAAGGTTACAACTAATTTAGTGTTCGTATATTCTCAGCTTTAGTCATTTGAAACCTCTTCTTGCATCTGTTCCATGTATTCTACATGTCTCCTGCTGATTTTAACAAATTTTTGCATATGCACAGAAATATGAACCATTTTATAAAATGGAGATCTGGTTGAACTTCCATGCGTCAGCCATATGCTACTGTCATCTAATTAATATTAATTGGTCTTGGAAAGTGTTGAAGTTAATCAATGGATATTTTGTTTTCCCAGGTACTGTCCACAAAGCCTTAGCCTCTGTCTCCAGATTTCCCCACCTATTAAATAAATTATTGAAAAAAATAAAAAATCTTGAGAGATTGAGAGATTGTCAATTCTTGTGGGTTTTCCATGTTCAGCATAAGAATGCTGAAATCTCATGACAATTATTAGGATGAACTTTCTGAAGTGTTTACATTTGACATCTTGTGAAATTTGGGAGAAATGTTTAAAGTTCTTAGGATACAAGCTTGCATGAATGTACCCATGGCATAAGAAAGCTGTACAGCCTGTGTTAAACGTTGACAAAAATGGTCCATTGAAGATGCGTAAATAAAAAATAAAACAAAAATAAATAAAAAACATCAGAAATATTAACAAATCGGAGTTCTTTTCCAACATGAATATACTTGAATGGTTAATTTGAGCAAAGTGGACTAAATTAGGGACATAAATTGCTGTGCATTTGCTTGGCAATTATATAGAAATAATTACTAATTTTCAAACACAAGTAATCCAGCATCTGTGTGACAGCAGACATGCAGGAAAGCCTGCAGAAAACAAGACAAATATGCTTTTAAACTGATTATCAGGGACTCGTGAATAGTGTCCTCTAAATGCAGGTTGTCCAATTATGGACCTAGAATCATGGATCATTAAGCTAGAAATGGTTTTAATGGTGATTCCTCTGAATAGCAACAGACACTGAAAGTAGAATGTTAATGTCTTAAGGAATTCTGTCTGTATTGTGAGAGGCTTAGCTGAATCTAAATATTGAGGAATAACATTACTAAAAGTGGTGAGAAAAGACAATATCTATGTTTATTGCTGACTGGAAACCCCTTATAGACTTTTTGCAAGAAACAGAAAATGAACTTATGATTTATGGTTTTGATGATTAGACAGGATAGATTCATTCATTCATTCTGGTTTATTACGGTCACTGACCAGTACAAGATTCTACAAGGTATACTCACTGAACCTTACAATACGCACCATCTGATATAGAATAGTTTTAAAATTATAAGTTAAATTACATTGTTCCAATTAAAAATTAAAATACATTCAGACCACAATGTGGATGAGCCCCTTAATCAAATTTAAATATGCTCTTAATATTAGTCATAACTAATATTCTATCAGATGTAAATGCTTATAAAAAGTAAAATATCATATATAAAATATGGTGTGATATATATATATATATATATATATATATATATATATATATATATACCTTTTAAAATAATTAAAATCATTACAAGGAGTACATTACTACATTTTTCCTATCATAGTCTGGCGTATCTTTATAGCAGCTGCACAGAATTTGGCTACTTGCGCCGTAACAGTTGGATCTTCATCTATAAGTAACATTTGCATATACTCTATATCTTGCCTCCTAGGATATTTCTTGGTCAAGGGTAATATTAATTTACTCCTAAGCTCTTTATAAAAAGGACAACGGAGGAGGACAGGATAGATTATAGAAAGAAGAGAGTGATGCTGTAACCATAGAGTAAGAGGTAAATTTATAATTGTACTTATAACTGCTGTAAAGAAGAGCAGAAGCTACTTCTTTGTATCATTTTTCTTTTCTATTTTTCTTTTACTCCCCCCCCCCCTTTCTTGCACTTTTAGCTTTCTCTTTGATCTCTTTCTTTATCTTTTCTTTTCTTACTTAATATTAGTTTTTATCTTCCTTTTTCATATATCTCAAATAACATCACTAAAAATGGCACTGTATTTGGGCTCTTATAAATGAAACACAAGGGCTTTGTGGATTTAATTTACTCTTCCAACAAAGACACTATGTTGCTTATGCTGAAATCCAAGAGCTCTTGGTATAGAATAAAGGTACCTGGCTTCCTGAGAGAAAAAGGAGGCGGAGCTCCTATCATGTTGGGGTCCAATAAGATGAGGTTTTCATTCTCTAGATCTCATTTTCTTCCATATAAATGCATAGGCTAAAGAACAGCAACACTTACAATTGTTTCCAAGTTTTCTCATTTCGCTATATGTGCATTAAATAAATCTTTTTTTCTGTAGCATTTCCAAAATGCAGAATGCTCATTCACCTGAACAAAACAGTCCTATCAGATCATAATATTATTTTGTTATAAATGAAATACTGGAGCTCAAACTTACAATAACAACAAAATCGTACCAAAGTTGGCTCTAAAATCCAGGCTGTTAGGATTTCACTCCCACCCCCAACAAGCAGTTTCTACTCTGGAGTTCCATATTTCTGAATCCCACAATGCAGTATCTACTGCACAACTTTCCAAACTGTGTGTCACGACACAAAAGTGTGTCGCCTGCGGGGCCCAGGTGTGTCGCGTCAAAATCCGGAAGCGCTGATGGCATGCCACCGGGCCATCAGCACTTCTGGGTTTTCGCACAGCACACAAGGACACCACCACCGGTGCGGTGTGTGAAAATCTGAAAGCGCCGCAGTGGCGGCGGTGCTTCTGGGTTTTCTCATGTGCCGCTGTTGGTGTTTCGCCGTGGGAAAACTTTGGAAAGCCCTCATCTACTGAGTTGCAATCTAATGCCACAAACCACTGCACAGAGTTGCATCTGTGGGAGAAATAGGCAAATTGTAGGGTGACATGTGCTTTATCTGTTCAGTAAGGCTTTTGACCAGTTGAGTTATTTATTCAATTTTTTTTAATACCAACTCAATCACAAGACTCTGAGCAAGGGGGTGGGGAGTGGGGACAAAAATGAAAGCAGTAATATTCCCACCTCTAATAAAACCGAATCAAACTGGATTTGGTGGTTGCCCACAATCACAGTATGGGCCAAAGACCCATTGGAATAAAATGGTCTTGAGGCCTTTTGACATGAAAAGAAAGTTGGAGGAGCAGCATATTCCAAAGTGTGGGGACCATTACTGAGATGGTCTGTGGGACTAAGACTGTTTTGATCTTATTCTGTTTGGATGAAGTACCTGGTTCCACGTATGCAAAATAACACAGTCTTGAGTCTGATGGAGCTGGTGATATGACATGGAAGGGAGAGCACCAACTGAGTTCACTGACATGGGCAGGCCACCCTATACTCCGTTTTAACTGATGGCTGGCACACACTATAAAAGGTGAAGGACTAGTTAAAAAGATCCAATGTGTTACTTGAATATGCTTGGAGAGCTTCACTCTTATCTGTCCTGTGAAATAGCTTTGAGCTGAGTAATGGACAGTATCGTTCTCAATGCCCCCTTTTCATCTGCAGAGTTAAATCAGCTCCTGATTTATTAGTGAACAATAGCTTGAGTACAAATGGAGGAAATTTCAGGACAAATCAAATTGAACATGAATTTGGTGTCCTATTTATAGTCCTACTCGATGGCAACAGAGACAACAAAGAGTACTTTCTTTTCTGTCTCCAAAATATTTGCATAAACTAAGCTAGTCTTGCTTTCTATACTGTGGAATAGTCAATAGCACACTCTAAGAACATTTATGTAATTCTGGGGGAATTACATCAATCAGATCTTCATCAACCTGCATCCAGTGTTGGGCAGGTTGTAGTGATATAAGCTTGGGACTGGTCTTTTGAATTGTCTTCAGCTTATAAATCTTAAGTATGTGGGCATAGTGTGTGGAATGAGGGTGATTGCTTCTCAACCCCAGTCCTTTCTGGCTACTCAAATCACCTAGAATGTGACTGATGCCTTGATTAAGGTAGATGTTTGAGGCTTCCTTGTGGGTGGTATGTTTTCCCTTCTGCATAAAGATGCAGTTATTAAATGCTTATTGAAGAAACTGTCTTGCTTGTGAGATCACTGTAACAACAGGCTTGTATCTAGTGTTCCATTTCTGGCTAAGTGGATTCAAAAGGCAGTATCCTTTTTTGATAAATTAGACACTGTAATTTATCAAAAAAGAACTGTATAACTAAATGGGAAGAAAATTTGGGACATACTATTCAAATTGAAAAATGGGAGAAAATGTGGTTAAAAGATTTAAAATTTACTCTAAATTATAACATGAAAGAAATTTTTTTTAAAATGATGTATAGATGGTATATCACTCCAAATACACTGTTGAAAATGAATATCACTATGTCAAATAGATGTTGGAAATGTAAAAGGGAAGTTGGTACTTTTTTTTCACTTGTGGTGGATGTGTCAAAAAACAAAAAGTTTCTGGGACAAAATACACGAAATTATAGGTAAAATAATACAAGATATTAAAAAAGAACCGGAACTTTATTTACTGGGATTTATTGGATCAGATCTACACAAGAAACATGGAAAATTACTATTGTATTTAATTACCGCTGCAAGAATTATATATGCTAAACATTGGAAAGAAGACTACATACCCAACATGGAAGAATGGATTATAAAAGTGATGGATTTAGCACAGATGGCAAAATTGACTGATCAACTAAACGATAAAAATGTGGATGAGTTTAACTCTTGTTGGAAACCTTTTTACAAATTTATAGAAAAAACACAAAAAATTCAATTGGAAATTTAATGTAATTAAGAAAGTCGCAAAGTTGGTTTATAAATACGTAAATAATTTTTGGATGAGAAAGTAGGAAGTCACACTTGTTATGTATGTTATGTTATGTTATGTTATGTTATGTTATGTTATGTTATGTTATGTTATGTTATGTTATGTTATGTTATTAAATTTATATAACCGCCCATCTCCCCCAACGGGGAACTCTGGGCGGTTTACAATAAAATAGTTAAAACAGAATATAAAACATCAATATACAATATATAAAAATAATAAATAATTAAAAATCCAGATGGACGATGGAATTAAAACGAAGGACATTATAAAGTTAAGGAATTAGCCACCCCCATGAGGAACTATCTTTTCCTCCTTCCCATGCCAGGCAGCAAAACCAGGTCTTCAGCTCTTTCCTAAAGGTCGGGAGGGAGGAGATCTGCCTCAATTCTGGGGGCAAGATGTTCCACAGTGTGGGTGCTACCACAGAGAAGGCCCGTCTCCTAGACCCCATCAGATGACATTCTTTGATTGATGGGGTTCGTAGCAGGCCTTCCCTGAATGACCTGGTGGGGCGGGTCGATAAAATGGGGATAAGACGGTCCTTCAGGTATTCTGGCCCCATGCCATGTTATGTTATGTTATATTATGTTATGTTATGTTATGTTATGTTATGTTATGTTGTTATGTTATGTTAGTTTATGCTATGTTATGTTATGTTATGTTATGTTATGTTATGTTATGTTATGTAATATTATGTAAAGTTATTTTAATATTAAAATAAAAAAAAATATATTAAAAAGAAAGGCAGTATCCTTACAAGTTTAGATGACTTTTTCAGGACACTTACAGTATATTGAGTTTGTTTTGGTTATCTTGGTGGATGACCTCTTTCTGGCTTGGGTAATATGATTTGTCAGTTTGAGTTGACCAATGATTAGAAAGCCTTACAAATCTAATGAGTAAGTAAATACATACTGTACATACATACTGTATATACCAGTTCCAGATCTATTGGCAGCTTTCAGTATTGTTGACCATGCTAACTTTCTGGAACAGTTATTTTCAATTGTTCTGGCTATTCCTGCTGGGCCATGTCTAAAATGTGCATTGGGGGACAGTTTGACAACCATAGTCAATTGACTGATTGTGCCTTACAGTATAAGGATCCATTTTGCCCTTTATCTAACCTCCATGTGAAACTGGTTGTTTAGGACATCTAGAGATTTGGAATGAGATTATATTGATGCCACCCAGCTCTATTGTTACTTGCCATTAAATTCCAAGCACCAAATCAATATTATATTCTTACTGAAACCCAATAATAGACTGGATGAGTGAGAACAAGCTGAAAATACATTCAGACAAAATGAAGAACTATTAATTAATAAGATACTAAAATTGGAGATGAGGGTTCAAACTCTGCTGGATAGGACAGTATTTCCCTAAAAAAGAAGTCCATAATCTTGGAATGCTTCTATTTTTAATGTTGGTGGTGGTAGTGGTGGCTATGGTGATTATTTGCACCACCAAATGCAAATATTGCTGAGTTATTTGAAATTGGTTATATCTTGACTTCACAATTGTAAGGAGTTCTATGTATCATTGTCCTTAAAAAGTGTTCACCTAGTGATAGTAGCTTAGCTAAAGCCTTTGTCTAAGTTCTCATTGGCAAATTCCTTTAGGCAATCTAACTATATTTGATGCTAGGAGTGATAGTTTGCAGGAATCCAAGCTTCGGGTATAAGATTGATTGTGCATTCAGAGAACCAATGGCTGGGTAGGCAATTGCAAATACAGTGTAGCCCACCTATTTGGTCAGTGAGGTTGAGGGGTATATTATTATTATTATTATTATTATTATTATTATTATTATTTTACATTTATATGCCACCTGACTCCCAGTAACTCTGGGCAGTTGCTGTGGGTTGGTGACAGATAGCTATTTGAGTAGTACTAATTGCTGCCAATGATCATATCGAAACTAACCAACACCTTTATTGAAACCTGTATGATAAGTTGTGATGCAAGTATGGCTCCACTACAGATGTAGTGACAGCCATCAACATTTAAAGTTAGATGGCTTTAAAAGAGGACTGTAGAAATTTATAGAGGCTATTCATGAATATAAGTTTATTGCATTATCAGATGTTATATCATTCTTACTGTCAGTTATTGAGAATATAGACAAAAGAGTATTTTTCATCTCTATTCTGGTGGTGACAATTAGGCATCTAGTTGGCTGCTATGGTAACAAATGGCAGACTAAACAGGCTATTGAACTAATATGGTATGTCTCATTTTTAGAAATTTTATTTAATAAATATTAATAAATTTGCATCTTGCATTTCTGTTCCAACAACCAGAAAGGTGGCTGACAGCAATTTAAAAACAAATTTTAAATGTAAGAATAAAAACAATACAATGAAAGCCAAGGCAAAATTAAAATCAACTAGACCCATTGGGTCACCCTTTGAGAGAAAGGAAGAGCTGTCTCATGTGACCAGAATGAACATTAAATTTTAGGCTGGCCATATTTTTTTTGCCCCAATGCTGGATGGTCCCATGATCATCTAAGAGTATATATCATAAATAGAAAAATAATTGTAGTGGCAAACGAACTTCAATAAATCAATCTTTACATAAATATTTATATTTATATTTAATATTGACCACAGATATTGGTCATCAAAAAAGTGGGAGGAGGAGCGACTTCCAACTTCCTGCCAGCTTCCTCATTGACTTTGCTTGTGGGAAGCTGGCAGGGAGTGTCGGAAATCACGATGCTGTGGGGACACTGCAACAGCCACAACTTTGCAAATAAAACTGGTGTGAACATCATGGAAATTTCAATTCCACAGGAGTAATGGGTCTTAGATTTTTTATGTGTTCTTTAAGTTAGCAGATTTTAGGTACCTTGATTCAAAAACTGTTGTGGTATAATGCACCAATTGGGCTAACTTGAGGGTACAAACAGATAAACACAATGAAAGTTTTAGTAGTATTTAGACAATACAAGTAGAAATAATGATTAAAAACTTGGTGAAAGAGAAGGATTTTTACCAGTTTTCAAATACTGGAGAATGGGGCTAATCACACCTTTCAGGAAGCTGCATGAGGCTATATAGGAGTATACTGGAAAGGTGACCTTCTGGTAATTATGGAAACTTCAAAAAGGGCTCTCCTGCTGGTGTCATTAACTGGACATGTTGACAGTGGGACAGCAGATCCATTAGTTAATCAGGCCCTGACCCATTTGAAAGTCAACACCAGCAGCTTTGATTGTGTTCATTAGGCAACCCGTGCACATCTTTTACTTCAGGTGTTATATGATCCATGTAACTTGCTATGGTTAACAGACGAGCCACCTCATCTTGCACCAATTGCAATTTCCAGAAACTTTTCAGTGGCAGTCTGTCAGCCCTTTGAGGTAGACCAGACTAGGAAACCAAAGTCATGCAGGCTATTGCTACTTTTATTATAAGGTTACAGTAACATAATCTTGCGAGTCTGAATGTGCTTTCCCCCTCCCTCTCTTTATCTTTGTGAGAACTAGGAAGGATTTTGTCTGAGATGCTTTCTAAGGTAACAGTTCTGCTCCAGACTCAGGTTTCTTTTAACTGACTATTGTCTTGGTAACGGCTCTTCCTCCTGTTCCTCAAGGTCATTCCTTCTACCCATTACATAGTCCCAGACGAAATATATTGCAGTTGTTAAGTTCCTATGACTCTCTGACTTGAACATAGACCATCATGAATGTGGTAATATGTCTTGATGCCTGCCTGGTAAATCTGACTGCAGAAGTGGCAGTGTGGATTTGCTTGATAGGTCACAAACAATACAGGCTTTACCATGATCAGAATGATTCTGGGTTGGGAACCACTATTGGTTGAGAGGTTTGGGGGTGTAGAACATATTTCCAAAAGTGTTAATATATTTTCTATATTTGGCAAATATATATTGCCATTGATAAAGGGCAAAATTCTTTTGACTAAATGTTCCATAGACCATTTAGTTTAATTGAATAAACTGCAAGCATTTTCTTATATTTGTCTTATAGCTGCTGTATACCAATTTAACAGAATCACCTAAATGTTTTGGGAATGTCAGAGTATCTTAAAAAAAAACCTTTTATCCATTCCATCACAAACTTTCCACTGCAATCTTATATCTAATCAGAAATAAGTAGAATTGTTTTCAATGATACTTCAGATGTGTATAAGATATTTCCAGTACAAATATCTCATGTCTTTTTCTCCCAATACATACACAATTTTTTAAAGAATCCTATACTATTACATCTGTTCTTCACAAAGCATATAATTCATCTAGTGTATCATTTGCTGATAAAACTGTTAGCCCAGTTTTTTTCCTCTCAACTACACCTGGTGGTTGCTTGAAACAATCAAATTGCACAGAATATTCACAATCATTCCTCAATTGTTTCAAATACTTCTATGACTCATTCTTCCTCTTTTTTAAAAATGAAGGATTGAAAATAAAGTTATTTCATGTTATTACCATCCCTATATACAGTCTTGCCTTCTGAGGAGCAAGGAATAAAGATTATGCTGCATGTTGTAGCTTACTTCCCCTGTACTATTTACCTTGAGCTAGAAATGGTTGGATAGCATTGATCTACTTAAGGTCATACTTTGCCAACATTTAGCTCATCACCTTATACTAAAGAACTCTGTTAATTTCATATTTTACTGTGACATAAAGTAATTTCCTTTCTAAGTAAATCATATCACAAAATTGTTTAGAAATCCTAAAAGTTACTTTAAATTCCATCATTGTATCATATCATTACTGTTATTCAATTTTACCCTAATCCCAATCATTAATGCCCTCAGGGAATGAAATCAGCTTCAACCATTGGGACGATCCAGTGGAGATTCCAAGTCCTATGAACTCAAGCTGTGCCGAGCTGCCTGTTACAATCTGGGCAATCATCAAATGGCATGCTCCATGCTATGATTCATTTATTCATGATGTAACGCAACATGACTTAGCAGGACCTCATACATAAAGACAGCATGAACAAGCCATTTCAAAAGCACTAAGTGGATGAATTCCCCCATAGGGATTATTTCTCCCACTATTACTTGTCTTTCTATAGATAGTTGGCACAAAAAGGACAAATATGCAACTATAACTTATTGTAAAGTATTAAAAACATCTAATAACTCCAAAACGTTGTGGGTCTAAAATTAAACGTCTTTAATCTTATGATCCATGGCACAGAACTCTTTTTGGTAATATCACCTCATTGTTGTTATTATTGTTGTTATTATTATTACTATGACTGGTGTCTTCTGTATTGACAACAAGTATTCTTTTAATAAAACACATACACATACACACACAGATACACACACAGATCTTATTTGCTAGAGAAATAAAGCCAAAATTGCAGAATTAACCAGGTTGCTTAGCAACTAATAGTTCCAGTGTCACTCCTTGGTGATCAATTCAAGT
Source organism: Charina bottae (assembly GCA_023362775.1). NCBI lineage: Eukaryota > Metazoa > Chordata > Lepidosauria > Squamata > Charinaidae > Charina > Charina bottae. The sequence continues at coordinate 57,400,860 of JALMGJ010000002.1, read as the reverse complement.
CATACATCAAGGTCTAAAGCACCTTGTAGAAAAATCCAAATATATTTTGTTACTTTGAAAATCTCAGTAACTCCATGTAATACAACACATTCATTTTCAGAAGATAAACTTCGTTGATGCTTTTTTGATGAATATGGTATGTTAATCCATTATTATTTAAAACAGTGCTAATGGGAAAACCAACAGTTAATTACACCAATGTAACACATGTTATATAAACAAGAGCAATTAGTGCTATTTTGTTATAGTATGTCCTGTCCCATGGAGGAGGGGGATGGTAGAACACAAGGAAGGAAGAAAAAGAAGCTATCATTATGCAAATTATTCACAAGGTCCTTGATTCTCCTTAAAACTGATTTTGATTTCTCCCTCCCAGCCAATGACAGCTGATTCATTCAACATTTCAACAGCAAACAAAATGGCTGCAATTCAAACTCTGCTAAATAAACATTCAATGCTTGCAAATAATGTATTATTTATAGGAATATTTATCTTGGGGCTTTCTGGAATATACAGTTAGGCTTTCATGCTTTTACTAATTCAGTTTAATTATAAAAATACACATCCTAAATGCCCATAACAATTAAATTCCTCTGAGTTTAATGCAAACTACATAATCAGAAGATGCATTACACATATAGTATCCCAATTTTCTTTCAACATATCTTGAGGTATGTCACTGATTATTTCTTGATGGTAATGAAATATAGTACAGATCTACAGTCATTCATAATCAAACTCTAGTATGGGAGAAAATTTAGTCCTGAGTTCTGCACATTACATTTTCATTAATGACATTGATAAAGAGATGGAAATAACACTTATTTGATTTACAGATAACACAACATTAGGTGGGATATTAGTAGACAGAAATAACATCCAAAACAATGTTTTGAGATTGGAGAAAATGATTAAAAATAACAGAAATAAATGCATTTGTAATCATCCAGGAAACAAAAATCAGATGCACCAGCCACGTATCTGGGGGATATGTGGCTTGCTAATGAAACTTGTGAAAAAGGTCTTGAATTGGAAACTTTTAGAATTGAGAAAACTGATTTTTGAAGTTGCCAGTGGCTGGGTCTGCAGAGCATACTTATCCATAGTCAACTAACCATGATGTATTCAATTAATTCAGTCTTATGGGTTTGTATTGCACACTGACTAACTAACTACATGATCAGGGTCTATAAAAGAATGCTGGGCTAAAATGTGGCTGGCTACTTTGCAGCCCAATGAGTTAGGTAAACACTGCCAGTGAGAATCCTATGTGTAGCTTCTCACTAGCTGAAAGTGTTGTGATTCTCCCACTGCCTGGATAGGTTGTTTTGAGTTTTGGTTTCTGTACAGCAGAGATAAAAAATAACAGAGAGAAATCAAGGTGCTATCCAAACTGCTGGTAATCATATTTAAATCTCTACTTGGCTCAGTACCTGGATATCTATGGGACCCTACTCTCAGGGGAATTTCCCCTGGTCCCGTCTCTTAAGGACTGTAATCTATAGGGTCCAATGAGTTAAGCCTTTTCAGTTGTAGCCACTCTCATTTGGAATAGCTTACTGCCAGAGATTAGATGGTTCCTCACCTTGTTGAGTTTTACGACAGCTGTAAAACCTTGGGGAAGTACCAAGGAGGGGATCTGCTATAAATTGGGAGGTACCACCCTAGATTGTGTTTCCATGTTTGTTATTTATTTGTGTCCATGGTCTTTATTATGTTTTTGCTACTATGTTTGTTATTTTAGTTTTGTTATTTTGTTGTATTGTTTTACTATTTTAATATTCCTACTCTAAAGACAGAATAAAAGCTGGAGTCCAGCTGGGCTGGAGTGACATTTAAGCCTCAGTAAGTAAATAAAGAAATCCATATTCAGCCAGGATAGCGATAGGAACCTTCTTGTAGTTCTTGGTCCTCTGTTTTAATTTTCTCTCCTGCCTAATTCTCAATTGTTTGGATGCCTTTTTTTTTGCTAATATTTAAGGGAAAGAAATAGTAAGTAATGGAAAGCTGTGGGGATGCAAGGATTTTAGCTGAGCCGAGCTGATGGAATTTACACCGGATTTATGGAATTTATGGGCAATCTTGCTCCTGATGAAGCTGAACTGGGCTGAAATTTCTAAATGTTAGAACTGAACTTGAGAGAAACATAAGATCATCTCTATTTTATTCTTCTTCACTTATTGTGGAGAGTAAGGAAGAGGACCTTGATGGAAATATACAAGAATATACTATTATCTAGGCAAAGGGGACTGAAACATTTTTAAGCCCTGAGAAACAAGACAGTATTCAGAAGTGACTCAGATAGATGTCTCCCTGATTCACTGTAGTATAGCAGTATGGGGTGGGGAAGGGTGGGGAAGTATAGCACAATCAAACTTGCAAGATTCTGTTATGGACAATTGCAATAAAGGTAGTTCTAACCTTTCTGTGAAATTGATTTCCTGGTCTGGTCTACCTCGTGGGGCTGACACTTACATTAGTTAAAGCCGATTTTGAATTAAGCTAAACAGAATCTACCCAACAATATTATGCTATTTGGTATTAATATAATTAATAATAATTTGTTTTACTTTCTAGTGAGCCCCTGATATAAGGGGTGGGTAGCAGCACGTAAGAAAATAAAAAAAAAACTTTAAAAAATCTTATATATAAAATCAGACTACAAAAGTAGAGGAAGGATATTGAGTTTGACTATTACAGGCTTCTCTACTGGGCTGCCTTGTATCAATGTTCAGATTGGGCTTCATATCCATGACGCTTAGATTCATAACCATTTTTTAAAATCTAAACCTATAGACTGCATTACTATGTCAGGATTAAGAATATGAGATTGATTGCTTATGTGCTATCAAGTCATTGTCAATTTTTAACAACCACATAGATTTCCTCCAGGACACTCTGTCCCCAAACTGGTCCTTCAGATCTTCCAATGGTGCATCCATTGCCACTGTAACTGAGTCCATAAGAATATGTGATAGCTTCCTTTAAAGTTATAATTTCCATTTATTGCAAAAAGTGAATTTTGTGCTCAGAACAATTTACCCCAACTCAGCATTGGAGAACAAATGCATACACTGAAATAGGCTGTTATGAGCTCACTATTAGATCTCTGGAAATGCTTGGGAAGCAAATGCTATGGTTGCTATGCAACCATTCAAGAATTTTGCATCCCACAGAAACAGCTTTGGAGTACTATATTTGTCGAGACTAGCAGGACACAAGGGGTTTCTATTTATTTTTTAAAAACTTCTTTGTTATACCTAAATTGACCCACCATGGGCAAGATACAAAAAACCCATATTGGTTGAAGTGTAAGCACAGGTTGTGCTATATTTCCCATCTGTAATCCAATCTGCAAATCAAAGGTGTAGTGTGGCAGCAGCAGCAAATCATTGTTCAAAAATGGAAGAGAGAAATGAGGCACACATAAATAAAATTGTGATTTGTGTTTCTAAAATAAGTAATACAGATTGTGTCATAAAGATGTAAATTTTTGCTACATTCTATAATTTATAATTTTTCAAATATTCTGGCAGAATATTACAGCTAATGAAACAAATATATATATCAAAATTTAGTGACATCTCAGTGTTAGAAAAGAACAAAACAAGATGTACTTCTTATCATCTTTTACATTATCTATCTTCCTTTATGTACAGACAGGATATCAGATGCTGTGATGTGTCTATACGTGCAAAGATCACAATCATGCAGGCAATGATTTTCCCTGTGACACTCTATGGAAGCGAAAGTTGGACCTTTAAGAAGCAGGATAGAAAGAATATTGACACTTTTGAACTTTGGTATTGTAGAAAACTCCTACCATGGATATCCAATAAAACAAATAGATCATCGAACAAATCAACCTAGAGATTTCATTTGAGCTGCAAGTATCCAGGCTCAAACTATCATACTTTAAACACATTATGCAAAGACCTAGCTCTCTAGAGAAGTCTGTAGTGCTGGGAAAGGTGGAAGGAAAGAGGGCGACCAGCAGTAAAGTGTATGGTCTCAATTACAGTAGTGTTGGGTGAACCATTAGAAGACCTGAAGGTTGGGAACAGATCATCCTGGAAAAAATGCTATTTCAAGGTGATGAATATGAAGAAGTATTTCAATGTTTTTCAAAGGTAATGATTTTAGAGCTCATTAATAGTTGAGTGAGGATGGGTGTTTACCATGGCGGTGACTACAGCTTCCTCTTTGTCTATGTTGCTTTAAATACAGTTTATAAACAATCTTTAATAGCAATGGAAGAAGTTTGCCACCATATATTCTTGCTAGAATGATGCTATTAGTGTATGTGTGTACTGTATGTGTATGTACATGTATGTACATGTACACATACAGTATATACAAATGTTCCAAACTAATGCCCTGTAGACATTTTGGACTACAACTCCTATCATTCCCCAAATTCTCATATATTTCAGGATGACAACAAGATTTTCCCCCCTGTCACAGAGTACCAATGTGAGTTGTTTTGAGAAAAAAAGAGATTTTACTCACTGGATCCCTCAATTAGGAAACCCAGTGGGATGAGTCTGTAAACCATTTTTCTGATAAAATTGCTTTCATTCATTTTGACAGCTCTACATTGAGAGTGGATTCTGGTGTGGTAACTGAGGCAGACACTTGTCCAGTTATTGATGGATGAGTTTCATTTTGTTCACCCTGAGGAGGAGGATTGGACACGTTGTTTGGAGTGGTGAGGACAAACACTTGTTTGCTGGATCTTTGTTCAGTTCAGTTCATCCTGCTTAGTAAAAACTGCCAGAGGGGGACCGTCTGGTTCAGTGGCAGACAAGAGTAATGTCCAAGCAACTTTAAAGGAAGCATTTTTGAACAAGGTCCTAGGGTTAATGTTGGGAATTCAATTGCAGGATTTTGTGGATGAATATCATTATTTACACACACTTCTGAGTCATGGGTTAAAACCAGCACTGCAATGAAAAATCTGTTGGTCTATTATTCAAAAAGGGGAAGTCACAAGGTATCACATGCTCTCAGGTTAAAAGGTTAAAGGGAAGAAAGATAAGGCATCACATGCTCTCAGGTTAAAAGGTTAAAAGGAAGAAAGATAAGGCATCATGTGATCCAGGTTAAATAAAGTATAAAAAAAGCTGCCTATCATTGTGTGAGCTACTGCTGTTCCTGCCTTCTTCTTCTCTTTTCTGGTGTGAAAGATTTGTAACACTTCCAGGGATCTGGAAGAGAACTGTAAATATTATCTGTTTGTATGAATATCTAATACAACTGCAACTAATTTACTGCAATGCCTGGAGTCATTATTGGTCTCTAATGCCAATGCTTTCAGATACTCTGCACATGCAAGAAAACGCACACACCAACAGGTTATGGGCCCAGGAAGCACAGAGAGACCAGCTCAGCAGCTTGTTTACATCTGATGACAAGTAAACAAGTAACCGCCCAGGGTCCCTCTTTTGGGGGGAGATGGGCGGGATATAAATGTAATAAATAAATAAATAGATAGATAGATAGATAGATAGATAGATAGATAGATAAATAATAAACAAGGCAAGTGGAGTTTTTTTTGTCTGGGGCTTCTAGCAGCTATCAGTTTGCAGAAAAGATAAGCTGAGGAATTTATGAGGTGATTGTGAAGACAGGAGTCGTGGGTACTTAATCAGTTCTCAGGAATGTCAGGAATGCCACTAGAATGTTTGTCAGAAACTAACTACATAAACTGGAGTTTAAAAATGGAAATGTTCCTTTGGAGGGAAGATTTATGGACTCTGATGGTGAAGCAACTCCAGTGAATCCCAGCAATGCATGGCTCAGACAGGATGAATGTGCCAGAGTGTCCATTATTTTGGGAGTTGAAGACAATCAGCTAGTGAATGTGCATAGTTTGCAGTCTGCAAAACAACTTTGGGAGGCACTGAGAAACTTGTATGTAAAAGCAACAGCAGGAAGTAAAGTTTCCCTGACTAGAAAACTTTATAAAGCCTTTTTGTCAGAAGAGACAAAAAGTTTGTTTGCCTGAACATTTACACTCCATACAGCAGCTGTTTATAGAACTGCAAGAGAGAGGTATGGAATTTACACCTCTGACAAAATCATTCATTATTTTATCATCACTGAATGAAACGTGGGATACATTAATTTGCACCCTATAAGCAATGCCTGAGGCTGACCTTACTCCTTCATATGTTTCTGGATGGCTGCTTGCTGAGTGGGAGAAATGACAGGAGCGACAGGAACGGCACTCGTCTCCACCCATTTCTTCTGGTAAGCTGCAATGTGAAAAAGCGAGGGAAGGGAAGGGCAACCAGGCTGAAGCAACAGCTCTAGCCAGCTGCCAATGTTTTAATTGTGGTTCAGCTGGACATTTATGGAAAAACTGTGATTTATTGCCCAAAGATCGAAAGACAGGAAAATGCGGAAGAAGGCTCTTCAGACAACCCACATCGCACAGGTTCATGAAAAATATGATTCTGATTTCTGGGTGTTAGATTCTGGTGCAAATTGCCACTTATCAAATTGTAAAAGTTATTTTGTTTCACTGTCTAAAACTAATAGACAAAGTGTTTCTATGGCTGATGGGTCTACAATAGAAATCATGGGTCAAGGTGACATGTATCTATCTTGTTTGGGAGAAACTGTCAAAGGTGTGCTGTTTGTTCCTAAATTACAGACAAACCTTTTATCTGTAGCCCAAATAGTAGCAGCTGGATATGTCATAACATTTAAGAAAGAGAGTTGTGAGATACGTAAGAATGGTAAGTTGTGTGCAAATTGTGTACAAAGAGGTTCATTCTACATAGTACAGAATGCTAAAAGCCAGGCTGTGAAAGCCATAACTGGCAACATCCCAATTCATGATCAGTGCATACACCTGATGCACAGGAGATTTGGTCATGCTAATTTTAGATACATAGCACAAATGCCACAGCTATGTTCTGACTTGAAGTTGAAGCCTTGTGATAAATATCTGGACTGTGTAGTTTGCAAAGAATGCAAAACACAGAAGGCTTCTGTGAGTAAGCACAGAGAGAGTTACAATTAGACATCTTGAAATTGTTCATTCTGACATTATTGGTCCTTTTCCTCCAATGTTTGGACAAGCAAGATTTATAATGTCCATAATTGATTATTTTTCAAGATATACATTTATCTATCTGTTGAAACATAAAAATGAGGCATTTGATAAATTTAAAAGTTTTGTAACATGGGCAAATGGAAAATTTCCAAACCCTGTGTCTGCCCTACAATGTGATTGTGAAGGGGAATTCCTTTCTAATGCTTTTAGAAAATTCCTGACAGAGAAGGGGATAGAACAAATATTTTCTAACCCTTACACTCCTCAGCAGAATGGTGTTGCTGAAAGGAAAGGTCAAGCACTTCAAGAATCTATGATGTGTTTGCTTAAAGATGCAAGATCACCTTTTAAGTTTTGGGGTGAAGCGGTATCAACTGCCTGTTATGTTCAGAACAGACTGTTTAATTGTGTGATTGAGGATACTCCATTTCATTTGTTTTATGGTATGAAACCAAAAGTGAACCATCTCAGAGTTTTTGGCAGTGCTGCATGTGTTCATGTGCCAAAACAACAGAGGAGAAAAGGAGGTTCTAAAACAAAGAAAGCATTTTTTGTTGGGTATGAACAAAGCCAAAGAAGCTACAGTACAAGTTCATATTAGGTGATAAATTAATAATTACCAAAAGTGCTTCATTTGCAGAACAAAACTGGGGAAAAATAAATTCCAGTTCTCAGGTTGATTTGAAATCAGGGCAAAGACAGGAACTTGCTGATAGAATTCCACATGCTTCTTTGCCAAATGAGTTCATTAAACAAGAGGAGCAAGCTGTAAATCTGTCATCAAAGTGATGGAAGACAGGTTGTTAGCCCTGTTAGCCCTGTCATACCTTGTAGGTCTCAGAGGAGAAATAAAGGCATTCCTCCTCAATGTTTTGAGGTGGATATGGTTAAAGCTTTCAACGTTTACTCTGAACCAGAATCTTTACAGTAAATAAATGATATGCCACCTGAGATTGCAAAATGCTGGTGTGATGCAATGCAGCAGGAATTAGATTCCTTGAAAGAAAAGAAAATTTGGAAATTAGTTAATCTACCTCCCAATGAACATTGTCTGGGTTGTAGATGGGTTTTCAAACTAAAAAAGGATGCTAGTGGGAAAATTCAAAAATACAAAGCAAGGTTAGTTGCTAAAGGATTTTCTCAAAGAAAACATTTAGACTTTGAAAAAACCTTTGCACCTGTTACAAAGGGTGAATCAGTCAGGTTGTTGTTGAAAGTTGCTGCATTAAAAGTGCCAGTTTATCATTATAATATTCAAACTGCATTTTTGTATGGTCAATTAGACCAGAAATTGTACATGCAACAACCACCTGGTTTTGAACAAGGTAAAAAATTTGGTGTGTGAACTACGAAAATCAATTTATGGTTTGAAACAAGCAGCTCCCTGCAGGAACCTAAAGTTAGATGAAACACTGCAATGTTTTGGTTTTGAAAAAGGGAAAGCAGATCCATGTGCTTATGTCAAGAAAGACAAGCAAATTTTTGTGTATTTGTGTTTGTATGTTGATGATTTATTGCTACTTACATCATCAGATAAACAAAAACATGATTTTGAAACTGACATGAAGAACAATTTTAAGTTAAAGAATCTTGCCTTAGTGACAAATTACTTAGGCTTGGAAATATACAGAGAAAAAGATGGTAGTTTTCTGGTGAGCCAAAGTAACAAGATCAAGAGACTCCTAGAGGAGTTTACCATGCAGGAATGTAGATCAGTCTTAACCACTTTGCTTCCTGAATTCCAGAAGGAGGTGGGAGAACTTGAGTTATCTGAGACAGATGGGTTTAGATCTGCGATTGGAAGTTTATTGTACATTGCAAATCATTCTCGCCCAGATATTTCTAATGCTGTTTCAATTTTAAGCAGACCAGTAGAAAAGCCTATATCTACTGGGAAAGCAGCATTGAAAAGACTGTTTAGGTATTTGCAAGGCACAAAGGATTACTGTCTGAGGCTTTCTGCTTCTGGGACAGGAGAATTACAAACATATGCAGATTCAGACTGGGGACCAATCCTCAGTGATCGTAAGTCAACATCTGGAGCTATAATACAGTAAGCTGGCATAACAATTGCCTGGCATTCTAGGAAACAGACACTTGTTGCTCTTTCTACAGCAGAAGCAGAATTTTATAGCCTAGCACAAATCTCTAATGAGATTGTATGGTTTAAACAACTATTAATAGACATAGGCATGGAATTGCACCAGCCTATAACTGTTTTTGACGATAATCAGGCTTGTATTCATATGGCTCAGTCTGAGGTTTGTAGAAACAGGACTAAGCATATAGACATACGATACCATCATGTCAAGAATTTAATAGCCAAAAGTGAAATTGTGTTGAAGTACTGTGATTCAAAAGACATGATTGCTGATTTTCTTACAAAACCACTTGTTGCAGTAAAACACAAAGAATTAACTGACAGAAAAGGTTTGGGACTTCCACCTTTAGTATAATAAGAGGAGTGTTGGTGTATTATTCAAAAAGGGGAAGTCACAAGGTATCACATGCTCTCAGGTTAAAAGGTTAAAAGGAAGAAAGATAAGGCATCATGTGATCCAGGTTAAATAAAGTATTAAAAAAGCTGCCTATTGTTGTGTGAGCTACTGCTGTTCCTGCCTTCTTCTTCTCTTTTCTGGTGTGAAAGATTTGTAACACTTCCAGGGATCTGGAAGAGAACTGTAAATATTATCTGTTTGTATGAATATCTAATACAACTGCAACTAATTTACTGCAATGCCTGGAGTCATTATTGGTCTCTAATGCCAATGCTTTCTGATACTCTGCACATGCAAGAAAATGCACACACCAACAAAATCATCCCAGTTGCTGTACTAGATGATCTATGCTGAAAATTAGATAAATTAATCCATCCCAGTTAATTCTGCTACACCCCTCCCAACAAATTTGATACACCCAATCATGGTATTTTTTAATTATTTATTTATTTTCTATCCTGCCTTTATTATTTTTATAAATAACTCAAGGCGGCGAACATACCAAATACTCCTTCCTCCTCCTATTTTCCCCATAACAACAACCCTGTGAGGTGAGAGAGAATGTGACTGGCCCAAGGTCACCCAGCCGGCTTTCTGGAATATTTGGCAACTATGGGATTTGTTGGCACTGATTTGCAGCAATCCTGGTCCTATTTGACAGAATATACTCAGAAAATGATGCTGGGTACTATTGCTCAGCATCCTGGACATTATACAAGATTATTTTTAGGGCTGGCTTCAGTCCCCTAAGCATTTAACATCCAAGTGAAGCCACTAAGAGAGATAATATAGGGTTTGAGGATTGGATGCCATCAATACTTTTAGTGCAGTCTTTTCTACAACAGATGCTAAGGAGTCTATTGAAATCCTGGAGTTCTGAATGGATACTATGGAGAGGTTCAACATATGTACAAGCTTTTGTCATTTACTCATTTATTTTATTTAACAGCATTTATAGACCACTCTGACTGTCTCTCTTACAAAGGGAATCCTCTGCATGTTCCATTCATCTGCCTCTGGAGAGTGTAAATGCTCCATCAAGTCTCATGGTACATCTGTGCATTTGTTGTTGTGAGCCCCAAAGTAGTGATAAACACATACACAAAACACAGAGATAACTTTGTGGATAACAATCCAAGGATAATATCTGAATACTCCACTTTCCATTAACATTTAAAATTCACATTCTTTCATCCCAAAATAGGCACACGCATCCCATCATTTTTTTTACTGAAGCCACTGAGCAGAAATTATAATATTCTAAGAATGACTTTCATATCCTCTCTCTCCCCCGCACCCCTGCCACTTCCTCCTTTTTCTAAATACTAAAGTCCATTTTTCCAAAACTCAAAGATTTGAGAACTGTGCCAATTTTTTGTGGCTGTGGAAGATCCTATGCTTGTCAAAGAACATGTTCCAAAAATTTCCATATCTTATGAGACTTAACAGTTTGCTGATACTTGGTTCCCCCACAATAACCTTTTTTTTTGGGGGGGGTGATATTTGAAGACAGCAAGCTAACATTAAAATAAGGGAAGAGGAGTGTATTCCATGTTGTAGACATTAACCATAAGAACCTTTAAGAATTGTACCAATAGATACCTGTGACTAATATAGCACTGCTAGAGATTAGAGATTAGGTCAATTTGAACCAGCATAAAGGCCTGTGAACATGGTTTGAACCAGCATAAAGTCCTGTGAACATGGAATCCCTGTCAGGATAGGGGGGAAAATGAAGACATGTAGAAGAGAACACAACAGGTCTATATTGTTGCCAAGAATTCTCTTGGAATAGAGATATATATCTGTGACATTGGGCACAAGTCCATGTTCAAACCCTATTGCCTAAAAGGCAACCCTCAATTTTAAAACAAAAATCAGCAGAGGTGCCATTGCTTGGTAAATGTTGAGGAAGGAGGAGAGGAAGAATGGGAATAGAGAGAATATAAGGAAAAGTGTTAAAAGTCAGATACACAGCCAGGAACACCCCAGGGTAATCTATTTAGAATCCCCTCAGCTCTGACAGTGATATTGCATGCACACATACATCTGTTCTAACCTTTTTGAAGGCTGAATACACACATGTGCACCCTCAATTAGAAGGTAGTTGCAGAAACATTCCTATTGCATGGAATGTAAGAAGGGAAGCAGATTCCCCTATGAAACTATTATGCAGTGTATTTGAATCTAATGCTTTAAATCAAGCATTATTAACCATTTTTCTCCAATTAAACTATTATTTTAAAAATTCCAAACCCTGTTCTGATGAAGTCTATATTTTATAATCCAATCCATTCTGTCCATGTCCTTTACCTACTAAGGGTATTATCAAAGACTCAGTAGCACATTCTGATTGGTTACTGTATATGAATCCTGAATAGTTGCATTTTTCCTTTTGAAATCAATGGGACATAGGTTTTCACATTGTCAGACTTAGATCCCATTGAAATCAATCTTAATCTAGATCCAGTTTGATGGAGGTGAGACCCACTCGTGGCATAGATCATATCTCATTCATTTAAATGCATGATCCTCTTTTTCTCTAAATGTTTATAATCCAAGAGGTTTACAAACCCAAAAGCCTACATCTGAACATCTTGAATAAATCTAAGAGTAGCATACCACCACATTAAGTGACTCTCAGGTATTTGGGGGGTTGGGTGGACCATTGAAATGTTCTGTGAGCAGGTGAGAAGATTATGATAACTCTTTCTCTGTCCATGTCCTTTACTATTTTGATATGAAATAAGTGTTAAGGAGAAAGACACAATTAGGAGGAACTACATAAATAATTGCTGTGTGCAATCTGGAAAGTGTTCATGATGTCCTTTAAAATACCTCTACCTCAACTTTTATGGGAATATGGTATGATCCATATTCATGCCAGTTCCTTAATACATCATCTAATCAATTCCAAATTACATGTGCTTAAAGAATGTGTGTTTATTATTATATAATACTTCATTTATGTATACATAACTTCCATATTTATAATAAAATGTGGGTTTTTAAATCATAAACAAGGTCTTTGCTCCATTAGAAACCAAATTCAATCTTTGTAAACTTGAATAAATCCAAAACAATCATTAATGCGATTAGAAGTGGGAGTATTATTGAGTAATCAATAATCCTCAAATTCAGCATTACAAATTATCATCAAAGAATACACTAATAAGGGGACTCACATGAGTTCCTTCTAATTCCTCATGCTCAGAAAGATCCCCCCTGTAGTTTATCTGTGACAGATAAACTTTATCCAGAAAACAATGACACACAGATTTGTTCCTCCCCCTCCCTTCCCAAACACTTCTGGGACCATGTAATTCGCCGGCCTCTCCTACATTATATCATAAGAAGCTTTAGAAGAGAGGGCAACTTAAAGAAGAAGGAAGGTCAAAATCCTCCTCTCCTTGAATTTGAAGGTGTCAACTCTCCCTAACGTGGGTGCGATCAGAACCGGAGTATATGGCTCTGCTGTTGCTCTATCATGGATCCCTTCGGTCGCGCGGGAGAAAATCACACACCACACCACACCACACCACACCACACCACACCACACCACACCACACCACACCACAAAAGCTTTCGAAGCAAATTCCCTTGCACAGTTGAGGGTGAAGGGAAGCGAGTTCCTTCGCTACTTTTGGAGCTCTAATGTTGCGGAGCTGCGATGGAGAGGAAACGTCAGAAACCGTGGCAAGGAAGCTTTCTCACTGGGGGTGCGGGGGGGGGGGGTTCCACAGGCGGTTTCAACCCAGCTCAGCAGGTGGATTCATAGGAGAACCTTAGATTTTCTCCAGCTTACACAGGCTCATGTTGCCCATTAGAGGAAAAGGATCCCCTTTTGTTAATAAAAGGTCCCGTCCACTTCTCTTACATCTTTCTCTCCGTCGCCACCCGCAGCCTTTGGGACCACCAAATCTGCCCCCCAAGACGCTTCTTGCAGATTTCAACCCCGCCAAGGTGCGAAAGGGGCGCTTCCTCCCCTCCCCCACTTTTTCTCTTCATCTTACCTTGCCGCTTGAGGGGTGTGTTGCCGGGAGCACTCGCGACGCGGCCGGCCTGGGGGGCGCGCGCGGGAGAGGGGTGCCAGCGTGTGCGTGTGTGTCCGTGTGTGGGTGCGCGGGGGTGGATCTCTCAGAGAAGCGGCCGGAGTTTGCAAGGGAATTCGGCTGAGGGCAAGAGCGCTCAGGAGCCTGTCCCAGCTCGCTAAATTAATTACTTTTGCCTTTTCACGAAAGGGGAGGGAGGGAGGAAGAAAAGAGGATGGGCGAGAGAGAGAGGGAAGGGTGAAAAATATCAAGCGTGGAGAAAAGAGGAGGGTCCCTCCGTGACTGGCATCAATATCTCCTTCGGCGGAGCTTCAAGGGAGCCATGGCAACGAGCCCCTAAACCCCCCAAATCTCTCTCAGCTACACACGCACACGCGCGCAACCATGCACACACATACATGCACAAACTGCTGCTACTGCCGGTGCTCCTGGGAGAAATAAGACAGCCTCCTCCTCTCCTCCGAACGCCCCCCCACTCCCCCCCCCCCCCCCCGCCGCCGCCTCCGCCGCCGCCGCCTCCGCGCGCGGCTGGAGAGACACCGAAAGCGAGGAACAAGCTGAATTCCCTGGGAAAACGGGCGCGGCGCGGCAGGCTCTCCCTCGCTCTCCCGGTCTTGTGGTATATTAGGAACCTGCTGGACGCCTGACAACCTGGAAAAGGGCGTCTCCGGACTGTTACCTGGAAATTGGATAAGGGCTGGCGGGGGGGTGTCGCTCTCCAGACCAGAGCGAATTGTCCCTGGCCCTAACGCCAGTCCCGGCCTCAGCCCATTCGGAGGCGCTTCCCCGGTCAGAACCTGACAGACACCTGAGAACTGTGGCGCGCGGGATGGTGGTGGTGGTGGTGGTGGTGGTGGTGAGAATGGGGCCTTTATAGCATGCCTACTTTCCAATTCATCCAGATGTCAATCTCTTTACACACACACACACACACACACACACACAGAGAGAGAGAGAGAGAGAGAGAGAGAGAGAGAGAGAGAGAGAGGGAGAGATTGTTTTCTGAAAGAAAAATGCTGTGGGAAGAAAGCGCTAGACTGACACGTACATACACACACAGATACAGAGAGAGAGAGAGGATCAGAAACAACCAGGTACGAACTCCTTCCGTGGATCCACAAGAATCAAACGAAGACTCCCTCAACAGGAGAAAGAGAAGGAGAGGGGGAGAAAGCTTCCCAATTCTCTCAGGTTCTCCTTCTTCCTCTGATCAGTAAAAGGTAGCGACCATTTTCCGAACCCCGAAGGGTTAAGAAACAGAATGGGGAGCGGAGACCTGAAACTAGATGTTTCGTTTTTAGGCAAGGAAGGGGAGGGAGAGAAAAGTCCCGCACAGGCGCACCTTCTCAGTCAAGAATTATGTGAATATTTTGTAAAAGAAGGTAATGGGAGAAATCACCCTCATTTCACACGTGCACACACACGCACGAATATCCTTGCCACACCAAACCCACCAGCGTTACCAAGAGCAACAGGAACCTCCTTAGGGAGAGCGCCATACCTTGAAAGAAAAAAGCAGCAGAGTTGTGCTTCTCCAGAACAGCTGTTTGTAGCAGTGCAGAAAATGAAAAGGGAGATTAGAGGGGGCAGTGAGCGCCGGGAATCAAAGGTGCGGAGCTGTTTCCATTTGCACAGCTGGTCTTCATTCTAGTATTCACACAGACAAATACACACCCCTTTCCCCCCTTTTCAGGCTACTTGTGATGGAAATCATTAAATGCCATCCTCCTTCTCATTCCCCCAGCTGCCTAAACCGAAGGCGCTGCTAAAAGTCCAGTCCTGGCATGTTCCTCGTACCTGATATTATGCTCAGGTATCTGCCACACCCTGCCAGCTGAACAGGCTTGAGGATCAGTAGCAGAAAGAACGACTGTTTAGAAAGTTCACCAGAAATGGGTAGAGGAGACGTTGTGAAAGGTGGGAAATGGTTGGAGAAGATGACTACCAATCACTAACAACGTTCTCCTTTCCTCCACAAACTGTATGGGGAAATATTTGCACCAGGGCATCTCTTTTTCAGGAAACATTAGGCAACTCTTTTAAACAAGTGAAGGAAAATAAATGTAGAGTCTCCATTCTGAACAAATAGATAGCATTTGGATGTGATGGATTTAATTCTAGAATATATTGGTTTCTTCCTTAAATAGCCAATAGAAGGCATTAAACCAAGTGGGACTGCATGCTTACACCATGTAAACATCATCTTCAGATGTCCAGGATTGTCCTTTCAAATAACCATTGGCATAGATTGTAAATCCTGCTAATTTGTTTCCATCAATGTACCACTCCTACTGTCAGCTACTTAAAAGCCAAGTTTCCAAATGGTCATAAAAGTGCATTGGTCATTGTTGTGATTTTGAACACTGCTTGATAGACACAAACTCATAGGAAGACTTGCTATTCCATGAAGTCATAAAAGCTCATTACATTTGACTGCCATCTTGCCTTCAGTGAAGCTCAACCATTCCAAGTCATGATAGGAAGGCTCCAGAATTCTGTAAGCACCCTGCAAACATAAGGGGGGATAAATAAATAAATAAATAAAATAAAAAAAAGGCTATGTTAACATGTCTATTTGAATGCCTTTCCTAGAGTTCCTGTTCCTGACAGCCTGAAAATAAAGCTGTTCAAAAATGAAGGTATACAAAATGCAGAAAATTCTAAATGGCTGTTGAAAAACATAGAGGAAAATATCCCTCCTTTAAAGACAGATGTGTTCCCATGTGAATTGCCACAGAACTGCCCTGGAGGTAGGGTGCTACCACAACTGTTATGGCAAAAACTTGGAGAACAAGATGGTTACAAACTCTGGAAATCTCATTGCCCCTTTCCCAGTCCTTCTGTCATCCTACAGCAGTAATGGACAATATTTTTTCCACTAGAGACCGTATTTTCCTTTGAAGGATATGTTCTGGAGGCACATCCTGGCAGTGACTGGGGTCTGAGCCACAACTGAGAGAAGAGAGAGAGGGTGTGTGATAATTTTAGGATCTTCACATACTCAGACATAACACCCCCAAACGTGTATCCCTGTTATCTGACCAGCAGAAAAAAAGGAGACCAACTGTAGATTGGACTTTTCCCCTGCTGCTTAATTGGAAGCGGCTAATGGGATACAAAGCAGAATTCTGTGCAGCCACACCTTTTCCCACAATGTTAGGCTGATCAGTGAGAGATAACATGATAGGCTACATACAATTAGACTGTAAGTGACATTGTAGCTTCTTAATTGACCAGTTCTGCATTAGGAGGAGCAGTTAGGCAAAATTCAGACTTCAGACACCATCTGATCAGCTCAGAGAGCTAGATTCAGGGCGATAGAAATTACCTGGATTATTATGTTGATTCAGCAGTCTTGCAAAACCTCTCATTATCTAACATGGGAAAAACACCTGGGAGAACATTATGAAATTTGCAGTGAAATTGGTCCTGTACTGAGGAATACACAAAACAAATTTTATACAGGAAGATTAGTTTTTTGTTCAAAGATGGAGTGGTAGAAAGGAATAATGATACAATTTCTTGAATATGATGCAACTGATTCTCGAGGTTTGAGAGTGAAAGAACCATAAGAAGTTAACTCTTTTCCACAAAAGATAGCAGTCATTATGCTTGTACTGTAAACTGGCTAAGTCATTGACATGCAACCACGAAAGAAAGAAAGAAAGAAAGAAAGAAAGGAAGGAAGGAAGGAAGGAAGGAAGGAAGGAAGGAAGGAAGGAAGGAAGGAAGGAAGGAAGGAGAGATGAAACTAATAGTAAAATGAAGGCTTTCACCCGATCCAAGATCCTGTAATTGAGGTAATCAGTGGTGATCTAATCATAAGGGACACTGACACTTAATTTTGTTAGTCTATTAAAGACTCTTTCCCTCACCCTCTCCATCCTTTTTTTTACTAAAAGATGAATATCAATATTATTGTTGGGAAGATTGAAGGTGGGAGAATACAGCCTTGTATAAAACCATCAAAGTTATATATTGCAAGGAGATTTGTACATGGCAAGATTTCCCATACAAATCTATTCATCAGAGAATAGATGAAATTACACCAGCAGTGTCATGATTCAGCAGACCTTTGGGAGTGATGAGCACATTGCCCTGACAGCCTGTAAGCGCCAGTGATGGTGGTTCTCGCTGACAATGATAGGCAGTGAAAACATCACTGCACTGATACTTGATTAGCTCACTGTAGTATATGTTGATGAGCTAACTTTTCATTATATCTTTTTATAGACTACTTTTTACGGTCTACTTTTTATGTCTACTTTTTATTATATCTTTAGTTTGTATTTTTAAAAGTGAACCAATTTATACTTTACTCTTTCCTTCCCAACATGAGATTTGTCTAGTCCAGAATTTGCTTTCGTTTTAATCTTTTTTTTTAGGAGGCGTGATGGCTCAGTGGTTAAGATGCCAGGCTTCTCGATCGGAAGGTTGGCAGTTCGAGACCCGAGCACCGCATGACAGAGTGAGCTCCCGTACTCGCCCCAGCTCTTGCCAACCTAGCAATTCAAAAGGATGCAAATGCACGTAGATAAATAGGGATGTTAACAGCATTCCGCGTGCGTCATGCCGGCCACATGACCGTGGAAGCGTCTTCGGACAGTGCTGGCTCTTCCGCTAAGAAATGGAGATGAGCACCACCCCCTAGAGTTGGACACAACTGTGCAGGGGAAAACCTTAACCTTTAATCTTTTTTATTTTTGTCTCAACCTTTTTGGATAGAAACAGCAAGCCATACATTCTGAATACATGTTTACATATACATACGCATTTTTGTAAAGCCCTGAACAAGTAGGACCAATGTAACAAGTTTTCTGCTGCCTCCTCCTCTGTGAGTTGATCCAGCTGTTCACTGGGGCAAAATGGCAGCACCCTTCTAGTTCAAAATGGAAAAGGGGAAAGCAGGGAAGGACAGACAGATGACAGACGGAAGGGAATAAAAACTTTAGTGAGCAACAGGATCTGTTAATTTTGCTGATCATGGAGGAAGCAGAAATTAGTGGAGAGAAGCTGGACCAGAGGGGCCCTCATGGATTGGAGAATTCCCCTGAAGGTGTAGTAAAGGCCCCAGATGCTTTCCTACTGAGCCATGCCTAGCACTGACTCTGAATCCAGCATGGTCTAGTGGTTAAGGTCCTGGGCTAGAAACCAGGAGTCTGTGAGTTCTAGTCCCGCCTTGGGCATGAAAGCCGGCTGGGTGACCTTGGGCCACTCACTCTCTCTCAGCCCAACTCACCTCACAGGGTTGCTGTTGTGGGGAAAATAGGAGGAGGAAGGAGTATTAGGTATGTTCTCCACGTTGAGTTATTTATAAAAATAATAAAGGCGGGATAGAAAATAAATAAATAAATAAATTTAGAAAACCTCAGTAATTATATTTGAAAATGCCAATTTGAAATATCCACATTGATACCCAAGTTTGGGTAAGGCTTCTCAGGAATTGGGTCCTATATAAGGACATGCATCATACTTCAGAACTAGCTCTTTTTCCCAATCCTGGGTAACTGCAGTGACATAGTAGAGAAAGGCTGTTGGTAACTATTACTCCACTTTACTTTGTTCTAGCCCAGTGGGTCTTAGGATACAAAAGTTGAAAGAGGCTAGAACAATGTTTCTCAAACTTGGCAACTTTAAGATGGGTGGACTTCAGCTTTCAGAATTCCCCAGCCAATTCCCCATGCTAGCTGGGAATTCTGGGAGTTGAAGTCCACCCATCTTAAAGTTGCCAAGATTGAGAAACACTGTTCTAGCCTCTTTCACCTTTTGTATCTTAAGCCTCATCATTCCCTCTGGATTAAGACTGAACCAGAGTCCCATCATGATAAAATAAAAAAGGCTACTTTTCCCAAGGACATTTTGTATTTCACAAGCATGTTGTTATTATATTTATTAGTTACAGAAAATGTTAAAGACTTAATTAACCTTTCAGTGAATATCCTAACTCACTGTGATATGGTTGAGAACCACTACTAAATCCATAGGCTGTGTGTGTGTGTGTGTTGCCCTGTGTTACCCTGTGTTACCCTGTGTTGTCTTGTGTTGTGTTGCCTTGCCTTGCCTTGCCTTTTCTTTTCATTTCATTTCAAGACCTTCATCTTGTATGCTTATCTATTTATGTAAAATTATTTTTTGCTAAAATGAAGAACAACAGTATTTATGATGGCCATAAACCATGGTTTCCCATAGTACATTGAACAATAAATGATAGTCTAAACATTTAATATCAATATACTTTTTCAGTAATGTTTTTCAAGGTTTTGAAAATAATTCTCATGCCATATTGGAAGATTTTTCTCAGTTCTAACTGGATCAAATCCCTATTTTTTGTTTTTTATTTAAATACTGCTAGTATAAGGACTAGAAAACAGTATAAATTATGTAACTTATGTGCATATTATATTAGTATTATATTTACATGCTATCTTAGAACATACTTATAAGTACCTTCTGGAATCCTATGATTATGTGCTACCAGATTCCTGTTAATTTGTAGTGACCACATAAATAGATTTTGTCCATGACAATCTATCTTTAATCTGATCTTTCAAGTCTTCCAGCTGTGCACTCATCGCCACTGTAACTGAGTCCATCCACCTTGCTGTTGGTTGTCCTCTTCTATTTACTTCCACCTTTCCCAGAGCCATTAGAGCCTTCTCCAGAGAGCTGGGCCTTTGCGTAACATGTATGCAATAGGATAATTTCAGCCTGGTCATTTGTGCCTCTTGTGGGAACTCTGGGTTCATTTGTTCTTTGACCTATTTGTTTGCCTTCTCGGTTATCCATAGTATTCTCAACAGTCTTCTCCAACACTGGAGTTGAAAAGTGACAAAACACTTTCTATCCTGCTTCCTCAAACTTCTAGCCTTCACTTCCATACAGGCTTAAGGAAAAGCCATTGACTGTATGACTCTAATCTTTGTAAGTATAAGCATACTATACTATCTAAATATCTTTTCCCAGGCTCCCCTACCAAGGGCTAGCCTGTACATATTTCTTGACTGCTTATTCCTTTACTGTTGATAGTTGATCCCAAAAGGCAGAAGCTATCCACCACTTCAATATCTTCATTATCAATTCTAAGGTTCATTGTTCTGTTTTGATTAGTTTGGTCATCTTTATATTTTAGCCCCATTTTTTCACTATTCTCCTTAAATTTATTACTAGACCTTGCAGATCCTTTGCATTTTCACCTATTAGAGTAGTGTGATCAGCATAATGCAGGTTATTCATGTTTCTTCCTCCCATTTTAAAACCACACTCATCTACTTCCAATCCAGCTTCTCTTAATATATATTAGTGTATAGGTTGAATAAAGGTTAGCACACCTTTGCTGCTCCAGCAAAGGAGATCGTTACCTTGTCGTGGTGCTGGAGCTTGATCACCTCAATGATGCCATGAGCTAAACCATGAGGGGACACCCAAGATGGGAAGGCCATGGCAGAGAGGTCAGACTAAATAGGATCCCTGGGGAAGGTTATGGCAACCCACCCCAGTATTGTTGCCGTGAAAACTAAATGGATCAGTACAACCAGAGATATGTCGGTATACCATTGGAAGATGGGACTCCCAGGTCAGAAGATGGTCAAAATGCTACTCGGGAGGAACAGAGGATAAGTTCAACTAGACCCAGATGTGATGACGCAGCTAGCTCAAAGCCGAAAGGACAGCTAGCGGCTGATGGTGCTGGTGGTGAACGATGAATCCGATGTTCTAAAGATCAACACACCATAGGAACCTGGAATGTAAGATCTACGAGTCAGGGCAAATTGGATGTGGTTATTGGTGAGATGGTAAGATTAAAAATAGACTTTTTGGGTGTCAGTGAACTGAAATGGACTGGAATGGGCCACTTCACATCAGATGACCACCAGATCTACTACTGTGGACAAGAGGACCACAGAAGAAATGAAGGAGCCTTCATAATTAATAATAAAGTGGCTAAAGCAGTGCTTGGATATAATCCAAAAAACGATAGAATGATCTCAATTCAAATTCAGGGTAAGCCATTTAAAACCACAGTGATCCAAATATAGGCCCTGAGGAAACAGCAGAAGTAGATCAGTTCTATGAGGATCAGCAGCACCTACTGGATAATACACCAAAAAGAGATGTTATTTTCATTACAGGAGACAGGAAGGCTAAGGTGGTTAGTCAAACAACACCTGGAATTACAGGCCAGCATGGTCTGGAAGAACAAAATGTAGCGGGACATAGGCTGATAGAATTTTGCCAAGACAATTCACTGTGCATAACAAACACTCTCTTCCAGCAACCTAAAAGACGACCTTATACATGGACTTCACCAGATGGTCGACACCGAAATCGGATTGACTACATCCTTTGTAGCCAAACGTGGTGGACATCTATACAGTTGGTAAAAACAAGACCTGGAGCTGACTGTAGTTCAGATCACGAACTTCTTATTGCACAATTTAGAATCAGACTAAAGAGAATAGGGAAGACCCACAGATCAGTTAGATATGAGCTCACTAATATTCCTAATATTAGGAATAGGGTCCCGGAAGAACTATGGACAGAAGTTTGCAACATAAAGGGGCGTGGTGGCTCAGCGAGTAAGACGCCAGGCTTATCGATCAGAAGATCGCAAGTTTGGAGGTTCGAATCCCTAGCCCCATGTAACGGAGTGAGCTCCCGCACTAGCAACAGCTCTTGCCAACCTAGCAATTCGAAAGCATGCAAATGCAAGTAGATTAATAGGTATCACTTCAGTGGGTAGGTAACAGTGTTCTGCGTGCATGCCGGCCACATGACTGTGGAAGCGTCTTCGGACAATGCTGGCTCTTCGGCTAACAAACGGAGATGAGCACCAACCCCTAGAGTCAGACACGACTGCACAAATGTGTGGGGGGAACCTTTACCATTACTTTGCAACATTGTTCAGGAGGCAGCAACAAAAAACGTCCGAAAGAAAAAGAAAACCAAGAAAGCAAGATGGCTGTCTGCTGAGACACTGGAAGTAGCCCAAGAAAGAAGGAAAGCAAAAGGCAACAGTGATAGGAGGAGATATGCCCAATTAAATGCAAAATCCCAGAGGTTAGCCAGAAGAGATAAGGAATTGTTTTTAAACAAGCAATGCGCGGATGTGGAAGAAGACAATAGAATAGGAAGGACAAGAGACCTCTTCCAGAAAATTAGAAACATTGGAGGTAAATTCCAGGCAAAAATGGGTATGATCAAAATCAAAGAAGGCAAGGACCTAACAGAAGCAGAAGAGATCAAGAAAAGGTGGCAAGAATATACGGAAGATCTGTATAGGAAGGATAATAATATCGGGGATAGCTTTGATGGTGTGGTCAGTGAGTTAGAGCCAGACATCCTGAAGAGTGAGGTTGAATGGGCCTTAAGAAGCATTGCTAATAACAAGGCAGCAAGAGACGATGGTATCCTAGCTGAACTGTTGAAAATCTTGCAAGATGATGCTGTCAAGGTGATGTACTGTATGCCATATGCCAGCAAATTTGGAAAACACAAGAATGGCCATCAGATTGGAAAAAATCAACATATATCCCCATACCAAAAAGGGGAAACACTAAGGAATGTTCAAACTACCCAACAGTGGCACTTATTTCACATGCCAGTAAGGTTATGCTCAAGGTCTTACAAGGTAGACTCCAGCAATTCATGGAGCGAGAATTGCCAGATGTACAAGCTGGGTTTAGAAAAGGCAGAGGAACTACAGACCAAATTGCCAATATCCGCTGGATAATGGAGAAAGCCAGGGAGTTTCAGAAAAACATCTATTTCTGTTTTATTGACTATTCTAAAGCCTTTGACTGTGTGGATCATAACAAATTGTGGCAAGTTCTTGGTGGTATGGGGATACCCAGTCATCTTGTCTGCCTCATGAGGAATCTGTATAACGACCAAGTAGCAATGGTAAAAACAGACCACGGAACAACGGACTGGTTTAAGATTGGGAAAAGAGTATGGCAGGGTTGTGTACTCTCAGCCTACCTATTCAACCTGTACACAGAACACAACATGCGATGTGCTGGGCTTGAGGAATCCAAGGCTGGAGTTAAAATTGCTGGAAGAAACATTACCAATCTCAGATATGCAGATGATACCATTTCGATTGCTGAAAGTGAGGAGGAGGAGCTGAGGAGCCTTATGACGAAGGTGAAAGAAGAAAGTGCAAAAGCTGGGTTGCAGTTAAACCTCAAAAAAACCAAGATTATGGCAACCAGCTTGATTGATAACTGGCTAATAGAGGGAGAAAATGCGGAGGCAGTGACAGACTTTGTATTTCTAGGCACAAAGATTACTGCAGACACTGACTGCAGCCAGGAAATCAGAAGACATCTACTTCTTGGGAGGAGAGCAATGACAAATATTGATAAAATAGTTAAGAGCAGAAACATCACACTGACAACAAAGGTCCGCATAGTTAAAGCAATGGTATTCCCCGTAGTAACCTATGGCTGCGAGAGCTGGACCATAAGGAAGGCTGAGCGAAGGAAGATAGATGCTTTTGAACTGTGGTGTTGGAGGAAAATTCTGAGAGTGCCTTGGACTGCAAGAAGATCAAACCAATCCATACTCCAGGAAATAAAGCCAGACTGCTCACTTGAGGAAATGATATTAAAGGTAAAACTGAGGTACTTTGACCACATAATATGAAAATAGGTACCCTGGAGAAGATGCTGCTGCTAGGGAAAGTGGAAGGCAAAATGAAGAGGGGCTGACGAAGGGCAAGATGGATGGATGATATTCTGGAGGTGACGGACTTGACCGTGGGTTAGCTGGGGATGGCGACGGCCGACAGGAAGCTGTGGCGTGGGCTCGTCCACGAAGTCATGAAGAGTCTGAAGCGACTGAACAAATAAACAAGAACTCCTTTGCTGACCTACATAACCAGTCTGTTATGCCATGTTCTGTCCAAACTGTGGTCTCCTGACCAGTTGATTGGTTTGTATGAGGACATTGAAATGTTCTAGGATTCCTATTTTCCTAAAGACATTCCATAGCTTGACATGATCAGCACAATCAAAGGCCTTTCTGTAATTGACCTAGCAGGTACAAAATTCCACATCTTCAGATTAAACAAAACGTAAAAATCAAAGAAAGCCCACAAGTTACTAGCTCTCATGAAGGAAAACAGCAAATTAAAATTAAAACTAGGATAGGCTTTGGAGCTATTAAAAAAAATTAGGGATATTTGGTCTACATGTTTTTTACTTCATTTTCTCTATCCCTTTTTCCTTGCAGTGCCAGCTTTCCTGGCATATAAAGTTTTCTGCTTGCAGCGGTTGCTGTAATATTTTGAATCCTGACAAACAAGAGCCAAGCAAAAACCATGCATATGTAATGAAATAAAACTAACACTGTTAATCCATGCACCTTCCACAAACGGTAAAGGCAAAACTACTTTGATTTTAATGGCTTGGGACTACATCCAAAATTAATTTCCTGAAGGCCAAATTTTGATGAATTTTTTTCCTCTTGGTCAGTTTGCCTGCTCAATCTCAGTCTTCTTAGATCTCTCCTAACCTTTTTGAGATGGAACAATCAGAACAATTGTCAGCAGTAATTATTATGAGATATGCTTTATTAAAATCTGGTATTTTGTGGTCTGTAGCTTAACTCTTTCAGGTCATAACACAGATTATTAGTTTCAGCCACACATCTGATTCCTGGAGAAAAGTAATTATCTATTTTCTACTTATTGTTTTATATTTAGGAAGTAATTTTGGATAGGAATAGTCACTGACTATCTTTTTGAGTACTTGATCTAAGAGGCATAACATGAAATCAAGAAAAGGGAAACCACGGTCACAAAGCAAAGGGTAGAAACTTACAAACTGCATGATTTTTACAACCTTGCAGCAGACTCCCAAGGGAAGTCGTAGAGAGTCCATTATCTAAGCTAATTAAAATGAGACTGGACACTTCACTAGGAAAAATATCCATTAGGGAACCATTCAACATTGTCAAGGAATGGACTGATTAGCTTAGAACTAGTGAAGGGAGAACAAATGGAGAAATCAATTTGCAGACAGTGTGAGGCCCTGTATTCCCATCACTTGAGACCCCACTCCAAGAGAAGAGAAGAAAGACGATATTTCTCAAGGGTGCGTGATTTAAATAGCAGCAGTTGTGAGAGTCTGGAAGTGGAATATCTCTTGCTCTCAAGAAAGAGTAAGAAGCAGAGCAGATTACAGGATTGGTACCCATTTATAAATTCCATTCTATATTCCTTTCCCACTTTGTCTTCAAAGCTCATAGGGCATTCACTCCCTTCTTTCGATCAGGATCATTACGTACCATGGAAGGACTGGCCAATCAGCCACGGCATTCTTCCATTTAAGGAAGTGTCAAAATAGACCAAGTCTTATTGTCAAAAAGTGGCAAAACAGAATCTGGCAGCCATCTGTATATATATATGTATATATGGAGAGCTGATATCCCAGTGGATGACTCATCTGTCCAGTGGGATAACTGGATCTTGGAAGGATAAGAGGGATTTGCTATTATTGTCTTCCTTCAATTATCAGGAATCACAGAGGGAGTTCTATCCAAAACAACACCTGAGCCTAGAAGAAAAGAGCCATAGCCAAAATGTGCTGCATTATATTCTCCACCAGGCAGGAGTTGAAAGAAAGAGCAAAAAGTTCTTTGTGATCCATAAGCATTGATCAGGGTTTCTTTTTTAGACTTTCAAAGGGGCTGATTCTTTTTCTTACCATTAGGACATGATTCATCTTATTCCTACAAGCTGTGTTAGGTCATGGTGACTCAGCCACCTGCAAGGCAGTTCAACAGTGTCATTGTACATGACACAGGAGAAGAGAGGAGACTAAGCCGGTGACTGTGAATACTGGTGATTGTAAGGACTCCATCAGACATGGAAGAATGGACCAAGGGAGGGCAACCCTCCAGTGAGGGGGAAAAAGCAATTCCCTGTGACTGTGACTGTGCTTTGGTTATGCTCTTATGTCCCATTTATCCCTCAGATCAACCACAGCTTCTGAAGCCTTTTCCCAAGTCCTAGTTATCAGAAGTGTAGAAACACCAAGTGATATGGTTCAAATGATGACTGTGACAGACAGTGATGTAATGATTGGCATCAGGCACCAGCCACTTTCTCTGATCTGGATAAGCACCAAGAAAAGAACTGCTATCTGCAGGGGCTGTTCCACCCCACCCTGTTATCCTCCCCTATCCCCCCACTACTTTCATCACCTAAAGGTTAAAATGTAGCTATGTGATTTCCTATCACTTCCTGTGATCCTAGGCAACTAATACTTAAAAGTAATAGTGATTTATAGGAGAGTTTAGAAGGCATCTATCCTATTTGTCCAAGCTACTGAATAAATCCTTGCTGTTTGTTTGTTTCAACAACTGTTTTCTTCTTTTTCACTTCACTATGCCTGCTTACATCTGCCCTCACCATTAACTTCTAACATGCCCCTAGAATATCCCATTTCAAGATCTACTACAGGTAGTCCTTGGTTAACGACGGTAATTGGGACCGGAATTTCTGTTGCTAAGCAATGCAGGTGTAAAGCACAACATCATGTGACTGCATCACTTAGCAACGGCAATCCCGGCAATCCCCATTGCCATCATTAAGCGAGGATTGCAGGTCATTAAGCGAGTTACAGGCAGCTTACAAGCAGGCTGGCAGGCAGATAAGGCACGGCATGTGGCAGGGCTGGGGGTGGCTGCTGCCTGGCAGGGTAGGGTGCAACTGATTTACTGGGGCAACTTGTGACCTTCCATGCCAGCTTCCCCTTTGACTTTGCTTGTGGGAAGCAAGCAGAAAAGGTCGCAAATGGCAATCACGTGACCATAGAACACTGCAACCATTGTAAGTGCAAGCCAGTCACAAGCAATCACATGACCGTGGGGGTGCTGTGATGGCCAGAACTTTGAGAACCAGTAGTAAGTCTCCTTTTTCAACACCGTCATAACTTCAAACAGTGGCTGAACAAATGGTCAATAAGCAAGGACTACCTGTATCAGTAGAAACATTGCCAATGATAGCTCTATGCTCATAGAATTTTGTGCAGAAGGAGATCTATTATCCCTGGCAGATGCACAGACCTCCTTTCTCTGATGTGAGTTCTGTATTAGCACTCAAAGGATAACACTGACCCATCTTCAACTACCATATATGCAGGTTACAGTAGCATTCTTAGGTCCAACAAAATACTCTAAACCAATTAATGGTCTCCTCTGAAGCTCAATTAATTAGGCTTCTGTTATTTTGGGGTATTACCAGTAGCAGTCCACTTTTCTTGTGTTGGTTTTCCACTTGATCCAACACTTTCTCATGTGATTATGGGATATGTAAATATATGTATATGTATATGTATATGTATATGTATATGTATATTCATATTAAGTTAATAGTAACCACAATATATTGTTTATGAAAATGAAGAGAAACAGATTAAGGAAATCTTCTATGAATACAAAGTTCATTATAATTGGCTTTAGCAAATTTAATACTGTGCCAGTCACTCTAACTCTAAAATGTAATATTCTTCTTTTAATTTTCAGAAAGCAAGCAGTTATTTCAGTACTGTGAACTGCCCATGTTGTTCTCTTGTGTCTTTCTTTTTCTCTTATATTCAGCATGATTATAGTGTCTGTAACATTTGTTAATTTTCATTATTCACTGAAGTCTGAAAAATGATGGAACTACATGTATTTAAACAACATCTGAAGGAAATGGTGGCTTTCCCTTATAAAGCTTGCCAACAATCCCTTATCATTGTAATAAGTATTTTGTATTATACAGTAATTGTATAGCACAATTTTGTTTTAACAGTAGCAGTTTTTGTTTCTTTAACAGAAGCAGTCTAAAATCATCTGCTAAACATGGTTGGCATTTTAAATCTGGCTTCCCATACACAGTACAACCTCCTGCTCAACAAATGACTGATGAATTGCAGGTCTCACCAATCACAAAATAATTCCCTTCACAGATGAGAGAAAATATCTACCTGCTAACAATGTGCTACCTGATGTTGTTGGGTAACTCACTCTCTCCTCTTGAATGTTCTAGCCTGGCTAGTTGAAAATACTCTGATATAGAAAATGAAGGTTGCATCCTCCTTGCTTACCTTCTCTGCTTCAAGACGAAGCCATCTGAAATAAGGATCATCACTGCATCTGAATTTGCAGACTGAGAGGAATGTGGATGTTATAGTAAAACTGTAGTAGTGTGGTTGACCTCCACAGTGGTAGAAATCAGAATTCAGGTATGTTCAGTCTGCCATGCTTACCTGAAATAAGATAGCATTTGTCTCAAAATTTCTGCTTAGATCAGAATGAAGTAAATAGTGCCAGGTAGAGAAATTATCCTGTATTTTTCCTATCAATTTCATTAAATTTAATAAAAAATAATAAATAGTTATTGAAAGGAGCAAAGATACTTGAAAAAATTATGAGATTAGATAGGTCTTGTCCTTATTTATTAATGAGGTAGCCCAGAGGGATATGGGTTTTGCACTACATACTCATCTTTCCATTGTAAAATAATCTCTTCCATTAAAGCCCAGGGAAAGACATCATCATGGAACTTTTTCCACTGGATTTTTCAGTAGTACACTCACTGCTAAGGGCAAAATTCTGCCTTTGAAAAATTGGTTGACAATTTCTCCTCCTGGACATATTCAAAGAAATATCTGAAGATATCCTCAAATAAGAGGATGTAAAATAAATAAACAATAATCCATCACAACTTTCTTTTACATGAAAATGTCCGTGAGCCACCAAAACGGACTCAGTTGCAACACATATAATGTTATTAAGTCCACTCTCATTTATCACTGTCAGCTAGAAAAAAACAAAGTTACATAAAATGTAGCATCTTGGGGTATGGGTTATATATAAATGAGTATATTGGGGCTGAATTCCTCTTTAAAAAAACTGTATTTAAGGGAAGTTACATTAAAATGTATATTGGGAGTTTTGTATATTAGAAAAAATACCTACTGGGGTATAAATAATCATATCATCGACCCACCCCACCCAATCATTCAGAGAGGGCTTACTACGGACCCCATCAATAATGGAATTTCATGTAGTGGGGTCCAGGAGGCGGGCCTTCTCTGTAGTGGCTGTGAGAGTTGGGCCACGAGTCGGGCCACTTACCTGTCTGCCATCCGATCCGGAAGAGTCCGATCCGGAAGAGGAGGCAGTTTCCGGAAATGGCAGGCTTGGTGCGAACCCTGTGGAAGAAACTGAGACGCTGATTGGCCCAGAAGGAAGGACACCTCCACCAATCAGCGCGTGCCAAAGGAGAGCAGAGAGGCGGGCAGAGCAACGCGAAGCCCAATTGGGTCCTGCTCTCCCAAGGCGCGAAAAACAGAATAAAAAGCCGGCGCGACTTACCTCAGGTGCTGGAGACAACCGTTCTAACCGTTCTAACAGTTCTATGCTGAGGTCTCTAAAGTCCGCGCCGGGCCCTGCTCCCGAGCCTCGCCTCACAGCCGCCCCAAACCTCGCTCTAGAGCCCTGCCTGACCACAGTCCCGGACCCCGTGAACGAGCCTAGCCTTGTTGCCGTGCTGGACCCAGATTCCACGCCTTGCCCCGCCACTGCGCCAAGCCTCGGACCCAAGCCTTACCTTACTCCCGTGCCAAGCCTCGTACCCGAACCTTTTCCGCTCGCCGCGCCTCCGTCCTTGTTACCTGTGGAAGAAACCAGCATCGGGGTAAGCACCACCACCTTGCCTGCTCCTCTCCTGACTGCCCGAGCCACCGACTCTCTGTTGCTTGCCACTCCGGAGCCAGCAGACGCCGGCCACCAGTGGGCTGCCTTTGTCGGGCCCCGGTCTACCCAGACTCCCACCAGCCCAGATCAGCAACCAAGCCCAGCTGACTCCGGCCACCAGTGGGTTGCTTTTGTCGGGCCCCAGTCTAACCTCAGCCCCGACAGCCCAGCCAACTCCATGCCCACGGACACCTTGCCTGTCACATCCGTTTCGCCGCTGGCTGCAGACTCTGCTACAGAGCCCGTACCCTCTCGGCTCCTTCCTGCCTGGCCAGGAGTATTGCCCGAACTCACTGCTATCCAGCCTGTAGAAGAAGAAGAGGACTGTGTAAACTGGGCGGCTTGTGCATCTTGTAAATAAAGTTATTTCAATAACGCTTCTGTGTCAGTCTTAGTCAGAACAGGACAGTGGCGCCCGCCTTTTGGAATATCTTGCCTCCAGAGTTGAGGCAGGTTTCCTCCCTCCCGACCTTTAGGAAAGATCTGAAAACCTGGTTCTGCCGCCTAGCGTGGGAGGGGAAAAGTAACAGCTCCTCCTGTGGGTAGTTAATACCATAATGTCCTCCCTATTATTTGAGATACTTGCCGGATTGGATTTTGTATTTATTTATGTCATGTTACTAATTTGTAATTTTATATTTATATTTTAACTTCAATTTTATTGTAAACCGCCCAGAGTCCCCCGTTGGGGGAGTTGGGCAGTCATATAAATTTATTTAATTAATTAATTAATACCTACTGGGGCAGTGACCTGGGCCAGACTTCTGCTGGCTCTCACTGGTGGTTCTAGGAAAAGTTGCAGCATGGTTTTGATTACTCCACTGTCAAAAAAGTAGCTACATCAATAAGGAGTGACTTCTTTTTGTAGCAGCAATCATCTACCTTTCATAGTTCCGTTCTACACTTAAAATGCCCTAATTTACCAGTGGTGGGTTCATCTAGACCAGTGTATGAGGCTGACAACGGTTTTCTTCTTTTTCTGCCCTATACACAGCAGTTAGGGCCACTTCAAATAGAGCTGTAAGTCTCTAGCTCCAAGTACTCATCATTTCTTGTGAAGTGGTCCTTGAAAGCCTTGAAAACCTACCCAAGAGAAGTGCTTATCAGATCTGTATTGGGCCTAAGTAGAATTAAAACCATGAATAGCATCTGTCAACCCTTGTGATCTTTAAATAACATCACATATCTATGGTGGAGAAGTGAAGTAGCATTTGTATGAATCATGATATTTTAAAAATAACAATTGGATACACAGAGCTTTGTTTAATTGATTTCTGAATGTGTTATTGAAAATTTCAGACTGGAATATCAGGCATGTTTTTGATACTGTTGGAAAATATGACAACACTGAGTACATGCTGTAAAATAGCAACAAACACCTTTCATTTTTATGTATTTTCCAGTTATGTTAAAATATACCTTACAAATAAAAGGTCGACTGATTATAGATATGGCTATAGCTCTTGAAACAGAGTCTCATGAGGTCAGGGAGTCAAATACTCCAGGATTTTTTAAAATGTGCATTTCAAATGCTGGATAATTTTATGGCTGCATATAACATTTGTAGCTATGCAAGCTGAGATAA